>JAGFMH010000065.1:0-124999 GCA_030435695.1 Brachymystax lenok tsinlingensis | reverse complement strand
CCCAGGCTCTGTGATTTCCAGGTCCAGCGGTCTCTCCTGTTCTACGCTCTGCGCTCGCGGGTCACAGAGACCCAGGCAGCCACTACACACGCCCAGACATGCCCCGCTGTTTATTGCACAAAAACATTTCACCGATATTGCACAACTGCGCGCCTGTGGCAGGACGGTGGCGGAGACCCTGCCTGAAAACGCACTTTCGGGGCATGACACAGACAGGCGGAGTGTGATTTCCAGCACTCTCTCCGCTGTTTATTGCACAAACACATTTCACTGATATTGCACAACGCGCCCCGTGTGGACAGTGGCGGGAGGAGAGAGACCCAGGCAGCCACTACACGCGTCCAGACATGCCCGCTGCAGCCACCACACCGCGTCCAGACATGCCCCGCTGTTTATTGCACAAAAACATTTCACCGATATTGCACAACTGCGCCCCGTGTGGGACAGTGGCGGGAGACCCTGCCTGAAAGCACTTCGGGGCATGACACGGACAGGCCGGAGTGTGATTTCCAGCACTCTCCCCGTCCGGCCCTTGGGCCCGTGTGGGATTTGGGTATCGGATTTAAAAACGCCCCTCCTACACTACTTTCCCGAGTGGTTGTGGGCGTTGTGCCGTGGGTATGGCCGTTATATATTATTATTGTATTACACAAACACATTGTCACCGATATCATACAACAGTACAGCCCGTTGTGGGCGTTGGGCCGTTGGGTATGGCCGTTATATATTATTATTGTATTACACAAACACATTTTCCACCGATATCACACAACTGTACAGCCCGTGCGGACACTGCCCCTGTGTTTCCAGGGCTCCGTTCTGCGCTCTGCGCTCTGCTCTCGTCGGTCACAGCGACCCAGGCTCTGTGATGTCCAGGTCCAGCGGTCTCTCCTGTTCTCGCTCTGCGCTCGGGTCACAGAGACCCAGGCAGCCACTACACACGCCCAGACATGCCCGCTGTTTATTGCACAAAAACATTTCACCGATATTGCACAACTGCGCCCCGTGTGGACGGTGGCGGAGACCCTGCCTGAAAACGCACTTTCGGGCATGACACAGACAGGCCGGAGTGTGATTTCCAGCACTCTCCCCGCTGTTTATTGCACAAACACATTTCACTGATATTGCACAACCGGCGCCCCGTGTGGACAGTGGCGGGAGGAGAGAGACCCAGGCAGCCACTACACACGCCCAGACATGCCCCGCTGCAGCCACTACACACGTCCCAGACATGCCCCGCTGTTTATTGCACAAAAACATTTCACCGATATTGCACAACTGCGCCCGTGTGGACAGTGGCGGGAGACCCTGCCTGAAAACGCACTTTCGGGGCATGACACAGACAGGCCGGAGTGTGATTTCCAGCACTCTCCCCAGTGTTTCCAGGGCTCCGTTCTGTGCTCTGCGCTCTGTACTCGTGGGTCAGAAGCGACCCAGGCTCTGTGATTCCAGGGCTCCTCTGCGCTCTGCGCTCGGGGTCAGAGCGTCCCAGGCCCTGTGTTTCCAGGGCTTCCGCTCTGTGCTTTGCGCTCGTGGGTCAGAGCGACCCAGGCGCCAGCCACTGTCGAGGCGTACGCTATTGAGCGTAGAGAGTCTGAGAGCAAGTGTCCGCTCTGCGCCGTGGGTCAGAGCGTCCCAGACCCTGTGTTTCCAGGGCTCCCCCTCTGTGCTTTGCGCCGTGGGTCAGAGCGACCCAGGCGCCAGCCACTGTCGAGGCGTACGCTATTGAGCGTAGAGAGTCTGAGAGCAAGTGTCTGCGCTCTGCGCTCGTGGGTCAGAGCGTCCCAGACCCTGTGTTTCCAGGGCTCCCGCTCTGTGCTTTGCGCTCGTGGGTCAGAGCGACCCAGGCGCCAACCGCTGTCGAGGCGTACTCTATTGAGCGTAGAGAGTCTGCGAGCAAGTGTCTGTGCTCTGCGCTCGCCGGTACAGAGCGACCCAGGCCTCAGCAACTGTCGAGGCGCACGCTGTTGGCGTAGAGAGTCTGCGAGCAAGTGTCTGTGCTCTGCGCTTGTCGGTACAGAGCGACCCAGGCCTCAGCAACTGTCGAGGCGCACACTGTTGAGCGTGAGAGAGTCTGCGAGCAAGTGTCTGTGCTCTGCGCCTGCGCTCGTCGGTACAGAGCGACCCAGGCCTCAGCAACTGTCGAGGCGTACGCTGTTGAGCGTAGAGAGTCTGCGAGCAAGTGTCTGTGCTCTGCGCTCGTCGGTACAGAGCGACCCAGGCCTCAGCAACTGTCGAGGCGTACGCTGTTGGCGTAGAGTCTGCGAGCAAGTGTCTGTGCTCTGCGCTCGTCGGTACAGAGCGACCCAGGCCTCAGCAACTGTCGAGGCGTACGCTGTTGAGCGTAGAGAGTCTGCGAGCAAGTCTCTGTGCTCTGCGCTCTGCGCTCGTGGGGCCAGAGCGACCCAGGCCCTGTGTTTCCAGGGCTCCCGCTCTGTGCTTTGGCGCTCGTAAGTCAGAGCGAACCAGGCGCCAACTGCTGTCGAGGTGTATTCTATTGAGAGTGGAGAGTCTGCGAGCAAGTGTCTGCGCTCTGCGCTCGTGGGGTCAGAGCGACCCAGGCCCTGTGTTTCCAGGGCTCCCGCTCTGTGCTTTGGCGCTCGTAAGTCAGAAGCGAACCAGGCGCCAGCCGCTGTCGAGGCGTACGCTATTGAGCGTAGAGAGTCTGCGAGCAAGTGTCTGTGCTCTGCGCTCGTCGGTACAGCTGTGTTTCCAGGGCTCCCGCTCTGTGCTCTGCGCTGTTGCTCGGCCGGGTCGACTGCTACACGCGAGCCTCGTGCATTGTCAGGTGTCTGTGGTCTCCTGCACGTAAGCCGGCGGCCGTGCCGGCCGTAGAGAGGATACTAATATTGTCAGCGGCGGAACACAAAGCGACCGGAGCCCCACCGTTGCCAAGTGCTCTCTTCCCCGCTGCTGAGTGGTGGACCCGATCGGCTGACCCGAGCGACCATGGCCGCCCGTTTCACGGCCGCGCAGGTTCTAGAACAGATCTTGTCCAGCGTGGACCAAGAAGACTACTCTGAGTCCGAGGAGGAGGAAGAGGTTTCGGAAGACGAAGATGGGGAGGAATACAACCCAGAGCGCCGCGAGGTCGACGGGCTTCCTCTCCCTCCTCTGAGGAAGACGCCGAGGAAGCCCCCGAGGACGAGCTCGAGGACCGCGGCGAGGACCGAGGCGTGGACCAAGACATCTCCTCGGCTGCTCCGGACAGCCAAAGGGAGACGTTGCTGTCGAAAAACGGCAAAATCGAATGGTCCCCCGTGGCCTACGGCCCCGCCGCCGAGGGGCCCGTGTGATCCGGCGCGCCGGGCCGGACGAGACTCCGGCCCCACGGCCTCACGCCGACGAGACTCCGGGCCCCACGGCTCACGCCGCCCACGCCGACATCGCGTCCACCTTCAAGCTGTTTGTGACACCGGCGATAGAAAGGATAATTCTGGAAATGACAAACCTGCACGGGCCAGAAAATCACGGCGGCTGGCGAGCCATGGACGCCACGGACCCGCGCGCCACGAGGGGCTGCTGATCCTGGCGGGCGCTACAGGTCCTTTGAGGCGAGGCCGCCGCCAGCCTGTGGGACGCCGAGAGCGGCAGGACCGTGTTCCGAGCCACCATGCCGCTCAAGGTCTTTCACAGGTACTCGAGGATGCTGCGATTCGACGATCGCCAGTCGAGGCCCGCCAGACTCGCCGCGGACAAACTCGCCGCCATACGAGACGTCTGGGACCTTTGGGCGGCGGCTTCGGCCCTCTACAACCCGGGCCTGACGTGACGGTGGACGAGCAACTGGTCCGTTCTCAGAGGTAAGGAGTGCTTGTGTGTGCGTGTGTTTGCCTCTGCGTGCGGGTGTGTGCGCGTCTGCGTGCGTGCGTACATGTCTATAGAGAGGTAGTAGCTGTGGCAGCTGTAGCGGCCGACTAGCAGCAGCAGCAGCAGCGTGTGTAACATAGAAAAAGGCCCTTGGCCCCAATGAGACAGTGACGACAGGCTAATCTCTTCTCCCCTTTCCAAACAGGCCGCTGTCCTTTCCGTCAGTACATTCCCAGCAAGCCAGCGAAATCGGCATCAAGTCCTGGGTGGCCTGCGACGCCAAGTCCAGCTACGCTTGGAAGATGCAAGTGTACACCGGCAAGGCGGCCAACGGGGGCCCCGAGAAGAACCAGGGGATGCGAGTCGTCCTCGATCTGACAACGGGACTGAGCGGTCGCAACGTCACCTGTGACAACTTCTTCACCTCCTACGAACTGGGCCAGCGGCTCGAAGGAACCTCACCGTGGTGGGCACGGTGAGAAAGAACAAGGCCGAAGCTGCCACCGCTCGAGTCCAAGGGCAGACAGGTCCTGTCCTCCAGGTTTGCCTTCACGCCCACCGCCACTCTAGTGTCCTACCTGGCGAAGAAAAACAAGAACGTGCTACTTCTGAGCACGCTGCACACAGAGGCCGAAGTCAGCGATCGCCGCCACAGGAAGCCGGCCGTCCATCCTAGACTACAACTGCAACAAGGGCGGCGTGGACAACCTAGACAAGGTGGTCGGCACGCATACTGCAGGCGCATGACTGCCCGCTGGCCCTGGTCGTCCTTCCACAACATCCTCGACGTGTCCTCCTACAACGCCTTTGTCATATGGAGAGAGACCAAGCCTGACTGGATGCCTCGGAAGCGCAACAAGCGCAGGGTGTTCCTCGAGCAGCTGGGAAAGGCGCTTGTCGAGCCGCTGATCCAAAGACGGCGGCATCTGCCCGCACCGGCCGCGTCGGCGCTTGTCAAAGTCCCACGGAGTGCTACGGCTCCTGATCAACAGCGCCAGGAGCCGCCGCTGACCCGCAGCTGCCCGGCCCTGGGGGCGAGTAAGAGGAAGAGGTGTCAGCTCTGCCCGCCCAAGAAGGACTCCAAGACACACACGGTGTGCTGCAGGTGTAAGAAATACATCTGCAAAGGCTGCTCACACGCATACTGTCGCACTTGCTCACATTGGGCCTTTAGTCAGGACGGGACAGGGTGACCCGGAGGACACGGGCTCTACACACCATACGAGGACGACGGGAGGGCTATACTACCACTGCTGCACTAGTTGTTACCTTCAAATTTGCTCAAACATGATTTTGACATTGATTCTGGAAAACTGTGCAAAACTTTATTTCACCGTTGCAACATGCTGAAAATGGTCTCATAGTGTTCCTATTATCTATACTACCACTGCTGCACTAGTTGTTACCTTCAAATTTGCTCAAACATGATTTTGACATTGATTCTGGAAAACTGTGCAAAACTTTATTTCACCGTTGCAACATGCTGAAAATGGTCTCATAGTGTTCCTAATATCTTTACAACCAGTGTTGCACTAGTTGTTACCTTCAACTTTGCTCAAACATGATTTTGACATTGATTCTGGAAAACTTTGCAAAACTTTATTTCACAGTTGCAACATGCTGAAAATGGTCTCATAGTGTTCCTATTATCTATCCAACCAATGTTGCACTAGTTGTTACCTTCAAATTTGCTCAAACATGATTTTGACATTGATTCTGGAAAACTGTGCAAAACTTTATTTCACCGTTGCAACATGCTGAAAATGGTCTCATAGTGTTCCTATTATCTATACTACCACTGCTGCACTAGTTGTTACCTTCAAATTTGCTCAAACATGATTTTGACATTGATTCTGGAAAACTGTGCAAAACTTTATTTCACAGTTGCAACATGCTGAAAATGGTCTCATAGTGTTCCTATTATCTATACAACCAGTGTTGCACTAGTTGTTACCTTCAAATTTGCTCAAACATGATTTTGACATTGATTCTGGAAAACTGTGCAAAACTTTATTTCACCGTTGCAACATGCTGAAAATGGTCTCATAGTGTTCCTATTATCTATACTACCACTGCTGCACTAGTTGTTACCTTCAAATTTGCTCAAACATGATTTTGACATTGATTCTGGAAAACTGTGCAAAACTTTATTTCACCGTTGCAACATGCTGAAAATGGTCTCATAGTGTTCCTATTATCTATACTACCACTGCTGCACTAGTTGTTACCTTCAGATTTGCTCAAACATGATTTTGACATTGATTCTGGAAAACTGTGCAAAACTTTATTTCACCGTTGCAACATTCTGAAAATGGTCTCATAGTGTTCCTATTATCTATACTACCACTGCTGCACTAGTTGTTACCTTCAAATTTGCTCAAACATGATTTTGACATTGATTCTGGAAAACTGTGCAAAACTTTATTTCACCGTTGCAACATGCTGAAAATGGTCTCATAGTGTTCCTATTATCTATACTACCACTGCTGCACTAGTTGTTACCTTCAAATTTGCTCAAACATGATTTTGACATTGATTCTGGAAAACTGTGCAAAACTTTATTTCACCGTTGCAACATGCTGAAAATGGTCTCATAGTGTTCCTATTATCTATCCAACCAATGTTGCACTAGTTGTTACCTTCAAATTTGCTCAAACATGATTTTGACATTGATTCTGGAAAACTGTGCAAAACTTTATTTCACCGTTGCAACATGCTGAAAATGGTCTCATAGTGTTCCTATTATCTATACTACCAGTGCTGCACTAGTTGTTACCTTCAAATTTGCTCAAACATGATTTTGACATTGATTCTGGAAAACTGTGCAAAACTTTATTTCACAGTTGCAACATGCTGAAAATGGTCTCATAGTGTTCCTATTATCTATACTACCAGTGCTGCACTAGTTGTTACCTTCACATTTGCTCAAACATGATTTTGACATTGATTCTGGAAAACTGTGCAAAACTTTATTTCACAGTTGCAACATGCTGAAAATGGTCTCATAGTGTTCCTATTATCTATACTACCACTGCTGCACTAGTTGTTACCTTCAAATTTGCTCAAACATGATTTTGACATTGATTCTGGAAAACTGTGCAAAACTTTATTTCACCGTTGCAACATGCTGAAAATGGTCTCATAGTGTTCCTATTATCTATACTACCACTGCTGCACTAGTTGTTACCTTCAAATTTGCTCAAACATGATTTTGACATTGATTCTGGAAAACTGTGCAAAACTTTATTTCACCGTTGCAACATGCTGAAAATGGTCTCATAGTGTTCCTATTATCTTTATCCAACCAATGTTGCACTAGTTGTTACCTTCAAATTTGCTCAAACATGATTTTGACATTGATTCTGGAAAACTGTGCAAAACTTTATTTCACAGTTGCAACATGCTGAAAATGGTCTCATAGTGTTCCTATTATCTATACTACCACTGCTGCACTAGTTGTTACCTTCAAATTTGCTCAAACATGATTTTGACATTGATTCTGGAAAACTGTGCAAAACTTTATTTCACAGTTGCAACATGCTGAAAATGGTCTCATAGTGTTCCTATTATCTATACTACCACTGCTGCACTAGTTGTTACCTTCAAATTTGCTCAAACATGATTTTGACATTGATTCTGGAAAACTGTGCAAAACTTTATTTCACAGTTGCAACATGCTGAAAATGGTCTCATAGTGTTCCTATTATCTATACTACCACTGCTGCACTAGTTGTTACCTTCAAATTTGCTCAAACATGATTTTGACATTGATTCTGGAAAACTGTGCAAAACTTTATTTCACCGTTGCAACATGCTGAAAATGGTCTCATAGTGTTCCTATTATCTATACTACCACTGCTGCACTAGTTGTTACCTTCAAATTTGCTCAAACATGATTTTGACATTGATTCTGGAAAACTGTGCAAAACTTTATTTCACCGTTGCAACATGCTGAAAATGGTCTCATAGTGTTCCTATTATCTATACTACCACTGCTGCACTAGTTGTTACCTTCAAATTTGCTCAAACATGATTTTGACATTGATTCTGGAAAACTGTGCAAAACTTTATTTCACCGTTGCAACATGCTGAAAATGGTCTCATAGTGTTCCTATTATCTATACAACCACTGCTGCACTAGTTGTTACCTTCAAATTTGCTCAAACATGATTTTGACATTGATTCTGGAAAACTGTGCAAAACTTTATTTCACAGTTGCAACATGCTGAAAATGGTCTCATAGTGTTCCTATTATCTATACTACCACTGCTGCACTAGTTGTTACCTTCAAATTTGCTCAAACATGATTTTGACATTGATTCTGGAAAACTGTGCAAAACTTTATTTCACAGTTGCAACATGCTGAAAATGGTCTCATAGTGTTCCTATTATCTATACTACCACTGCTGCACTAGTTGTTACCTTCAAATTTGCTCAAACATGATTTTGACATTGATTCTGGAAAACTGTGCAAAACTTTATTTCACCGTTGCAACATGCTGAAAATGGTCTCATAGTGTTCCTATTATCTATACTACCACTGCTGCACTAGTTGTTACCTTCAAATTTGCTCAAACATGATTTTGACATTGATTCTGGAAAACTGTGCAAAACTTTATTTCACCGTTGCAACATGCTGAAAATGGTCTCATAGTGTTCCTATTATCTATACTACCACTGCTGCACTAGTTGTTACCTTCAAATTTGCTCAAACATGATTTTGACATTGATTCTGGAAAACTGTGCAAAACTTTATTTCACCGTTGCAACATGCTGAAAATGGTCTCATAGTGTTCCTATTATCTTTACAACCACTGCTGCACTAGTTGTTACCTTCAAATTTGCTCAAACATGATTTTGACATTGATTCTGGAAAACTGTGCAAAACTTTTTCACCGTTGCAACATGCTGAAAATGGTCTCATAGTGTTCCTATTATCTATACAACCAATGTTGCACTAGTTGTTACCTTCAAATTTGCTCAAACATGATTTTGACATTGATTCTGGAAAACTGTGCAAAACTTTATTTCACCGTTGCAACATGCTGAAAATGGTCTCATAGTGTTCCTATTATATATACTACCACTGCTGCACTAGTTGTTACCTTCAAATTTGCTCAAACATGATTTTGACATTGATTCTGGAAAACTGTGCAAAACTTTATTTCACAGTTGCAACATGCTGAAAATGGTCTCATAGTGTTCCTATTATCTTTATACTACCACTGCTGCACTAGTTGTTACCTTCAAATTTGCTCAAACATGATTTTGACATTGATTCTGGAAAACTGTGCAAAACTTTATTTCACCGTTGCAACATGCTGAAAATGGTCTCATAGTGTTCCTATTATCTATACTACCACTGCTGCACTAGTTGTTACCTTCAAATTTGCTCAAACATGATTTTGACATTGATTCTGGAAAACTGTGCAAAACTTTATTTCACCGTTGCAACATGCTGAAAATGGTCTCATAGTGTTCCTATTATCTTTACAACCAGTGTTGCACTAGTTGTTACCTTCAAATTTGCTCAAACATGATTTTGACATTGATTCTGGAAAACTGTGCAAAACTTTATTTCACAGTTGCAACATGCTGAAAATGGTCTCATAGTGTTCCTATTATCTATACTACCACTGCTGCACTAGTTGTTACCTTCAAATTTGCTCAAACATGATTTTGACATTGATTCTGGAAAACTGTGCAAAACTTTATTTCACCGTTGCAACATGCTGAAAATGGTCTCATAGTGTTCCTATTATCTATACTACCACTGCTGCACTAGTTGTTACCTTCAAATTTGCTCAAACATGATTTTGACATTGATTCTGGAAAACTGTGCAAAACTTTATTTCACAGTTGCAACATGCTGAAAATGGTCTCATAGTGTTCCTATTATCTATACTACCACTGCTGCACTAGTTGTTACCTTCAAATTTGCTCAAACATGATTTTGACATTGATTCTGGAAAACTGTGCAAAACTTTATTTCACCGTTGCAACATGCTGAAAATGGTCTCATAGTGTTCCTATTATCTATACTACCAGTGCTGCACTAGTTGTTACCTTCAAATTTGCTCAAACATGATTTTGACATTGATTCTGGAAAACTGTGCAAAACTTTATTTCACCGTTGCAACATGCTGAAAATGGTCTCATAGTGTTCCTATTATCTATCCAACCAATGTTGCACTAGTTGTTACCTTCAAATTTGCTCAAACATGATTTTGACATTGATTCTGGAAAACTGTGCAAAACTTTATTTCACAGTTGCAACATGCTGAAAATGGTCTCATAGTGTTCCTATTATCTATACTACCAGTGCTGCACTAGTTGTTACCTTCAAATTTGCTCAAACATGATTTTGACATTGATTCTGGAAAACTGTGCAAAACTTTATTTCACAGTTGCAACATGCTGATAACGGTCTCATAGTGTTCCTATTATCTATACTACCAGTGTTGCACTAGTTGTTACCTTCAAATTTGCTCAAACATGATTTTGACATTGATTCTGGAAAACTGTGCAAAACTTTATTTCACCGTTGCAACATGCTGAAAATGGTCTCATAGTGTTCCTATTATCTTTACAACCAGTGCTGCACTAGTTGTTACCTTCAAATTTGCTCAAACATGATTTTGACATTGATTCTGGAAAACTGTGCAAAACTTTATTTCACAGTTGCAACATGCTGAAAATGGTCTCATAGTGTTCCTATTATCTATACTACCACTGCTGCACTAGTTGTTACCTTCAAATTTGCTCAAACATGATTTTGACATTGATTCTGGAAAACTGTGCAAAACTTTATTTCACCGTTGCAACATGCTGAAAATGGTCTCATAGTGTTCCTATTATCTATCCAACCAATGTTGCACTAGTTGTTACCTTCAAATTTGCTCAAACATGATTTTGACATTGATTCTGGAAAACTGTGCAAAACTTTATTTCACCGTTGCAACATGCTGAAAATGGTCTCATAGTGTTCCTATTATCTATCCAACCAGTGTTGCACTAGTTGTTACCTTCAAATTTGCTCAAACATGATTTTGACATTGATTCTGGAAAACTGTGCAAAACTTTATTTCACCGTTGCAACATGCTGAAAATGGTCTCATAGTGTTCCTATTATCTATACTACCACTGCTGCACTAGTTGTTACCTTCAAATTTGCTCAAACATGATTTTGACATTGATTCTGGAAAACTGTGCAAAACTTTATTTCACCGTTGCAACATGCTGAAAATGGTCTCATAGTGTTCCTATTATCTTTACAACCAGTGTTGCACTAGTTGTTACCTTCAACTTTGCTCAAACATGATTTTGACATTGATTCTGGAAAACTGTGCAAAACTTTATTTCACAGTTGCAACATGCTGAAAATGGTCTCATAGTGTTCCTATTATCTATACTACCACTGCTGCACTAGTTGTTACCTTCAAATTTGCTCAAACATGATTTTGACATTGATTCTGGAAAACTGTGCAAAACTTTATTTCACAGTTGCAACATGCTGAAAATGGTCTCATAGTGTTCCTATTATCTATACTACCACTGCTGCACTAGTTGTTACCTTCAAATTTGCTCAAACATGATTTTGACATTGATTCTGGAAAACTGTGCAAAACTTTATTTCACCGTTGCAACATGCTGAAAATGGTCTCATAGTGTTCCTATTATCTACTACCAGTGTTGCACTAGTTGTTACCTTCAAATTTGCTCAAACATGATTTTGACATTGATTCTGGAAAACTGTGCAAAACTTTATTTCACCGTTGCAACATGCTGAAAATGGTCTCATAGTGTTCCTATTATCTATACTACCACTGCTGCACTAGTTGTTACCTTCAAATTTGCTCAAACATGATTTTGACATTGATTCTGGAAAACTGTGCAAAACTTTATTTCACCGTTGCAACATGCTGAAAATGGTCTCATAGTGTTCCTATTATCTATCCAACCAATGTTGCACTAGTTGTTACCTTCAAATTTGCTCAAACATGATTTTGACATTGATTCTGGAAAACTGTGCAAAACTTTATTTCACAGTTGCAACATGCTGAAAATGGTCTCATAGTGTTCCTATTATCTATACTACCACTGCTGCACTAGTTGTTACCTTCAAATTTGCTCAAACATGATTTTGACATTGATTCTGGAAAACTGTGCAAAACTTTATTTCACCGTTGCAACATGCTGAAAATGGTCTCATAGTGTTCCTATTATCTATACTACCACTGCTGCACTAGTTGTTACCTTCAAATTTGCTCAAACATGATTTTGACATTGATTCTGGAAAACTGTGCAAAACTTTATTTCACCGTTGCAACATGCTGAAAATGGTCTCATAGTGTTCCTATTATCTATACTACCAGTGCTGCACTAGTTGTTACCTTCAACTTTGCTCAAACATGATTTTGACATTGATTCTGGAAAACTGTGCAAAACTTTATTTCACAGTTGCAACATGCTGAAAATGGTCTCATAGTGTTCCTATTATCTATACTACCACTGCTGCACTAGTTGTTACCTTCAAATTTGCTCAAACATGATTTTGACATTGATTCTGGAAAACTGTGCAAAACTTTATTTCACAGTTGCAACATGCTGAAAATGGTCTCATAGTGTTCCTATTATCTATACTACCAGTGCTGCACTAGTTGTTACCTTCACATTTGCTCAAACATGATTTTGACATTGATTCTGGAAAACTGTGCAAAACTTTATTTCACAGTTGCAACATGCTGAAAATGGTCTCATAGTGTTCCTATTATCTATACTACCACTGCTGCACTAGTTGTTACCTTCAAATTTGCTCAAACATGATTTTGACATTGATTCTGGAAAACTGTGCAAAACTTTATTTCACAGTTGCAACATGCTGAAAATGGTCTCATAGTGTTCCTATTATCTATACTACAACCAATGCTGCACTAGTTGTTACCTTCAAATTTGCTCAAACATGATTTTGACATTGATTCTGGAAAACTGTGCAAAACTTTATTTCACCGTTGCAACATGCTGAAAATGGTCTCATAGTGTTCCTATTATCTATACTACCACTGCTGCACTAGTTGTTACCTTCAAATTTGCTCAAACATGATTTTGACATTGATTCTGGAAAACTGTGCAAAACTTTATTTCACCGTTGCAACATGCTGAAAATGGTCTCATAGTGTTCCTATTATCTATACTACCACTGCTGCACTAGTTGTTACCTTCAAATTTGCTCAAACATGATTTTGACATTGATTCTGGAAAACTGTGCAAAACTTTATTTCACCGTTGCAACATGCTGAAAATGGTCTCATAGTGTTCCTATTATCTATACTACCACTGCTGCACTAGTTGTTACCTTCAAATTTGCTCAAACATGATTTTGACATTGATTCTGGAAAACTGTGCAAAACTTTATTTCACCGTTGCAACATGCTGAAAATGGTCTCATAGTGTTCCTATTATCTATACTACCAGTGCTGCACTAGTTGTTACCTTCAAATTTGCTCAAACATGATTTTGACATTGATTCTGGAAAACTGTGCAAAACTTTATTTCACCGTTGCAACATGCTGAAAATGGTCTCATAGTGTTCCTATTATCTATCCAACCAATGTTGCACTAGTTGTTACCTTCAAATTTGCTCAAACATGATTTTGACATTGATTCTGGAAAACTGTGCAAAACTTTATTTCACCGTTGCAACATGCTGAAAATGGTCTCATAGTGTTCCTATTATCTATACTACCACTGCTGCACTAGTTGTTACCTTCAAATTTGCTCAAACATGATTTTGACATTGATTCTGGAAAACTGTGCAAAACTTTATTTCACCGTTGCAACATGCTGAAAATGGTCTCATAGTGTTCCTATTATCTATACTACCACTGCTGCACTAGTTGTTACCTTCAAATTTGCTCAAACATGATTTTGACATTGATTCTGGAAAACTGTGCAAAACTTTATTTC
Source organism: Brachymystax lenok tsinlingensis (assembly GCA_030435695.1). Classification (NCBI taxonomy): domain Eukaryota; kingdom Metazoa; phylum Chordata; class Actinopteri; order Salmoniformes; family Salmonidae; genus Brachymystax; species Brachymystax lenok. Next base: position 111,223 of record JAGFMH010000065.1, on the reverse strand, counting down.
ACCGTTGCAACATGCTGAAAATGGTCTCATAGTGTTCCTATTATCTATACTACCAGTGCTGCACTAGTTGTTACCTTCAAATTTGCTCAAACATGATTTTGACATTGATTCTGGAAAACTGTGCAAAACTTTATTTCACCGTTGCAACATGCTGAAAATGGTCTCATAGTGTTCCTATTATCTATACTACCAGTGCTGCACTAGTTGTTACCTTCAAATTTGCTCAAACATGATTTTGACATTGATTCTGGAAAACTGTGCAAAACTTTATTTCACCGTTGCAACATGCTGAAAATGGTCTCATAGTGTTCCTATTATCTATACTACCACTGCTGCACTAGTTGTTACCTTCAAATTTGCTCAAACATGATTTTGACATTGATTCTGGAAAACTGTGCAAAACTTTATTTCACCGTTGCAACATGCTGAAAATGGTCTCATAGTGTTCCTATTATCTATACTACCACTGCTGCACTAGTTGTTACCTTCAAATTTGCTCAAACATGATTTTGACATTGATTCTGGAAAACTGTGCAAAACTTTATTTCACCGTTGCAACATGCTGAAAATGGTCTCATAGTGTTCCTATTATCTTTATACTACCAGTGCTGCACTAGTTGTTACCTTCAAATTTGCTCAAACATGATTTTGACATTGATTCTGGAAAACTGTGCAAAACTTTATTTCACAGTTGCAACATGCTGAAAATGGTCTCATAGTGTTCCTATTATCTATACTACCACTGCTGCACTAGTTGTTACCTTCAAATTTGCTCAAACATGATTTTGACATTGATTCTGGAAAACTGTGCAAAACTTTATTTCACCGTTGCAACATGCTGAAAATGGTCTCATAGTGTTCCTATTATCTTTACAACCAGTGTTGCACTAGTTGTTACCTTCAACTTTGCTCAAACATGATTTTGACATTGATTCTGGAAAACTGTGCAAAACTTTATTTCACAGTTGCAACATGCTGAAAATGGTCTCATAGTGTTCCTATTATCTATACTACCACTGCTGCACTAGTTGTTACCTTCAAATTTGCTCAAACATGATTTTGACATTGATTCTGGAAAACTGTGCAAAACTTTATTTCACCGTTGCAACATGCTGAAAATGGTCTCATAGTGTTCCTATTATCTATACTACCACTGCTGCACTAGTTGTTACCTTCAAATTTGCTCAAACATGATTTTGACATTGATTCTGGAAAACTGTGCAAAACTTTATTTCACCGTTGCAACATGCTGAAAATGGTCTCATAGTGTTCCTATTATCTATACTACCACTGCTGCACTAGTTGTTACCTTCAAATTTGCTCAAACATGATTTTGACATTGATTCTGGAAAACTGTGCAAAACTTTATTTCACCGTTGCAACATGCTGAAAATGGTCTCATAGTGTTCCTATTATCTATACTACCAGTGCTGCACTAGTTGTTACCTTCAAATTTGCTCAAACATGATTTTGACATTGATTCTGGAAAACTGTGCAAAACTTTATTTCACAGTTGCAACATGCTGAAAATGGTCTCATAGTGTTCCTATTATCTTTATACTACCAGTGCTGCACTAGTTGTTACCTTCAAATTTGCTCAAACATGATTTTGACATTGATTCTGGAAAACTGTGCAAAACTTTATTTCACCGTTGCAACATGCTGAAAATGGTCTCATAGTGTTCCTATTATCTATACTACCAGTGTTGCACTAGTTGTTTACCTTCAAATTTGCTCAAACATGATTTTGACATTGATTCTGGAAAACTGTGCAAAACTTTATTTCACCGTTGCAACATGCTGAAAATGGTCTCATAGTGTTCCTATTATCTATACTACCAGTGCTGCACTAGTTGTTACCTTCAAATTTGCTCAAACATGATTTTGACATTGATTCTGGAAAACTGTGCAAAACTTTATTTCACCGTTGCAACATGCTGAAAATGGTCTCATAGTGTTCCTATTATCTATACTACCACTGCTGCACTAGTTGTTACCTTCAAATTTGCTCAAACATGATTTTGACATTGATTCTGGAAAACTGTGCAAAACTTTATTTCACCGTTGCAACATGCTGAAAATGGTCTCATAGTGTTCCTATTATCTATACTACCACTGCTGCACTAGTTGTTACCTTCAAATTTGCTCAAACATGATTTTGACATTGATTCTGGAAAACTGTGCAAAACTTTATTTCACCGTTGCAACATGCTGAAAATGGTCTCATAGTGTTCCTATTATCTTTACAACCAGTGTTGCACTAGTTGTTACCTTCAAATTTGCTCAAACATGATTTTGACATTGATTCTGGAAAACTGTGCAAAACTTTATTTCACCGTTGCAACATGCTGAAAATGGTCTCATAGTGTTCCTATTATCTATACTACCAGTGCTGCACTAGTTGTTACCTTCAACTTTGCTCAAACATGATTTTGACATTGATTCTGGAAAACTGTGCAAAACTTTATTTCACCGTTGCAACATGCTGAAAATGGTCTCATAGTGTTCCTATTATCTATACTACCACTGCTGCACTAGTTGTTACCTTCAAATTTGCTCAAACATGATTTTGACATTGATTCTGGAAAACTGTGCAAAACTTTATTTCACAGTTGCAACATGCTGAAAATGGTCTCATAGTGTTCCTATTATCTATACTACCAGTGCTGCACTAGTTGTTACCTTCAAATTTGCTCAAACATGATTTTGACATTGATTCTGGAAAACTGTGCAAAACTTTATTTCACAGTTGCAACATGCTGAAAATGGTCTCATAGTGTTCCTATTATCTATACTACCAGTGCTGCACTAGTTGTTACCTTCAAATTTGCTCAAACATGATTTTGACATTGATTCTGGAAAACTGTGCAAAACTTTATTTCACAGTTGCAACATGCTGAAAATGGTCTCATAGTGTTCCTATTATCTATACTACCACTGCTGCACTAGTTGTTACCTTCAAATTTGCTCAAACATGATTTTGACATTGATTCTGGAAAACTGTGCAAAACTTTATTTCACCGTTGCAACATGCTGAAAATGGTCTCATAGTGTTCCTATTATCTATACTACCAGTGCTGCACTAGTTGTTACCTTCAAATTTGCTCAAACATGATTTTGACATTGATTCTGGAAAACTGTGCAAAACTTTATTTCACCGTTGCAACATGCTGAAAATGGTCTCATAGTGTTCCTATTATCTATCCAACCAATGTTGCACTAGTTGTTACCTTCAAATTTGCTCAAACATGATTTTGACATTGATTCTGGAAAACTGTGCAAAACTTTATTTCACCGTTGCAACATGCTGAAAATGGTCTCATAGTGTTCCTATTATCTATACTACCACTGCTGCACTAGTTGTTACCTTCAAATTTGCTCAAACATGATTTTGACATTGATTCTGGAAAACTGTGCAAAACTTTATTTCACCGTTGCAACATGCTGAAAATGGTCTCATAGTGTTCCTATTATCTATACTACCACTGCTGCACTAGTTGTTACCTTCAAATTTGCTCAAACATGATTTTGACATTGATTCTGGAAAACTGTGCAAAACTTTATTTCACCGTTGCAACATGCTGAAAATGGTCTCATAGTGTTCCTATTATCTATACTACCAGTGTTGCACTAGTTGTTACCTTCACATTTGCTCAAACATGATTTTGACATTGATTCTGGAAAACTGTGCAAAACTTTATTTCACAGTTGCAACATGCTGAAAATGGTCTCATAGTGTTCCTATTATCTATACTACCACTGCTGCACTAGTTGTTACCTTCAAATTTGCTCAAACATGATTTTGACATTGATTCTGGAAAACTGTGCAAAACTTTATTTCACCGTTGCAACATGCTGAAAATGGTCTCATAGTGTTCCTATTATCTATACTACCAGTGCTGCACTAGTTGTTACCTTCAAATTTGCTCAAACATGATTTTGACATTGATTCTGGAAAACTGTGCAAAACTTTATTTCACCGTTGCAACATGCTGAAAATGGTCTCATAGTGTTCCTATTATCTATACTACCACTGCTGCACTAGTTGTTACCTTCAAATTTGCTCAAACATGATTTTGACATTGATTCTGGAAAACTGTGCAAAACTTTATTTCACCGTTGCAACATGCTGAAAATGGTCTCATAGTGTTCCTATTATCTATACTACCACTGCTGCACTAGTTGTTACCTTCAAATTTGCTCAAACATGATTTTGACATTGATTCTGGAAAACTGTGCAAAACTTTATTTCACCGTTGCAACATGCTGAAAATGGTCTCATAGTGTTCCTATTATCTATACTACCAGTGCTGCACTAGTTGTTACCTTCAAATTTGCTCAAACATGATTTTGACATTGATTCTGGAAAACTGTGCAAAACTTTATTTCACCGTTGCAACATGCTGAAAATGGTCTCATAGTGTTCCTATTATCTATACTACCAGTGCTGCACTAGTTGTTACCTTCAAATTTGCTCAAACATGATTTTGACATTGATTCTGGAAAACTGTGCAAAACTTTATTTCACCGTTGCAACATGCTGAAAACGGTCTCATAGTGTTCCTATTATCTATACTACCACTGCTGCACTAGTTGTTACCTTCAAATTTGCTCAAACATGATTTTGACATTGATTCTGGAAAACTGTGCAAAACTTTATTTCACAGTTGCAACATGCTGATAACGGTCTCATAGTGTTCCTATTATCTATACTACCAGTGCTGCACTAGTTGTTACCTTCAAATTTGCTCAAACATGATTTTGACATTGATTCTGGAAAACTGTGCAAAACTTTATTTCACCGTTGCAACATGCTGAAAATGGTCTCATAGTGTTCCTATTATCTATACTACCAGTGTTGCACTAGTTGTTACCTTCAACTTTGCTCAAACATGACTTCGACATTGATTCTGGAAAACTGTGCAAAACTTTATTTCACCGTTGCAACATGCTGAAAATGGTCTCATAGTGTTCCTATTATCTACTACCAGTGCTGCACTAGTTGTTACCTTCACATTTGCTCAAACATGATTTTGACATTGATTCTGGAAAACTGTGCAAAACTTTATTTCACAGTTGCAACATGCTGAAAATGGTCTCATAGTGTTCCCATTATCTATACTACCACTGCTGCACTAGTTGTTACCTTCACATTTGCTCAAACATGATTTTGACATTGATTCTGGAAAACTGTGCAAAACTTTATTTCACCGTTGCAACATGCTGAAAATGGTCTCATAGTGTTCCTATTATCTATACTACCAGTGTTGCACTAGTTGTTACCTTCAAATTTGCTCAAACATGATTTTGACATTGATTCTGGAAAACTGTGCAAAACTTTATTTCACCGTTGCAACATGCTGAAAATGGTCTCATAGTGTTCCTATTATCTATACTACCACTGCTGCACTAGTTGTTACCTTCAAATTTGCTCAAACATGATTTTGACATTGATTCTGGAAAACTGTGCAAAACTTTATTTCACCGTTGCAACATGCTGAAAATGGTCTCATAGTGTTCCTATTATCTTTATACTACCAGTGCTGCACTAGTTGTTACCTTCAAATTTGCTCAAACATGATTTTGACATTGATTCTGGAAAACTGTGCAAAACTTTATTTCACAGTTGCAACATGCTGAAAATGGTCTCATAGTGTTCCTATTATCTATACTACCAGTGCTGCACTAGTTGTTACCTTCAAATTTGCTCAAACATGATTTTGACATTGATTCTGGAAAACTGTGCAAAACTTTATTTCACAGTTGCAACATGCTGAAAATGGTCTCATAGTGTTCCTATTATCTATACTACCAGTGCTGCACTAGTTGTTACCTTCAAATTTGCTCAAACATGATTTTGACATTGATTCTGGAAAACTGTGCAAAACTTTATTTCACCGTTGCAACATGCTGAAAATGGTCTCATAGTGTTCCTATTATCTATACTACCACTGCTGCACTAGTTGTTACCTTCAAATTTGCTCAAACATGATTTTGACATTGATTCTGGAAAACTGTGCAAAACTTTATTTCACCGTTGCAACATGCTGAAAATGGTCTCATAGTGTTCCTATTATCTTTATACTACCAGTGCTGCACTAGTTGTTACCTTCAAATTTGCTCAAACATGATTTTGACATTGATTCTGGAAAACTGTGCAAAACTTTATTTCACCGTTGCAACATGCTGAAAATGGTCTCATAGTGTTCCTATTATCTATACTACCACTGCTGCACTAGTTGTTACCTTCAAATTTGCTCAAACATGATTTTGACATTGATTCTGGAAAACTGTGCAAAACTTTATTTCACCGTTGCAACATGCTGAAAATGGTCTCATAGTGTTCCTATTATCTATACTACCACTGCTGCACTAGTTGTTACCTTCAAATTTGCTCAAACATGATTTTGACATTGATTCTGGAAAACTGTGCAAAACTTTATTTCACCGTTGCAACATGCTGATAACGGTCTCATAGTGTTCCTATTATCTATACTACCAGTGTTGCACTAGTTGTTACCTTCAACTTTGCTCAAACATGATTTTGACATTGATTCTGGAAAACTGTGCAAAACTTTATTTCACCGTTGCAACATGCTGAAAATGGTCTCATAGTGTTCCTATTATCTATACTACCAGTGTTGCACTAGTTGTTACCTTCAAATTTGCTCAAACATGATTTTGACATTGATTCTGGAAAACTGTGCAAAACTTTATTTCACCGTTGCAACATGCTGAAAATGGTCTCATAGTGTTCCTATTATCTATACTACCAGTGCTGCACTAGTTGTTACCTTCAAATTTGCTCAAACATGATTTTGACATTGATTCTGGAAAACTGTGCAAAACTTTATTTCACCGTTGCAACATGCTGAAAATGGTCTCATAGTGTTCCTATTATCTATACTACCAGTGCTGCACTAGTTGTTACCTTCAAATTTGCTCAAACATGATTTTGACATTGATTCTGGAAAACTGTGCAAAACTTTATTTCACCGTTGCAACATGCTGAAAATGGTCTCATAGTGTTCCTATTATCTATACTACCAGTGCTGCACTAGTTGTTACCTTCAAATTTGCTCAAACATGATTTTGACATTGATTCTGGAAAACTGTGCAAAACTTTATTTCACCGTTGCAACATGCTGAAAATGGTCTCATAGTGTTCCTATTATCTATACAACCAGTGCTGCACTAGTTGTTACCTTCAAATTTGCTCAAACATGATTTTGACATTGATTCTGGAAAACTGTGCAAAACTTTATTTCACCGTTGCAACATGCTGAAAATGGTCTCATAGTGTTCCTATTATCTATACTACCACTGCTGCACTAGTTGTTACCTTCAAATTTGCTCAAACATGATTTTGACATTGATTCTGGAAAACTGTGCAAAACTTTATTTCACCGTTGCAACATGCTGAAAATGGTCTCATAGTGTTCCTATTATCTATACTACCACTGCTGCACTAGTTGTTACCTTCAAATTTGCTCAAACATGATTTTGACATTGATTCTGGAAAACTGTGCAAAACTTTATTTCACCGTTGCAACATGCTGAAAATGGTCTCATAGTGTTCCTATTATCTATACTACCAGTGCTGCACTAGTTGTTACCTTCAAATTTGCTCAAACATGATTTTGACATTGATTCTGGAAAACTGTGCAAAACTTTATTTCACCGTTGCAACATGCTGAAAATGGTCTCATAGTGTTCCTATTATCTATACTACCACTGCTGCACTAGTTGTTACCTTCAAATTTGCTCAAACATGATTTTGACATTGATTCTGGAAAACTGTGCAAAACTTTATTTCACCGTTGCAACATGCTGAAAATGGTCTCATAGTGTTCCTATTATCTATACTACCAGTGCTGCACTAGTTGTTACCTTCAAATTTGCTCAAACATGATTTTGACATTGATTCTGGAAAACTGTGCAAAACTTTATTTCACCGTTGCAACATGCTGAAAATGGTCTCATAGTGTTCCTATTATCTATACTACCACTGCTGCACTAGTTGTTACCTTCAAATTTGCTCAAACATGATTTTGACATTGATTCTGGAAAACTGTGCAAAACTTTATTTCACCGTTGCAACATGCTGAAAATGGTCTCATAGTGTTCCTATTATCTATACTACCACTGCTGCACTAGTTGTTACCTTCAAATTTGCTCAAACATGATTTTGACATTGATTCTGGAAAACTGTGCAAAACTTTATTTCACCGTTGCAACATGCTGAAAATGGTCTCATAGTGTTCCTATTATCTATACTACCAGTGCTGCACTAGTTGTTACCTTCAAATTTGCTCAAACATGATTTTGACATTGATTCTGGAAAACTGTGCAAAACTTTATTTCACCGTTGCAACATGCTGAAAATGGTCTCATAGTGTTCCTATTATCTATACTACCACTGCTGCACTAGTTGTTACCTTCAAATTTGCTCAAACATGATTTTGACATTGATTCTGGAAAACTGTGCAAAACTTTATTTCACCGTTGCAACATGCTGAAAATGGTCTCATAGTGTTCCTATTATCTTTATACTACCAGTGCTGCACTAGTTGTTACCTTCAAATTTGCTCAAACATGATTTTGACATTGATTCTGGAAAACTGTGCAAAACTTTATTTCACCGTTGCAACATGCTGAAAATGGTCTCATAGTGTTCCTATTATCTATACTACCACTGCTGCACTAGTTGTTACCTTCAAATTTGCTCAAACATGATTTTGACATTGATTCTGGAAAACTGTGCAAAACTTTATTTCACCGTTGCAACATGCTGAAAATGGTCTCATAGTGTTCCTATTATCTATACTACCAGTGCTGCACTAGTTGTTACCTTCAAATTTGCTCAAACATGATTTTGACATTGATTCTGGAAAACTGTGCAAAACTTTATTTCACAGTTGCAACATGCTGAAAATGGTCTCATAGTGTTCCTATTATCTATACTACCAGTGCTGCACTAGTTGTTACCTTCAAATTTGCTCAAACATGATTTTGACATTGATTCTGGAAAACTGTGCAAAACTTTATTTCACCGTTGCAACATGCTGAAAATGGTCTCATAGTGTTCCTATTATCTATACTACCAGTGCTGCACTAGTTGTTACCTTCAAATTTGCTCAAACATGATTTTGACATTGATTCTGGAAAACTGTGCAAAACTTTATTTCACCGTTGCAACATGCTGAAAATGGTCTCATAGTGTTCCTATTATCTATACTACCAGTGCTGCACTAGTTGTTACCTTCAAATTTGCTCAAACATGATTTTGACATTGATTCTGGAAAACTGTGCAAAACTTTATTTCACCGTTGCAACATGCTGAAAATGGTCTCATAGTGTTCCTATTATCTATACTACCAGTGCTGCACTAGTTGTTACCTTCAAATTTGCTCAAACATGATTTTGACATTGATTCTGGAAAACTGTGCAAAACTTTATTTCACCGTTGCAACATGCTGAAAATGGTCTCATAGTGTTCCTATTATCTATCCAACCAATGTTGCACTAGTTGTTACCTTCAAATTTGCTCAAACATGATTTTGACATTGATTCTGGAAAACTGTGCAAAACTTTATTTCACCGTTGCAACATGCTGAAAATGGTCTCATAGTGTTCCTATTATCTATACTACCACTGCTGCACTAGTTGTTACCTTCAAATTTGCTCAAACATGATTTTGACATTGATTCTGGAAAACTGTGCAAAACTTTATTTCACCGTTGCAACATGCTGAAAATGGTCTCATAGTGTTCCTATTATCTATACTACCAGTGCTGCACTAGTTGTTACCTTCAAATTTGCTCAAACATGATTTTGACATTGATTCTGGAAAACTGTGCAAAACTTTATTTCACCGTTGCAACATGCTGAAAATGGTCTCATAGTGTTCCTATTATCTATACTACCACTGCTGCACTAGTTGTTACCTTCAAATTTGCTCAAACATGATTTTGACATTGATTCTGGAAAACTGTGCAAAACTTTATTTCACCGTTGCAACATGCTGAAAATGGTCTCATAGTGTTCCTATTATCTATACTACCACTGCTGCACTAGTTGTTACCTTCAAATTTGCTCAAACATGATTTTGACATTGATTCTGGAAAACTGTGCAAAACTTTATTTCACCGTTGCAACATGCTGAAAATGGTCTCATAGTGTTCCTATTATCTATACTACCAGTGCTGCACTAGTTGTTACCTTCAAATTTGCTCAAACATGATTTTGACATTGATTCTGGAAAACTGTGCAAAACTTTATTTCACCGTTGCAACATGCTGAAAATGGTCTCATAGTGTTCCTATTATCTATACTACCAGTGCTGCACTAGTTGTTACCTTCACATTTGCTCAAACATGATTTTGACATTGATTCTGGAAAACTGTGCAAAACTTTATTTCACAGTTGCAACATGCTGAAAATGGTCTCATAGTGTTCCTATTATCTATACTACCACTGCTGCACTAGTTGTTACCTTCAAATTTGCTCAAACATGATTTTGACATTGATTCTGGAAAACTGTGCAAAACTTTATTTCACAGTTGCAACATGCTGAAAATGGTCTCATAGTGTTCCTATTATCTATACTACCAGTGCTGCACTAGTTGTTAACCTTCAAATTTGCTCAAACGTTGATTTTGACATTGATTCTGTAAAACTGTGCAAAACTTTATTTCACCGTTGCAACATGCTGAAAATGGTCTCATAGTGTTCCTATTATCTATCCAACCAATGTTGCACTAGTTGTTACCTTCAAATTTGCTCAAACATGATTTTGACATTGATTCTGGAAAACTGTGCAAAACTTTATTTCACCGTTGCAACATGCTGAAAATGGTCTCATAGTGTTCCTATTATCTATACTACCACTGCTGCACTAGTTGTTACCTTCAAATTTGCTCAAACATGATTTTGACATTGATTCTGGAAAACTGTGCAAAACTTTATTTCACCGTTGCAACATGCTGAAAATGGTCTCATAGTGTTCCTATTATCTATACTACCACTGCTGCACTAGTTGTTACCTTCAAATTTGCTCAAACATGATTTTGACATTGATTCTGGAAAACTGTGCAAAACTTTATTTCACCGTTGCAACATGCTGAAAATGGTCTCATAGTGTTCCTATTATCTATACTACCAGTGCTGCACTAGTTGTTACCTTCAAATTTGCTCAAACATGATTTTGACATTGATTCTGGAAAACTGTGCAAAACTTTATTTCACCGTTGCAACATGCTGAAAATGGTCTCATAGTGTTCCTATTATCTATACTACCAGTGCTGCACTAGTTGTTACCTTCAAATTTGCTCAAACATGATTTTGACATTGATTCTGGAAAACTGTGCAAAACTTTATTTCACCGTTGCAACATGCTGAAAATGGTCTCATAGTGTTCCTATTATCTATACTACCAGTGCTGCACTAGTTGTTACCTTCAAATTTGCTCAAACATGATTTTGACATTGATTCTGGAAAACTGTGCAAAACTTTATTTCACCGTTGCAACATGCTGAAAATGGTCTCATAGTGTTCCTATTATCTATACTACCAGTGCTGCACTAGTTGTTACCTTCAAATTTGCTCAAACATGATTTTGACATTGATTCTGGAAAACTGTGCAAAACTTTATTTCACCGTTGCAACATGCTGAAAATGGTCTCATAGTGTTCCTATTATCTATACTACCACTGCTGCACTAGTTGTTACCTTCAAATTTGCTCAAACATGATTTTGACATTGATTCTGGAAAACTGTGCAAAACTTTATTTCACCGTTGCAACATGCTGAAAATGGTCTCATAGTGTTCCTATTATATATACTACCAGTGCTGCACTAGTTGTTACCTTCAAATTTGCTCAAACATGATTTTGACATTGATTCTGGAAAACTGTGCAAAACTTTATTTCACCGTTGCAACATGCTGAAAATGGTCTCATAGTGTTCCTATTATCTATACTACCAGTGCTGCACTAGTTGTTACCTTCAAATTTGCTCAAACATGATTTTGACATTGATTCTGGAAAACTGTGCAAAACTTTATTTCACAGTTGCAACATGCTGAAAATGGTCTCATAGTGTTCCTATTATCTATACTACCAGTGCTGCACTAGTTGTTACCTTCAAATTTGCTCAAACATGATTTTGACATTGATTCTGGAAAACTGTGCAAAACTTTATTTCACCGTTGCAACATGCTGAAAATGGTCTCATAGTGTTCCTATTATCTATACTACCAGTGCTGCACTAGTTGTTACCTTCAAATTTGCTCAAACATGATTTTGACATTGATTCTGGAAAACTGTGCAAAACTTTATTTCACCGTTGCAACATGCTGAAAATGGTCTCATAGTGTTCCTATTATCTATACTACCACTGCTGCACTAGTTGTTACCTTCAAATTTGCTCAAACATGATTTTGACATTGATTCTGGAAAACTGTGCAAAACTTTATTTCACCGTTGCAACATGCTGAAAATGGTCTCATAGTGTTCCTATTATCTATACTACCACTGCTGCACTAGTTGTTACCTTCAAATTTGCTCAAACATGATTTTGACATTGATTCTGGAAAACTGTGCAAAACTTTATTTCACCGTTGCAACATGCTGAAAATGGTCTCATAGTGTTCCTATTATATATACTACCAGTGTTGCACTAGTTGTTACCTTAAACTTTGCTCAAACATGATTTTGACATTGATTCTGGAAAACTGTGCAAAACTTTATTTCACCGTTGCAACATGCTGAAAATGGTCTCATAGTGTTCCTATTATCTATACTACCACTGCTGCACTAGTTGTTACCTTCAAATTTGCTCAAACATGATTTTGACATTGATTCTGGAAAACTGTGCAAAACTTTATTTCACCGTTGCAACATGCTGAAAATGGTCTCATAGTGTTCCTATTATCTATACTACCAGTGCTGCACTAGTTGTTACCTTCAAATTTGCTCAAACATGATTTTGACATTGATTCTGGAAAACTGTGCAAAACTTTATTTCACTGTTGCAACATGCTGAAAATGGTCTCATAGTGTTCCTATTATCTATACTACCACTGCTGCACTAGTTGTTACCTTCAAATTTGCTCAAACATGATTTTGACATTGATTCTGGAAAACTGTGCAAAACTTTATTTCACCGTTGCAACATGCTGAAAATGGTCTCATAGTGTTCCTATTATCTATACTACCACTGCTGCACTAGTTGTTACCTTCAAATTTGCTCAAACATGATTTTGACATTGATTCTGGAAAACTGTGCAAAACTTTATTTCACCGTTGCAACATGATGAAAATGGTCTCATAGAGTTCCTATTAACTATACAACCAGTGCTGCACTAGTTGTTACCTTCAAATATGCTCAAACATGATTTTGACATTGATTCTGGAAAACTGTGCAAAACTTTATTTCACCGTTGCAACATGCTGAAAATGGTCTCATAGTGTTCCTATTATCTATACTACCACTGCTGCACTAGTTGTTACCTTCAAATTTGCTCAAACATGATTTTGACATTGATTCTGGAAAACTGTGCAAAACTTTATTTCACCGTTGCAACATGCTGAAAATGGTCTCATAGTGTTCCTATTATCTATACTACCACTGCTGCACTAGTTGTTACCTTCAAATTTGCTCAAACATGATTTTGACATTGATTCTGGAAAACTGTGCAAAACTTTATTTCACCGTTGCAACATGCTGAAAATGGTCTCATAGTGTTCCTATTATATTACTACCAGTGCTGCACTAGTTGTTACCTTCAAATTTGCTCAAACATGATTTTGACATTGATTCTGGAAAACTGTGCAAAACTTTATTTCACCGTTGCAACATGCTGAAAATGGTCTCATAGTGTTCCTATTATCTATACTACCAGTGCTGCACTAGTTGTTACCTTCAAATTTGCTCAAACATGATTTTGACATTGATTCTGGAAAACTGTGCAAAACTTTATTTCACCGTTGCAACATGCTGAAAATGGTCTCATAGTGTTCCTATTATCTATACTACCAGTGCTGCACTAGTTATTACCTTCAAATTTGCTCAAACATGATTTTGACATTGATTCTGGAAAACTGTGCAAAACTTTATTTCACAGTTGCAACATGCTGAAAATGGTCTCATAGTGTTCCTATTATCTATACTACCAGTGCTGCACTAGTTGTTACCTTCAAATTTGCTCAAACATGATTTTGACATTGATTCTGGAAAACTGTGCAAAACTTTATTTCACCGTTGCAACATGCTGAAAATGGTCTCATAGTGTTCCTATTATCTATACAACCAGTGTTGCACTAGTTGTTACCTTCAAATTTGCTCAAACATGATTTTGACATTGATTCTGGAAAACTGTGCAAAACTTTATTTCACCGTTGCAACATGCTGAAAATGGTCTCATAGTGTTCCTATTATCTATACTACCAGTGCTGCACTAGTTGTTACCTTCAAATTTGCTCAAACATGATTTTGACATTGATTCTGGAAAACTGTGCAAAACTTTATTTCACCGTTGCAACATGCTGAAAATGGTCTCATAGTGTTCCTATTATCTATACTACCAGTGCTGCACTAGTTATTACCTTCAAATTTGCTCAAACATGATTTTGACATTGATTCTGGAAAACTGTGCAAAACTTTATTTCACCGTTGCAACATGCTGAAAATGGTCTCATAGTGTTCCTATTATCTTTACTACCAGTGCTGCACTAGTTGTTACCTTCAAATTTGCTCAAACATGATTTTGACATTGATTCTGTAAAACTGTGCAAAACTTTATTTCACCGTTGCAACATGCTGAAAATGGTCTCATAGTGTTCCTATTATCTATACTACCACTGCTGCACTAGTTGTTACCTTCAAATTTGCTCAAACATGATTTTGACATTGATTCTGGAAAACTGTGCAAAACTTTATTTCACCGTTGCAACATGCTGAAAATGGTCTCATAGTGTTCCTATTATCTATACTACCAGTGCTGCACTAGTTGTTACCTTCAAATTTGCTCAAACATGATTTTGACATTGATTCTGGAAAACTGTGCAAAACTTTATTTCACCGTTGCAACATGCTGAAAATGGTCTCATAGTGTTCCTATTATCTATACTACCAGTGCTGCACTAGTTGTTACCTTCAAATTTGCTCAAACATGATTTTGACATTGATTCTGGAAAACTGTGCAAAACTTTATTTCACCGTTGCAACATGCTGAAAATGGTCTCATAGTGTTCCTATTATCTATACTACCAGTGCTGCACTAGTTGTTACCTTCAAATTTGCTCAAACATGATTTTGACATTGATTCTGGAAAACTGTGCAAAACTTTATTTCACCGTTGCAACATGCTGAAAATGGTCTCATAGTGTTCCTATTATCTTACTACCAGTGCTGCACTAGTTGTTACCTTCAAATTTGCTCAAACATGATTTTGACATTGATTCTGGAAAACTGTGCAAAACTTTATTTCACTGTTGCAACATGCTGAAAATGGTCTCATAGTGTTCCTATTATCTATACTACCACTGCTGCACTAGTTGTTACCTTCAAATTTGCTCAAACATGATTTTGACATTGATTCTGGAAAACTGTGCAAAACTTTATTTCACCGTTGCAACATGCTGAAAATGGTCTCATAGTGTTCCTATTATCTATACTACCAGTGCTGCACTAGTTGTTACCTTCAAATTTGCTCAAACATGATTTTGACATTGATTCTGGAAAACTGTGCAAAACTTTATTTCACCGTTGCAACATGCTGAAAATGGTCTCATAGTGTTCCTATTATCTATACTACCAGTGCTGCACTAGTTGTTACCTTCAAATTTGCTCAAACATGATTTTGACATTGATTCTGGAAAACTGTGCAAAACTTTATTTCACCGTTGCAACATGCTGAAAATGGTCTCATAGTGTTCCTATTATCTATACTACCAGTGCTGCACTAGTTATTACCTTCAAATTTGCTCAAACATGATTTTGACATTGATTCTGGAAAACTGTGCAAAACTTTATTTCACCGTTGCAACATGCTGAAAATGGTCTCATAGTGTTCCTATTATCTATACTACCAGTGCTGCACTAGTTGTTACCTTCAAATTTGCTCAAACATGATTTTGACATTGATTCTGGAAAACTGTGCAAAACTTTATTTCACAGTTGCAACATGCTGAAAATGGTCTCATAGTGTTCCTATTATCTATACTACCACTGCTGCACTAGTTGTTACCTTCAAATTTGCTCAAACATGATTTTGACATTGATTCTGGAAAACTGTGCAAAACTTTATTTCACCGTTGCAACATGCTGAAAATGGTCTCATAGTGTTCCTATTATCTATACTACCAGTGCTGCACTAGTTATTACCTTCAAATTTGCTCAAACATGATTTTGACATTGATTCTGGAAAACTGTGCAAAACTTTATTTCACCGTTGCAACATGCTGAAAATGGTCTCATAGTGTTCCTATTATCTATACTACCAGTGCTGCACTAGTTGTTACCTTCAAATTTGCTCAAACATGATTTTGACATTGATTCTGGAAAACTGTGCAAAACTTTATTTCACTGTTGCAACATGCTGAAAATGGTCTCATAGTGTTCCTATTATCTATACTACCACTGCTGCACTAGTTGTTACCTTCAAATTTGCTCAAACATGATTTTGACATTGATTCTGGAAAACTGTGCAAAACTTTATTTCACCGTTGCAACATGCTGAAAATGGTCTCATAGTGTTCCTATTATCTATACTACCAGTGTTGCACTAGTTGTTACCTTCAACTTTGCTCAAACATGATTTTGACATTGATTCTGGAAAACTGTGCAAAACTTTATTTCACCGTTGCAACATGCTGAAAATGGTCTCATAGTGTTCCTATTATCTATCCAACCAATGTTGCACTAGTTGTTACCTTCAAATTTGCTCAAACATGATTTTGACATTGATTCTGGAAAACTGTGCAAAACTTTATTTCACCGTTGCAACATGCTGAAAATGGTCTCATAGTGTTCCTATTATCTATACTACCAGTGCTGCACTAGTTGTTACCTTCAAATTTGCTCAAACATGATTTTGACATTGATTCTGGAAAACTGTGCAAAACTTTATTTCACAGTTGCAACATGCTGAAAATTGTCTCATAGTGTTCCTATTATCTATACTACCAGTGCTGCACTAGTTATTACCTTCAAATTTGCTCAAACATGATTTTGACATTGATTCTGGAAAACTGTGCAAAACTTTATTTCACCGTTGCAACATGCTGAAAATGGTCTCATAGTGTTCCTATTATCTATACTACCAGTGCTGCACTAGTTGTTACCTTCAAATTTGCTCAAACATGATTTTGACATTGATTCTGGAAAACTGTGCAAAACTTTATTTCACCGCTGCAACATGCTGAAAATGGTCTCATAGTGTTCCTATTATCTATACAACCAGTGTTGCACTAGTTGTTACCTTAAATTTGCTCAAACATGATTTTGACATTGATTCTGGAAAACTGTGCAAAACTTTATTTCACCGTTGCAACATGCTGAAAATGGTCTCATAGTGTTCCTATTATCTATACTACCAGTGCTGCACTAGTTGTTACCTTCAAATTTGCTCAAACATGATTTTGACATTGATTCTGGAAAACTGTGCAAAACTTTATTTCACCGTTGCAACATGCTGAAAATGGTCTCATAGTGTTCCTATTATCTATACTACCAGTGCTGCACTAGTTATTACCTTCAAATTTGCTCAAACATGATTTTGACATTGATTCTGGAAAACTGTGCAAAACTTTATTTCACCGTTGCAACATGCTGAAAATGGTCTCATAGTGTTCCTATTATCTATACTACCAGTGCTGCACTAGTTGTTACCTTCAAATTTGCTCAAACATGATTTTGACATTGATTCTGGAAAACTGTGCAAAACTTTATTTCACCGTTGCAACATGCTGAAAATGGTCTCATAGTGTTCCTATCATCTATACTACCACTGCTGCACTAGTTGTTAACTTCAAATTTGCTCAAACGTGATTTTGACATTGATTCTGTAAAACCGTGCAAAACTTTATTTCACCGTTGCAACATGCTGAAAATGGTCTCATAGTGTTCCTATTATCTATACTACCAGTGCTGCACTAGTTATTACCTTCAAATTTGCTCAAACATGATTTTGACATTGATTCTGGAAAACTGTGCAAAACTTTATTTCACCGTTGCAACATGCTGAAAATGGTCTCATAGTGTTCCTATTATCTATACTACCAGTGCTGCACTAGTTATTACCTTCAAATTTGCTCAAACATGATTTTGACATTGATTCTGGAAAACTGTGCAAAACTTTATTTCACAGTTGCAACATGCTGAAAATGGTCTCATAGTGTTCCTATTATCTATACTACCAGTGCTGCACTAGTTGTTACCTTCAAATTTGCTCAAACATGATTTTGACATTGATTCTGTAAAACTGTGCAAAACTTTATTTCACCGTTGCAACATGCTGAAAATGGTCTCATAGTGTTCCTATTATCTATACTACCAGTGCTGCACTAGTTATTACCTTCAAATTTGCTCAAACATGATTTTGACATTGATTCTGGAAAACTGTGCAAAACTTTATTTCACCGTTGCAACATGCTGAAAATGGTCTCATAGTGTTCCTATCATCTATACTACCAGTGCTGCACCAGTTGTTACCTGTAAATTTGCTCAAACATGATTTTGACATTGATTCTGGAAAACTGTGCAAAACTTTATTTCACCGTTGCAACATGCTGAAAATGGTCTCATAGTGTTCCTATTATCTATACAACCAGTGTTGCACTAGTTGTTACCTTCAAATTTGCTCAAACATGATTTTGACATTGATTCTGGAAAACTGTGCAAAACTTTATTTCACCGTTGCAACATGCTGAAAATGGTCTCATAGTGTTCCTATTATCTATACTACCAGTGCTGCACTAGTTGTTACCTTCAAATTTGCTCAAACATGATTTTGACATTGATTCTGGAAAACTGTGCAAAACTTTATTTCACCGTTGCAACATGCTGAACATGGTCTCATAGTGTTCCTATCATCTATACTACCAGTGCTGCACTCTAGTTATTACCTTCAAATTTGCTCAAACATGATTTTGACATTGATTCTGGAAAACTGTGCAAAACTTTATTTCACCGTTGCAACATGCTGAAAATTGTCTCATAGTGTTCCTATCATCTATACTACCAGTGCTGCACTAGTTGTTACCTTCAAATTTGCTCAAACATGATTTTGACATTGATTCTGGAAAACTGTGCAAAACTTTATTTCACCGTTGCAACATGCTGAAAATGGTCTCATAGTGTTCCTATTATCTATGCTACCACTGCTGCACTAGTTGTTACCTTCAAATTTGCTCAAACTTGATTTTGACATTGATTCTGTAAAACTGTGCAAAACTTTATTTCACCGTTGCAACATGCTGAAAATGGTCTCATAGTGTTCCTATCAACTATACTACCAGTGCTGCACTAGTTATTACCTTCAAATTTGCTCAAACATGATTTTGACATTGATTCTGGAAAACTGTGCAAAACTTTATTTCACCGTTGCAACATGCTGAAAATGGTCTCATAGTGTTCCTATCATCTATACTACCAGTGCTGCACTAGTTGTTAACTTCAAATTTGCTCAAACGTGATTTTGACATTGATTCTGGAAAACTGTGCAAAACTTTATTTCACCGTTGCAACATGCTGAAAATTGTCTCATAGTGTTCCTATTATCTATACTACCAGTGCTGCACTAGTTATTACCTTCAAATTTGCTCAAACATGATTTTGACATTAATTCTGGAAAACTGTGCAAAACTTTATTTCACCGTTGCAACATGCTGAAAATTGTCTCATAGTGTTCCTATCATCTATACAACCAGTGCTGCACTAGTTGTTACCTTCAAATTTGCTCAAACATGATTTTGACATTGATTCTGGAAAACTGTGCAAAACTTTATTTCACTGTTGCAACATGCTGAAAATGGTCTCATAGTGTTCCTATTATCTATACTACCACTGCTGCACTAGTTGTTACCTTCAAATTTGCTCAAACATGATTTTGACATTGATTCTGGAAAACTGTGCAAAACTTTATTTCACCGTTGCAACATGCTGAAAATTGTCTCATAGTGTTCCTATTATCTATACTACCAGTGCTGCACTAGTTGTTACCTTCAAATTTGCTCAAACATGATTTTGACATTGATTCTGGAAAACTGTGCAAAACTTTATTTCACCGTTGCAACATGCTGAAAATGGTCTCATAGTGTTCCTATTATCTATACTACCACTGCTGCACTAGTTGTTACCTTCAAATTTGCTCCATATTGATTTTGACATTGATTCTGGAATAATGTGCAAATCTTTATTTCACCGTTGCAACATGCTGAAAATGGTCTCATAGTGTTCCTATTATCTATACTACAACTGCTGCACTAGTTGTTACCTTCAAATTTGCTCAAACATGATTTTGACATTGATTCTGGAAAACTGTGCAAAACTTTATTTCACCGTTGCAACATGCTGAAAATGGTCTCATAGTGTTCCTATTATATATACTACCAGTGCTGCACTAGTTGTTACCTTCAAATTTGCTCAAACATGATTTTGACATTGATTCTGGAAAACTGTGCAAAACTTTATTTCACCGTTGCAACATGCTGAAAATTGTCTCATAGTGTTCCTATTATCTACTACCAGTGCTGCACTAGTTGTTACCTTCAAATTTGCTCAAACATGATTTTGACATTGATTCTGGAAAACTGTGCAAAACTTTATTTCACCGTTGCAACATGCTGAAAATGGTCTCATAGTGTTCCTATTATCTTTTACAACCAGTGCTGCACTAGTTGTTACCTTCAAATTTGCTCAAACATGATTTTGACATTGATTCTGGAAAACTGTGCAAAACTTTATTTCACCGTTGCAACATGCTGAAAATTGTCTCATAGTGTTCCTATTATCTATACTACCAGTGCTGCACTAGTTGTTACCTTCAAATTTGCTCAAACATGATTTTGACATTGATTCTGGAAAACTGTGCAAAACTTTATTTCACCGTTGCAACATGCTGAAAATGGTCTCATAGTGTTCCTATTATCTATACTACAACTGCTGCACCAGTTGTTACCTTCAAATTTACTCAAACGTGATTTTGACATTGATTCTGTAAAACTGTGCAAAACTTTATTTCACCGTTGCAACATGCTGAAAATTGTCTCATAGTGTTCCTATCAACTGGACTACCAGTGCTGCACTAGTTGTTACCTTCAAATTTGCTCAAACATGATTTTGACATTGATTCTGGAAAACTGTGCAAAACTTTATTTCACCGTTGCAACATGCTGAAAATGGTCTCATAGTGTTCCTATTATCTATACTACCAGTGCTGCACTAGTTGTTACCTTCAAATTTGCTCAAACATGATTTTGACATTGATTCTGGAAAACTGTGTAAAACTTTATTTCACCGTTGCAACATGCTGAAAATGGTCTCATAGTGTTCCTATTATCTATACTACCAGTGCTGCACTAGTTATTACCTTCAAATTTGCTCAAACATGATTTTGACATTGATTCTGGAAAACTGTGCAAAACTTTATTTCACCGTTGCAACATGCTGAAAATGGTCTCATAGTGTTCCTATTATCTGATACTACCAGTGCTGCACTAGTTGTTACCTTCAAATTTGCTCAAACATGATTTTGACATTGATTCTGGAAAACTGTGCAAAACTTTATTTCACCGTTGCAACATGCTGAAAATGGTCTCATAGTGTTCCTATTATCTATACTACCAGTGCTTCACTAGTTGTTACCTGTAAATTTGCTCCATATTGATTTTGACATTGGTTCTGGAATAATGTGGAAATCTTTATTTCACCGTTGCAACATGCTGAAAATGGTCTCATAGTGTTCCTATCATCTATACTACAACTGCTGCACTAGTTATTACCTTCAAATTTGCTCAAACATGATTTTGACATTGATTCTGGAAAACTGTGCAAAACTTTATTTCACCGTTGCAACATGCTGAAAATTGTCTCATAGTGTTCCTATCATATATACTACCAGTGCTGCACCAGTTGTTACCTTCAAATTTGCTCAAACGTGATTTTGACATTGATTCTGGAAAACTGTGCAAAACTTTATTTCACCGTTGCAACATGCTGAAAATTGTCTCATAGTGTTCCTATTATCTATACAACCAGTGTTGCACTAGTTGTTACCTTCAAATTTGCTCAAACGTGATTTTGACATTGATTCTGTAAAACTGTGCAAAACTTTATTTCACCGTTGCAACATGCTGAAAATTGTCTCATAGTGTTCCTATTATCTATACAACCAGTGCTGCACTAGTTATTACCTTCAAATTTGCTCAAACATGATTTTGACATTAATTCTGGAAAACTGTGCAAAACTTTATTTCACCGTTGCAACATGCTGAAAATTGTCTCATAGTGTTCCTATCATCTGGACTACCAGTGCTGCACTAGTTGTTAACTTCAAATTTGCTCAAACGTGATTTTGACATTGATTCTGGAAAACTGTGCAAAACTTTATTTCACCGTTGCAACATGCTGAAAATTGTCTCATAGTGTTCCTATTATCTATACAACCAGTGTTGCACTAGTTGTTACCTTCAAATTTGCTCAAACATGATTTTGACATTGATTCTGGAAAACTGTGCAAAACTTTATTTCACCGTTGCAACATGCTGAAAATGGTCTCATAGTGTTCCTATTATCTATACTACCAGTGCTGCACTAGTTGTTACCTTCAAATTTGCTCAAACGTGATTTTGACATTGATTCTGTAAAACTGTGCAAAACTTTATTTCACCGTTGCAACATGCTGAAAATTGTCTCATAGTGTTCCTATCATCTATACTACCAGTGCTGCACTAGTTGTTACCTTCAAATTTGCTCAAACATGATTTTGACATTGATTCTGGAAAACTGTGCAAAACTTTATTTCACCGTTGCAACATGCTGAAAATGGTCTCATAGTGTTCCTATTATCTATACTACCAGTGCTGCACTAGTTGTTACCTTCAAATTTGCTCAAACATGATTTTGACATTGATTCTGTAAAACTGTGCAAAACTTTATTTCACCGTTGCAACATGCTGAAAATGGTCTCATAGTGTTCCTATTATCTATACTACAACTGCTGCACCAGTTGTTACCTTCAAATTTGCTCAAACATGATTTTGACATTGATTCTGTAAAACTGTGTAAAACTTTATTTCACCGTTGCAACATGCTGAAAATTGTCTCATAGTGTTCCTATCATCTATACTACCAGTGCTGCACTAGTTATTACCTTCAAATTTGCTCAAACATGATTTTGACATTGATTCTGGAAAACTGTGCAAAACTTTATTTCACCGTTGCAACATGCTGAAAATTGTCTCATAGTGTTCCTATCATCTGACTACCAGTGCTGCACTAGTTGTTACCTTCAAATTTGCTCAAACATGATTTTGACATTGATTCTGTAAAACTGTGCAAAACTTAATTTCACTGTTGCAACATGCTGAAAATGGTCTCATAGTGTTCCTATTATCTATGCTACAACTGCTGCACCAGTTGTTACCTTCAAATTTGCTCAAACGTGATTTTGACATTGATTCTGGAAAACTGTGCAAAACTTTATTTCACCGTTGCAACATGCTGAAAATTGTCTCATAGTGTTCCTATCATCTGGACTACCAGTGCTGCACTAGTTGTTACCTTCAAATTTGCTCAAACATGATTTTGACATTGATTCTGGAAAACTGTGCAAAACTTTATTTCACCGTTGCAACATGCTGAAAATTGTCTCATAGTGTTCCTATTATCTATACAACCAGTGTTGCACTAGTTGTTACCTTCAAATTTGCTCAAACATGATTTTGACATTGATTCTGGAAAACTGTGCAAAACTTTATTTCACCGTTGCAAAATGCTGAAAATGGTCTCATAGTGTTCCTATTATCTATACTACCAGTGCTGCACTAGTTGTTAACTTCAAATTTGCTCAAACATGATTTTGACATTGATTCTGTAAAACTGTGCAAAACTTTATTTCACCGTTGCAACATGCTGAAAATTGTCTCATAGTGTTCCTATCATCTATACTACCAGTGCTGCACTAGTTATTACCTTCAAATTTGCTCAAACATGATTTTGACATTGATTCTGGAAAACTGTGCAAAACTTTATTTCACCGTTGCAACATGCTGAAAATTGTCTCATAGTGTTCCTATGATCTGGACTACCAGTGCTGCACTAGTTGTTAACTTCAAATTTGCTCAAACATGATTTTGACATTGATTCTGTAAAACTGTGCAAAACTTTATTTCACCGTTGCAACATGCTGAAAATTGTCTCATAGTGTTCCTATTATCTATACAACCAGTGTTGCACTAGTTGTTACCTTCAAATTTGCTCAAACATGATTTTGACATTGATTCTGGAAAACTGTGCAAAACTTTATTTCACCGTTGCAACATGCTGAAAATGGTCTCATAGTGTTCCTATCATCTGGACTACCAGTGCTGCACTAGTTGTTACCTTCAAATTTGCTCAAACGTGATTTTGACATTGATTCTGTAAAACTGTGCAAAACTTTATTTCACCGCTGCAACATGCTGAAAATGGTCTCTTAGCGTTCCTATTATCTATGCTACAACTGCTGCACCAGTTGTTACCTTCAAATTTGCTCAAACGTGATTTTGACATTGATTCTGTAAAACTGTGTAAAACTTTATTTCACCGTTGCAACATGCTGAAAATTGTCTCATAGTGTTCCTATCAACTATACTACCAGTGCTGCACTAGTTATTACCTTCAAATTTGCTCAAACATGATTTTGACATTGATTCTGGAAAACTGTGCAAAACTTTACTTCACCGTTGCAACATGCTGAAAATGGTCTCATAGTGTTCCTATCATCTGGACTACCAGTGCTGCACTAGTTGTTAACTTCAAATTTGCTCAAACATGATTTTGACATTGATTCTGTAAAACTGTGTAAAACTTTATTTCACCGTTGCAACATGCTGAAAATTGTCTCATAGTGTTCCTATCATCTATACTACCAGTGCTGCACTAGTTATTACCTTCAAATTTGCTCAAACATGATTTTGACATTGATTCTGGAAAACTGTGCAAAACTTTATTTCACCGTTGCAACATGCTGAAAATTGTCTCATAGTGTTCCTATCATCTGGACTACCAGTGCTGCACTAGTTGTTACCTTCAAATTTGCTCAAACGTGATTTTGACATTGATTCTGTAAAACTGTGCAAAACTTAATTTCACTGTTGCAACATGCTGAAAATGGTCTCTTAGCGTTCCTATTATCTATGCTACAACTGCTGCACCAGTTGTTACCTTCAAATTTGCTCAAACGTGATTTTGACATTGATTCTGGAAAACTGTGCAAAACTTTATTTCACCGTTGCAACATGCTGAAAATTGTCTCATAGTGTTCCTATCATCTGGACTACCAGTGCTGCACTAGTTGTTAACTTCAAATTTGCTCAAACGTTATTTTGACATTGATTCTGTAAAACTGTGCAAAACTTTATTTCACCGTTGCAACATGCTGAAAATTGTCTCATAGTGTTCCTATTATCTATACAACCAGTGTTGCACTAGTTGTTACCTTCAAATTTGCTCAAACATGATTTTGACATTGATTCTGGAAAACTGTGCAAAACTTTATTTCACCGTTGCAACATGCTGAAAATGGTCTCATAGTGTTCCTATCATCTATACTACCACTGCTGCACTAGTTGTTACCTGTAAATTTGCTCCATATTGATTTTGACATTGGTTCTGGAATAATGTGGAAATCTTTACTTCACCGTTGCAACATGCTGAAAATGGTCTCATAGTGTTCCTATTATCTATACTACAACTGCTGCACCAGTTGTTACCTTCAAATTTACTCAAACGTGATTTTGACATTGATTCTGGAAAACTGTGCAAAACTTTATTTCACCGTTGCAACACGCTGAAAATTGTCTCATAGTGTTCCTATCATATATACTACCAGTGCTGCACTAGTTATTACCTTCAAATTTGCTCAAACATGATTTTGACATTAATTATGGAAAACTGTGCAAAACTTTATTTCACCGTTGCAACATGCTGAAAATTGTCTCATAGTGTTCCTATCATCTGGACTACCAGTGCTGCACTAGTTGTTAACTTCAAATTTGCTCAAACGTGATTTTGACATTGATTCTGTAAAACTGTGTAAAACTTTATTTCACCGTTGCAACATGCTGAAAATTGTCTCATAGTGTTCCTATCATCTATACTACCAGTGCTGCACTAGTTATTACCTTCAAATTTGCTCAAACATGATTTTGACATTGATTCTGGAAAACTGTGCAAAACTTTATTTCACCGTTGCAACATGCTGAAAATTGTCTCATAGTGTTCCTATCATCTGGACTACCAGTGCTGCACTAGTTGTTAACTTCAAATTTGCTCAAACGTGATTTTGACATTGATTCTGTAAAACTGTGCAAAACTTTATTTCACCGTTGCAACATGCTGAAAATTGTCTCATAGTGTTCCTATTATCTATACAACCAGTGTTGCACTAGTTGTTACCTGTAAATTTGCTCAAACGTGATTTTGACATTGATTCTGGAAAACTGTGCAAAACTTTATTTCACCGTTGCAACATGCTGAAAATGGTCTCATAGTGTTCCTATCATCTGGACTACCAGTGCTGCACTAGTTGTTAACTTCAAATTTGCTCAAACGTGATTTTGACATTGATTCTGTAAAACTGTGTAAAACTTTATTTCACCGTTGCAACATGCTGAAAATTGTCTCATAGTGTTCCTATCATCTATACTACCAGTGCTGCACTAGTTATTACCTTCAAATTTGCTCAAACATGATTTTGACATTGATTCTGGAAAACTGTGCAAAACTTTATTTCACCGTTGCAACATGCTGAAAATTGTCTCATAGTGTTCCTATCATCTATACTACCAGTGCTGCACTAGTTGTTACCTTCAAATTTGCTCAAACGTGATTTTGACATTGATTCTGTAAAACTGTGCAAAACTTAATTTCACCGTTGCAACATGCTGAAAATGGTCTCTTAGCGTTCCTATTATCTATGCTACAACTGCTGCACCAGTTGTTACCTTCAAATTTGCTCAAACGTGATTTTGACATTGATTCTGGAAAACTGTGCAAAACTTTATTTCACCGTTGCAACATGCTGAAAATTGTCTCATAGTGTTGCTATCATCTGGACTACCAGTGCTGCACTAGTTGTTAACTTCAAATTTGCTCAAACGTTATTTTGACATTGATTCTGTAAAACTGTGTAAAACTTTATTTCACCGTTGCAACATGCTGAAAATTGTCTCATAGTGTTCCTATTATCTATACAACCAGTGTTGCACTAGTTGTTACCTTCAAATTTGCTCAAACATGATTTTGACATTGATTCTGGAAAACTGTGCAAAACTTTATTTCACCGTTGCAACATGCTGAAAATGGTCTCTTAGCGTTCCTATTATCTATGCTACAACTGCTGCACCAGTTGTTACCTTCAAATTTGCTCAAACGTGATTTTGACATTGATTCTGGAAAACTGTGCAAAACTTTATTTCACCGTTGCAACATGCTGAAAATTGTCTCATAGTGTTGCTATCATCTGGACTACCAGTGCTGCACTAGTTGTTAACTTCAAATTTGCTCAAACGGTATTTTGACATTGATTCTGTAAAACTGTGTAAAACTTTATTTCACCGTTGCAACATGCTGAAAATTGTCTCATAGTGTTCCTATTATCTATACAACCAGTGTTGCACTAGTTGTTACCTTCAAATTTGCTCAAACATGATTTTGACATTGATTCTGGAAAACTGTGCAAAACTTTATTTCACCGTTGCAACATGCTGAAAATGGTCTCATAGTGTTCCTATCATCTATACTACCACTGCTGCACTAGTTGTTACCTGTAAATTTGCTCCATATTGATTTTGACATTGGTTCTGGAATAATGTGTAAATCTTTACTTCACCGTTGCAACATGCTGAAAATGGTCTCATAGTGTTCCTATTATCTATACTACAACTGCTGCACCAGTTGTTACCTTCAAATTTACTCAAACATGATTTTGACATTGATTCTGGAAAACTGTGCAAAACTTTATTTCACCGTTGCAACACGCTGAAAATTGTCTCATAGTGTTCCTATCATATATACTACCAGTGCTGCACTAGTTATTACCTTCAAATTTGCTCAAACATGATTTTGACATTGATTCTGGAAAACTGTGCAAAACTTTATTTCACCGTTGCAACATGCTGAAAATGGTCTCATAGTGTTCCTATCATCTATACTACCACTGCTGCACTAGTTGTTACCTGTAAATTTGCTCCATATTGATTTTGACATTGGTTCTGGAATAATGTGGAAATCTTTACTTCACCGTTGCAACATGCTGAAAATGGTCTCATAGTGTTCCTATTATCTATACTACAACTGCTGCACCAGTTGTTACCTTCAAATTTACTCAAACATGATTTTGACATTGATTCTGGAAAACTGTGCAAAACTTTATTTCACCGTTGCAACACGTTGAAAATTGTCTCATAGTGTTCCTATCATATATACTACCAGTGCTGCACTAGTTATTACCTTCAAATTTGCTCAAACATGATTTTGACATTAATTCTGGAAAACTGTGCAAAACTTTATTTCACCGTTGCAACATGCTGAAAATTGTCTCATAGTGTTCCTATCATCTGGACTACCAGTGCTGCACTAGTTGTTAACTTCAAATTTGCTCAAACGTGATTTTGACATTGATTCTGTAAAACTGTGTAAAACTTTATTTCACCGTTGCAACATGCTGAAAATTGTCTCATAGTGTTCCTATTATCTATACAACCAGTGTTGCACTAGTTGTTACTTTCAAATTTGCTCAAACATGATTTTGACATTGATTCTGGAAAACTGTGCGAAACTTTATTTCACCGTTGCAACATGCTGAAAATGGTCTCATAGTGTTCCTATTATCTATACAACCAGTGTTGCACGAGGTTTTACCTTCAAATTTGCTCAAACATGATTTTGACATTGATTCTGGAAAACTGTGCAAAACTTTATTTCACCGTTGCAACATGCTGAAAATGGTCTCATAGTGTTCCTATTATCTATACTACCACTGCTGCACTAGTTGTTAACTGCAAATTTGCAGAAACAAAATTTTGACATTGGTTCTGGAATAATGTGCAAATCTTTATTTCACTGTTGCAACATGCTGAAAATGGTCTCATAGTCTTCCTATTATCTATACAACCACTGCTGCACTAGTTGTTACCTTAATATTTGCTCAAACATAATTTTGACATTGATTCTGGAAAACTGTGCAAAACTTTATTTCACCGTAGCAACATGCTGAAAACGGTCTCATAATGTTCCTATCATCTATACTTCCAGTGCTGCACTAGTTGTTACCTTCAAATTTGCTGAAACAAAATTTTGACATTGGTTCTGGAAAACTGTGCGAAACTTTATTTCACCGTTGCAACATGCTGAAAATGGTCTCATAGTGTTCCTATTATCTATACAACCAGTGTTGCACGAGGTTTTACCTTCAAATTTGCTCAAACATGATTTTGACATTGATTCTGGAAAACTGTGCAAAACTTTATTTCACCGTTGCAACATGCTGAAAATGGTCTCATAGTGTTCCTATTATCTTTACAACCACTGCTGCACTAGTTGTTAACTGCAAATTTGCAGAAACAAAATTTTGACATTGGTTCTGGAATAATGTGCAAATCTTTATTTCACTGTTGCAACATGCTGAAAATGGTCTCATAGTCTTCTATTATCTATACAACCACTGCTGCACTAGTTGTTACCTTCATATTTGCTCAAACATAATTTTGACATTGATTCTGGAAAACTGTGCAAAACTTTATTTCACCGTAGCAACATGCTGAAAACGGTCTCATAATGTTCCTATCATCTATACTTCCAGTGCTGCACTAGTTGTTACCTTCAAATTTGCTGAAACAAAATTTTGACATTGGTTCTGGAATACTGTGCAAAGCTTTATTTCACCGTTGCAACATGCTGAAAATGGTCTCATAGTGTTCCTATTATCTGTACAACCAGTGTTGCACTAGTTGTTACCTTCAAATTTGCTCAAACATGATTTTGACATTGATTCTGGAAAACTGTGCAAAACTTTACTTCACCGTTGCAACATGCTGAAAATGGTCTCATAGTGTTCCTATTATCTATGCTACCAGTGCTGCACTAGTTGTTACCTGTAAATTTGCTCAAACATGATTTTGACATTGGTTCTGGAATACTGTGCAAAACTTTATTTCACCATTGCAACATGCAGAAAATGGTCTCATAGTGTTCCTATTATCTGTACTACAACTGCTGCACGAGTTGTTACCTTTATATTTGCTCAAACATGATAATGACATTGGTTCTGGAATACTGTGCAAGTCTTTATTTCACCATAGCAACATGCTGAAAACAGTCTCATAGTGTTCCTATAATCTATACTACCAGTGCTGCACTAGTTTTTACGTTCAAATTTGCTCAAACATGATTTTGACATTGATTCTGGAAAACTGTGTAAAATTTTATTTCACCGTTGCAACATGCTGACAATTGTCTCATAGTGTTCCTATCATATATACTACCAGTGCTGCAGTAGTTATTACCTTCAAATTTGCTCAAACATGATTTTGACATTGATTCTGGAAAACTGTGCAAAACTTTATTTCACCGTTGCAACATGCTGAAAATTGTCTCATAGTGTTCCTATTATCTATACTACCAGTGCTGCACTAGTTGTTATCTTCAAATTTGCTCAAACGTGATTTTGACATTGATTCTGTAAAACTGTGCGAAACTTTATTTCACCGTTGCAACATGCTGAAAATGGTCTCATAGTGTTCCTATTATCTATACAACCAGTGTTGCACGAGGTTTTACCTTCAAATTTGCTCAAACATGATTTTGACATTGATTCTGGAAAACTGTGCAAAACTTTATTTCACCGTTGCAACATGCTGAAAATGGTCTCATAGTGTTCCTATTATCTTTACAACCAGTGTTGCACTAGTTGTTAACTGCAAATTTGCAGAAACAAAATTTTGACATTGGTTCTGGAATAATGTGCAAATCTTTATTTCACTGTTGCAACATGCTGAAAATGGTCTCATAGTCTTCTATTATCTATACAACCACTGCTGCACTAGTTGTTACCTTAATATTTGCTCAAACATAATTTTGACATTGATTCTGGAAAACTGTGCAAAACTTTATTTCACCGTAGCAACATGCTGAAAACGGTCTCATAATGTTCCTATCATCTATACTTCCAGTGCTGCACTAGTTGTTACCTTCAAATTTGCTGAAACAAAATTTTGACATTGGTTCTGGAAAACTGTGCGAAACTTTATTTCACCGTTGCAACATGCTGAAAATGGTCTCATAGTGTTCCTATTATCTATACAACCAGTGTTGCACGAGGTTTTACCTTCAAATTTGCTCAAACATGATTTTGACATTGATTCTGGAAAACTGTGCAAAACTTTATTTCACCGTTGCAACATGCTGAAAATGGTCTCATAGTTGTCTCAACTAGTTGTTAACTGCAAATTTGCAGAAACAAAATTTTGACATTGGTTCTGGAATAATGTGCAAATCTTTATTTCACTGTTGCAACATGCTGAAAATGGTCTCATAGTCTTCTATTATCTATACAACCACTGCTGCACTAGTTGTTACCTTCATATTTGCTCAAACATAATTTTGACATTGATTCTGGAAAACTGTGCAAAACTTTATTTCACCGTAGCAACATGCTGAAAACGGTCTCATAATGTTCCTATCATCTATACTTCCAGTGCTGCACTAGTTGTTACCTTCAAATTTGCTGAAACAAAATTTTGACATTGGTTCTGGAATACTGTGCAAAGCTTTATTTCACCGTTGCAACATGCTGAAAATGGTCTCATAGTGTTCCTATTATCTGTACAACCAGTGTTGCACTAGTTGTTACCTTCAAATTTGCTCAAACATGATTTTGACATTGATTCTGGAAAACTGTGCAAAACTTTACTTCACCGTTGCAACATGCTGAAAATGGTCTCATAGTGTTCCTATTATCTATGCTACCAGTGCTGCACTAGTTGTTACCTGTAAATTTGCTCAAACATGATTTTGACATTGGTTCTGGAATACTGTGCAAAACTTTATTTCACCATTGCAACATGCAGAAAATGGTCTCATAGTGTTCCTATTATCTGTACTACAACTGCTGCACGAGTTGTTACCTTTATATTTGCTCAAACATGATAATGACATTGGTTCTGGAATACTGTGCAAGTCTTTATTTCACCATAGCAACATGCTGAAAACAGTCTCATAGTGTTCCTATAATCTATACTACCAGTGCTGCACTAGTTTTTACGTTCAAATTTGCTCAAACATGATTTTGACATTGATTCTGGAAAACTGTGTAAAATTTTATTTCACCGTTGCAACATGCTGACAATTGTCTCATAGTGTTCCTATCATATATACTACCAGTGCTGCAGTAGTTATTACCTTCAAATTTGCTCAAACATGATTTTGACATTGATTCTGGAAAACTGTGCAAAACTTTATTTCACCGTTGCAACATGCTGAAAATTGTCTCATAGTGTTCCTATCATCTGGACTACCAGTGCTGCACTAGTTGTTATCTTCAAATTTGCTCAAACGTGATTTTGACATTGATTCTGTAAAACTGTGTAAAACTTTATTTCACCGTTGCAACATGCTGAAAATTGTCTCATAGTGTTCCTATTATCTATACAACCAGTGTTGCACTAGTTGTTACTTTCAAATTTGCTCAAACATGATTTTGACATTGATTCTGGAAAACTGTGCGAAACTTTATTTCACCGTTGCAACATGCTGAAAATGGTCTCATAGTGTTCCTATTATCTATACAACCAGTGTTGCACGAGGTTTTACCTTCAAATTTGCTCAAACATGATTTTGACATTGATTCTGGAAAACTGTGCAAAACTTTATTTCACCGTTGCAACATGCTGAAAATGGTCTCATAGTTGTCTCAACTAGTTGTTAACTGCAAATTTGCAGAAACAAAATTTTGACATTGGTTCTGGAATAATGTGCAAATCTTTATTTCACTGTTGCAACATGCTGAAAATGGTCTCATAGTCTTCTATTATCTATACAACCACTGCTGCACTAGTTGTTACCTTCATATTTGCTCAAACATAATTTTGACATTGATTCTGGAAAACTGTGCAAAACTTTATTTCACCGTAGCAACATGCTGAAAACGGTCTCATAATGTTCCTATCATCTATACTTCCAGTGCTGCACTAGTTGTTACCTTCAAATTTGCTCAAACATGATTTTGACATTGATTCTGGAAAACTGTGCAAAACTTTATTTCACCGCAACATGCTGAAAATGGTCTCATAGTTGTCTCAACTAGTTGTTAACTGCAAATTTGCAGAAACAAAATTTTGACATTGGTTCTGGAATAATGTGCAAATCTTTATTTCACTGTTGCAACATGCTGAAAATGGTCTCATAGTCTTCTATTATCTATACAACCAGTGTTGCACTAGTTGATACCTTCAAATTTGCTCAAACATGATTTTGACATTGATTCTGGAAAACTGTGCAAAACTTTACTTCACCGTTGCAACATGCTGAAAATGGTCTCATAGTGTTCCTATTATCTATGCTACCAGTGCTGCACTAGTTGTTACCTGTAAATTTGCTCAAACATGATTTTGACATTGGTTCTGGAATACTGTGCAAAACATTATTTCACCATTGCAACATGCAGAAAATGGTCTCATAGTGTTCCTATTATCTGTACTACAACTGCTGCACGAGTTGTTACCTTTATATTTGCTCAAACATGATAATGACATTGGTTCTGGAATACTGTGCAAGTCTTTATTTCACCATAGCAACATGCTGAAAACAGTCTCATAGTGTTCCTATCATCTATACTACCAGAGCTGCACTAGTGGTTACCTTCATATTTGCTCAAACATGATTTTGACATTGATTCTGGAAAACTGTGCAAAACTTTATTTCACGGTTGCAACATGCTGAAAATGGTCTCATAGTGTTCCTATCATCTATACTTCCAGTGTTGCACTAGTTGTTACCTTCAAATTTGCTGAAACAAAATGTTGACATTGTTTCTGGAATACTGTGCAAATCTTTATTTCACCGTTGCAACATGCTGAAAATGGTCTCATAGTCTTCCTATTACCTATACAACCAGTGTTGCACTAGTTGTTAACTTCAAATTTGCTCAAACGTGATTTTGACATTGATTCTGGAAAACTGTGCAAACCTTTATTTCACCGTTGCAACATGCTGAAAATGGTCTCATAGTGTTCCTATCATCCATACTACCACTGCTGCACTAGTTGTTACCTGTACATTTGCTCAAACATGATTTTGACAATGATTCTGGAAAACTGTGCAAAACTTTATTTCACCGTTGCAACATGCTGAAAATGGTCTCATAGTTGTCTCAACTAGTTGTTAACTGCAAATTTGCAGAAACAAAATTTTGACATTGGTTCTGGAATAATGTGCAAATCTTTATTTCACTGTTGCAACATGCTGAAAATGGTCTCATAGTCTTCTATTATCTATACAACCAGTGTTGCACTAGTTGATACCTTCAAATTTGCTCAAACATGATTTTGACATTGATTCTGGAAAACTGTGCAAAACTTTACTTCACCGTTGCAACATGCTGAAAATGGTCTCATAGTGTTCCTATTATCTATGCTACCAGTGCTGCACTAGTTGTTACCTGTAAATTTGCTCAAACATGATTTTGACATTGGTTCTGGAATACTGTGCAAAACATTATTTCACCATTGCAACATGCAGAAAATGGTCTCATAGTGTTCCTATTATCTGTACTACAACTGCTGCACGAGTTGTTACCTTTATATTTGCTCAAACATGATAATGACATTGGTTCTGGAATACTGTGCAAGTCTTTATTTCACCATAGCAACATGCTGAAAACAGTCTCATAGTGTTCCTATCATCTATACTACCAGAGCTGCACTAGTGGTTACCTTCATATTTGCTCAAACATGATTTTGACATTGATTCTGGAAAACTGTGCAAAACTTTATTTCACGGTTGCAACATGCTGAAAATGGTCTCATAGTGTTCCTATCATCTATACTTCCAGTGTTGCACTAGTTGTTACCTTCAAATTTGCTGAAACAAAATGTTGACATTGTTTCTGGAATACTGTGCAAATCTTTATTTCACCGTTGCAACATGCTGAAAATGGTCTCATAGTCTTCCTATTACCTATACAACCAGTGTTGCACTAGTTGTTAACTTCAAATTTGCTCAAACGTGAATTTGACATTGATTCTGGAAAACTGTGCAAACCTTTATTTCACCGTTGCAACATGCTGAAAATGGTCTCATAGTGTTCCTATCATCCATACTACCACTGCTGCACTAGTTGTTACCTGTACATTTGCTCAAACATGATTTTGACAATGATTCTGGAAAACTGTGCAAAACTTTATTTCACCGTTGCAACATGCTGAAAATGGTCTCATAGTGTTCCTATTATCTATGCTACCAGTGCTGCACTAGCTGTTACCTGTAAATTTGCTCAAACATGATTTTGACATTGGTTCTGGAATACTGTGCAAAATTTTATTTCACCATTGCAACATGCAGAAAATGGTCTTATAGTGTTCCTATCATCTGTACTACAACTGCTGCACGAGTTGTTACCTTTATATTTGCTCAAACATGATAATGACATTGGTTCTGGAATACTGTGCAAGTCTTTATTTCACCATAGCAACATGCTGAAAACAGCCTCATAGTGTTCCTATCATCTATACTACCAGAGCTGCACTAGTGGTTACCTTCATATTTGCTCAAACATAATTTTGACATTGATTCTGGAAAACTGTGCAAAACTTTATTTCACCGTTGCAACATGCTGAAAATGGTCTCATAGTGTTCCTATCATCTATACTTCCAGTGTTGCACTAGTTGTTACCTTCAAATTTGCTGAAACAAAATGTTGACATTGGTTCTGGAATACTGTGCAAATCTTTATTTCACCTTTGCAACATGCTGAAAATGGTCTCATAGTCTTCCTATTACCTATACAACCAGTGTTGCACTAGTTGTTAACTTCAAATTTGCTCAAACGTGATTTTGACATTGATTCTGGAATACTGTGCAAACCTTTATTTCACCGTTGCAACATGCTGAAAATGGTCTCATAGTGTTCCTATCGTCTATACTACCACTGCTGCACTAGTTGTTACCTGTACATTTGCTCAAACATGATTTTGACAATGATTCTGGAAAACTGTGCAAAACTTTATTTCACCGTTGCAACATGCTGAAAATGGTCTCATAGTGTTCCTATTATCTATGCTACCAGTGCTGCACTAGCTGTTACCTGTAAATTTGCTCAAACATGATTTTGACATTGGTTCTGGAATACTGTGCAAAACTTTATTTCACCATTGCAACATGCAGAAAATGGTCTCATAGTGTTCCTATTATCTGTACTACAACTCCTGCACGAGTTGTTACCTTTATATTTGCTCAAACAAGATAATGACATTGGTTCTGGAATACTGTGCAAGTCTTTATTTCACCATAGCAACATGCTGAAAACAGCCTCATAGTGTTCCTATCATCTATACTACCAGAGCTGCACTAGTGGTTACCTTCATATTTGCTCAAACATAATTTTGACATTGATTCTGGAAAACTGTGCAAAACTTTATTTCACCATTGCAACATGCTGAAAATGGTCTCATAGTGTTCCTATCATCTATACTTCCAGTGTTGCACTAGTTGTTACCTTCAAATTTGCTGAAACAAAATTTTGACATTGGTTCTGGAATACTGTGCAAATCTTTTTTCACCGTTGCAACATCCTTAAAATGGTCTCATAGTGTTCCTATCATCTATACTACCACTGCTGCACTAGTTGTTACCTTCAAATTTGCTCAAACATGATTTTGACATTGATTCTGGAAAACTGTGCAAAACTTAATTTCACCATTGCAACATGCTGAAAATGGTCTCATAGTGTTCCTATTATCTATACTACCACTGCTGCAGTAGTTGTTACCTTTAAGACACAATTTGACGTCACCTTCCATGATAACTCTTTTATTTTACTGATGACACTCTGAAGAGTTGCCAGATCATGAAGTTATCGCCCTAACCTCTCCTAGAATCCCACACTGTATGAGTGGTGTAAAATAATCCTCCTCTATGGAGCAACCAAAAAATAGTAAAGGGTTCAAGATCATTTATAACTGGTATAAACTTTGGATTAACCTCCACAACAATTCTGGTATCCCGGTGGTAATGTTCTCCTTCCAAAGCAGAAACTACTACTTCAAAACTAGTTCCTTCTAAAATAACATGGGTCAGTAACACATGGGTAGGTCTATTTCCTAATGCAGCAAGGGTGTAAGCATTAAGGTTTATACCCCCCTTCGAGCATCTGATCCAAATGTCCACTCAGTTCATTCAAGTACACAGGCATTATATTGTTTATAACTAACTCCTGATTTAATGCCCCACCATCCAGTCATAACACACAGAAAACATCATAAACAGAACAATTAGAAATTCAGTTATCAGAAAATATTTCAACAACTCTCAATTTTATCAACAATCGGCATTTTATACTTGGAATTTATGCCCTAAGTCCTATCACCAAGTCTCATAATCATAAACATTTAACCCAGTAGTTTATAACCTATTTCCACCTAGGTGGTCTGTGCTTCCTCCCACGGGTTGTGTAACAATAATTTCACACTTTCAATTATTCCACTGTTACAGAGAAATGTAGGTTTGTATAAATTTAACAGCGAGAAGCCACTTACTTGCCAGAATGACTCATTAACCACAATGTGCTATAGCAAATTACAGACTTTAGATATAACAGGCGTCTGCTTACCTTATAATTTTGTAGTGCTTGCACGTGGATCAATGGTCAGTCCAGCGAAGTGGTCACTCGCTCCTGACAAGCTTGCCAAAATGTTGGTCAATTTCTTCAACAGATGATCAGGTCTATATCATATCATACAATTCTCCTTTAGTAATACAATTGTAGGCAGAAGTTGGTACAGAGTACAGTATATGATAGCTATCCCCAGGTTCTGCAAAGTGTCTAAGATATCCTGTAACTCATATAGCCTCCCCAGTCCCCCTTGCGTGACTTTCCCTGGCAACAATTCTTTTTTAAATCTAACCTCCCCCTGACAGCAGCAACCATCTTGTCAGCAATTAAAAGCTCAGAAGTGGGTTTGACCGAAACCTTTCATCACAAGTATAGAGTCATAACAAGGTGAACAAGTCTAAGCATCTTCTGACAGGTGGCTGTTTTCATCAGGCCTGCGGCAGCCTTGTGTTCTCAGAAAACCAGTTGTATTCTCAGAACCTCAGACAGCCAGGACAGGAGTCTGAGCGTAGGCGGTTTCCTTCTGATAGTGTCTGAAGAGCACAACACTCAAAACAGGTCTTAACTTCTTTGGGAGCAGCGCACGAGGTGACCGTTTTGGAGACCTTGGCGTGCCCAATGTAAAATGCCTCCCGTTCAGGCCCAGAAAATAGGATATGCACATATTTAGTACCATTGGATAGGAAACACTCTGAATTTTCTAAAATTTTTAACACAGAGAGGTCTCCTGAAGAGTTTATCATAACACAATTTATTAACCCTTTAAAAGGTATGAGGCCTTGGTTTAACCCCTTCACTATGTACAAGGGTCACCAGTACCGAATTGATGTGCAGGGGTACGAGGTAATTAAGGTTGATATCTATATATACTGTAACTAGGAATAAAGTAACATACAGTAAACAGTAGAGCAGCTTATTTTCTGCGTCAAAAAAGTTAGTACAAAAAAGGGTCAATGTAGATAGTCGGGGTGGCTATTTGGTTAACTATTAACTAGCTAACGATTTAGCAGTCTTATGGTTTGAGGGTAGAAGCTGTTCAGGGTCCATTTGGTTCCAAACTTGGTGCATTGGTAATTCTATGAATTGGGTGGCTGGAGTCTTTGACAATTTTTAGGGCCTTCCACTGACACCATAAAGGTCCCGGATGACAGGGAGCTCAGCCCCAGTGATATACTGGGATGTAGGCACTACCAAGATTTCAAGTATGCGGAGGGAAAACTTGAACGTTGTGAAAATTCTGTTCAACTTCTGGCTCACGTTTACTGTGTACGCCAAGGCTGTTCTCGCTTTAAGTTACAGTGTTAAAACTACTTAGGGAGTGGTGGGGCGCTAGTGCCCCACTCCTGACACTACCCGGTGAAATGCAAGGCACCAAATTCAAAATCCAAAAGTTGAATTATTAAAAATTAATCAATATACAAGTGTTTCATAGCCATCAAAAGCTCTGATTCTTGGCAATATCACAGTGTTGTCAGATTTCAAAAAGGCTTAATGGCGAAATCACAACATTTGATTGTTTGAGGGTAGCACCTCCAATATTTTTCCATTAGCATAAATTCATAAACCATCGTGGTTCACACAAAACACATTTCACAGCAAAAACAAATCCCTTACCATAATAATTGAAAAAATAAAGAAAAACAGCACATAAAATACTGACGTGTTGTGTTTGAGATTAAATCACATCAAAAG
The DNA here is from genome assembly GCA_030435695.1 of Brachymystax lenok tsinlingensis. Classification (NCBI taxonomy): domain Eukaryota; kingdom Metazoa; phylum Chordata; class Actinopteri; order Salmoniformes; family Salmonidae; genus Brachymystax; species Brachymystax lenok. The sequence continues at coordinate 71,439 of JAGFMH010000065.1, read as the reverse complement.
ATCTTAAAATATAGTGCAGAGTTTATTTAGTTTTCCAAAACAAAGTGAAATCATAGACAGGGGTAATGAGAGCTATATGACTATTTTCCAGACAATTTCACATGTAGCATTTAGGGCAGTTGTTTTTTTCTTCACTGAATACAATGCATTTGCCATTTGACACTAAAGAAAAGAGGTGTCGTGTGTTAGTTGTTGGCAATGTAGATAGTCTTGTATCTCTCGATGAGGTCAATGTCCCTCTCCAGCTGCTTCATCTCCAGCTCCAGACGCTCCTTGCAGTACTTCTTAGGGGTGGTGTCCGTGACAACAGAGAGTCCCTGGTACTGATGGTGCAGCTCCCCCCAGTTCATCTTCAAGCCCTGGACAAAGGATGATCCATCAATCACACAGGCTAGAAGATGAGCTTTCCATTCTTGCTCAGGAACAATAATTTATCAATGAGCCTGTGTATGTCAGCGTAATATTTATTCTCAGTAATACTAATTACCCCACCAAAGACAGCTTAAAAAAAGTATACTTGGTCAGTAGAGACTTTATATGGGCAAATAAAACTCATAGAATAAAAAGGAATGTTTTACATCTTCCTAAGTTAGAGGGTGGTTTTAAGTGTCTATTTTCTAAGGATAAAGCTAAGAACATGAACAACTTCATAGTTAAGAACACTATAACAATATGTAAAAAAAATGAAACGTATTCTACAATAACCAATATCACTTCCTAAAAACACAACCCTATGGAACAATCCTTGGATAGCTTTTCAGAATTGACAGATAAATTGGTCCAAATGGAATACTAAAGGCATAAATGACATGGTAATATGAAAATATATTTATTTACATGACAGAATTAAAAAGCAATTTTGGACTGACCAGTGTAAATATTTTCAAATACATGCAACTTAAAAGTTTCATACCAAGAAATTTCATTTTGAAATCTTTTGGACATCAGAGCAATCTTGAGGGAACCCTATTTGAATTAGAAAGGATATTCATATGATAGGTAAGATATATAAAATCTTGCAGAGAGCCTATCCAACTGAAAATCTCTTAGGAAAAAAATATAAACTACTGGAACCAAGACTTAAATAACTGATAATAGCACAAAATGGAGGAAATGTTGGAACACAACTAACAAAATTACAGTTAACGAAAATGTAATCTTAATCCAGTATAAACTAATGTACTGTACATAATTTATTACACAAGACAAAATTCACAGATTCTACTGCACAACGGCAGAGTCATGTCTTAAGTATAAAATTAACAATGACTCAATAATACATGCCTTCTGGAAAAGTTATGGGTTCTGTTAGAAAGTTGGCTGTCAGAAGTATTACAATGTACAGTTGAAGTCGGAAGTTTACATTTACCTTAGCCAAATACATTTAAAATCAGTTTTTCACAATTCCTTTCATTTAATCCTAGTACAAATTCTGTCTTAGGTCAGGTAGGATCACCTCTTTATTTTAAGAATGTGAAATGTCAGAATAATAGTAGAGAGAATGAATTATTTCAGGTTTTATTTCTTTCATCACATTCTCAGTGGGTCAGAAGTTTACATACAGTCAATTAGTATTTGGTAGCATTGCCATGAAATTATTTAACTTAGGTCAAACATTTCGGGTAGCCTTCCACAAGCTTCCCACAATAAGTTGGGTGAATTTTGGCACATTCCTCCTGACAGAGCTGGTGTAACTGAGTCAGGTTTGTAGGCCTCCTTGCTCACACACGCTTTTCAGTTCTGCCCATAAATTGTCTATAGGATTGAGGTCAGGGCTTTATGATGGCCACTCCAATATCTTGACCTTGTTGTCCTTAAGCCATTTTGCCACAACTTTGGAAGTATGCTTGGGGTCATTGTCCATTTGGAAGACCCATTTTAACTTCCTGACTGATGTCTTGAGATGTTGCTTCAATATATCCACAATTTTTCTTCCCTCATGATGCCATCTATTTTGTGAAGTGCACCAGTCCCTCCTGCAGCAAAGCACCCCCACAACATGATGCTGCCACCCCCGTGCTTCCCGGTTAAGATGGTGTTCTTCGGCTTGCAAGCCTCCCCCTTTTTCATCCATATAACGATGGTCATTATGGCCAAACAGTTCTATTTTTGTTTCATCAGACCAGAGATTTCTCCAAAAAGTAAAATTTTTGTCCCCATGTGCAGTTGCAAACCAAAATCTGGCTTTTTTATGGTGGTTTTGGAGCAGTGGCTTCTTCCTTGATGAGCAGCCTTTCAGGTTATGTCGATGTAGGACTCGTTTTACTCTGGACATAGATACTTTTGAACCTGTTTCCTCCAGCATCTTCACAAGGTCCTTTGATGTTGTTCTGGGATTGATTTGCACTTTTCGCACCAAAGTATGTTAATCTCTAGGAGACAGAACGCATCTCCTTCCTGAGCGGTATGACGGCTGCATGGTCCCATGGTGTTTATACTTGCGTACTATTGTTTTTACAGATGAACGTGGTACCTTCAGGCATTTGGAAATTGCTCCCAAGGATGTGGAGGTCTAAAAAAAACGTTCTGTGGTCTTGGCTGATTTCTTTTGATTTTCCCATGATGTCAAGCAAAGAGGCACTGAGTTTGAAGGTAGGCCTTGAAATACATCCACAGGTACACCTCTAATTGACTCAAATTATGTTAATTAGCCTATCAGAAGCTTCTAAAGCCATGACATCATTTTCTGGAATTTTCCAAGCTGTTTAAAGGCACAACTTAGTGTATGTAAACGTCTGACCCACTGGAATTATGATACAGTGAATTATAAGTGAAATAATCTGTCTGTAAACAAAAGTTTGAAAAATTACTTGTGTCATGCACAAAGTAGATGTCCTAACCGACTTGCCAAAACTATAGTTTGTTAACAAGAAATTTGTGGAGTGGTTGAAAAATGTGTATGTAAAAAAAGTGTATGTAAACTTCCGACTTCAACTGTACATTTACTTTTAATCCGTCTGTCTGCATATTTCAAGACATGGCATATGAGGGTGCAGTGTGATACCTGTATACCTAACTGGAAATCAACCAATCCTTCATACTTAACACAAATGACTACATGGAACTCAATTCCACATCAAGTAACTGGTGCAAGCAGTAAAATTAGATTTAAAAAACAGATTAAAAAACACCTTATGGAACAGCGGGACTGTGAAGCAACACAAACATTGGTGTAACAGTATAGCTTCCGTCCCTCTCCTCGCCCCTACCTGGGCTCGAACCAGGGACCCTCTGCACACATCAACAACTGACACCCAAAAAGCATTGTTACCCATCGCTCCACAAAAGCCATGGCCCTTGCAGAGCAAGGGGAACAACTACTTCAAGGTCTCAGAGCGAGTGACGTCACCGATTGAAACGCTATTAGCACGCACCACGCTAACTAGCTAGCCATTTCACATCAGTTACATTGGCACAGACACATCCATACACACACACACACACGATAACATACACACTATACATACACATGGATTTATTACTGTACATATGTGGTAGTGGTGGAGTAGGGGCCTGAGGGCACACAGTGTGTTGTGAAATCTGTGAATGTATTGTATTGTAAATGTTATTAACTGCCTTAATTTTGCTGGACCCCAGGAGGAGTAGCTGCTGCTTTTGCAGCAGCTAATGGGGATCCATAATAAATACAAATGCTTTATTATCCAAATGTTGTTAGTGAGTGGGCGATGGAGAGAAACAAAATGGTGCAGTTTGAGGCCATGTGGCGGAGTGATGCAGCGCTGGAGATGGGGGTGTGAGTAGGTGGGTCTGGGCAGGGGTGATGTTGTGGATGTTTGTATGGGTCTGTATGTTGTTTGTATGTGTGTGTTTTGTATTATTATTGTTTTATCATAAATAAATTGGTTTAAAAAAAAGTAATCGGAATGCCCTTCCGTGTTCCAAAAATAAACAGACACAAATCTTACCCCTTCTCTCACACCCTTCATTCAATTTGAATGTATGCTGGTGCTTTGTTTATTTTTTTATTTAACTAGGCAAGTCAGTTAAGAACAAATTCTTATTTTCAGTGACGGCCTAGGAACAGTGGGTTAACTGCCTTGTTCAGGGGCAGAATGACAGAGTTTTAACCTTGTCAGCTCGGGGATTCGATCTTGCAACCTTTCGGTTACTAGTCCAACGGTCTAACCACTAGGCTACCTGCCGTAAGCCTATTCGTCATTTGATACATTGTTCAAATATTGAACTAATAAACTAAAATGCATACATGAATGTAATGCAACTTTATGATCAATTCTAGGTCAGATTCTATTGGCTTGGTTCTAAGGACCTAAGTTGTTTACCTGTAGGATGTTGTTTCGCTCATCCTCAGAGAGCTGTTTCATGGTGCCCTGTCTCATGCGTTCCTTGACAAAGCTGTCATACTCATCCTGAGCCCTCCTCACCTCCTCAGTGCGATGCTGCAAGTACTCAGGGGTCTTTCCAAAGTCCTAGGGAGGAGATGGGCAAATAGTTATGTTGGGCTCCTCTTCAGTTCAGTTCAAATAGGTTGAGTGTCTTTGTGCAATAAGCATATAAGTATCTTTCTTTGAATAGCAATCAAAATCTTGGACAAATTCACTACCTGCTTGACATACAAAAGCATAAGCAGTGTTTTCATTTGTAATGATAAGTTCACCTTTTTCTTGATGTACTTTGGGACTAGTCCAGAATTTTCCAGGAGCTGTTTGTCTCCAGTTTTAGTGTCGGCGTAGATAGGCTGTGGCTTTTTTGGCACTGCCATGATGTTCTCAAAGGCGTTTGTCTTTACAAAGTCCTTTTTGGTGTGAATGCCCATAAGTGGGTTGTCCGCTTTGGCAGGTATTTGTGCTTTTTTGAAAGTCTCATCATCCAAATATGAAAATGGTTGCTCTAAGGGTATAACAATATAGAAACTGAGTTAGGAAATGACCAATATAGAAACTGAGTTAGGAAATGACCTTTTGAACAATTTGATATTGAGATGTAATCTCATCCTATTGCTTACTTTCAGGAAGTTTGGGTTCCTTGGAGTGCTTGAGCAGATATTTCTCTGGAGAGGGCACATCTACTTTTACTGGTCCCATAGTCTTGTTGGTAGCCTTATTCAGCATTTTCTCATGCTTAACTTGTGCCCTAAACTTTGACACATACCTTGACAATGGAATAAAAAAGAGAAGATTGATAGATCATTACAGGACATGGCATGAGTCAGAAGCCATGTGCAGTATTTTTCACTGTGCAGGTTGTGGCAACAAAGTATCTCCATACATTCCTAATACACAGAAACATAGGCTAAATAAATACATGTCGCTAGCTGGGTACAGTAAAAATGCCATCGGCTGTGTGCGGTGCAAATAAGTTTAGCTATCTACAATGTAGCCTACATACAATTACGTTGTTAGCTAGCTACGTTAGCTAGCTATAGGCAGTTCAGTCAGCCATACCTTGGTGGTTTCTCTATTTTAACCTCCTCCCTTGGAATAAGGTTGTAAATACTTTCTGTTGGATACATAGTGGTCGACATATTGCTGGAATATGCACCGATTCTTTTTTAGAAGCAAATAATAGCTAGCTAGTCAACTCTAGCTGGCTCTACATTCGAATTTCTGGAATGTTTTGTTTGACAAGTTCCCTGGGCAACAGTTGCTGGGCAACTGTCGCGGAATTATTGGGACATCAGCATCAACGTGCTACAATCCAAGAGCAGGTTTGTAAATTCGCTCTGGCTATCTACTCCGTTGTCAGAGCACTCCCGTCTGTATGGAACGCCGTTTGGGTTTTAAAGCTATGGAACGCCGTTTGGGTCTTAAAGCTATGGAACGGCGTTTGGGTCTTAAAGCTATGGAACGCCGTTTGGGTCTTAAAGCTATGGAACGCCGTTTGGGTCTTTAAGCTATGGAACGCCGTTTGGGTCTTAAAGCTATGGAACGCCGTTTGGGTCTTAAAGCTATGGAACGCCATTTGGGTCTTAAAGCTATGGAACGCCGTTTGGGTCTTAAAGCTATGGAACGCCGTTTGGGTCTTAAAGCACGTGATCAAAAAGCAATCTTTTTAATGCTACCTGTGTTAAGTAAACAGGTGCATGTGCTAAATTAACACGTGCACGTTAAATTAACGTCTAAACAAGCTAAATAAACGCCTAAACAGTCAAATAAGCTCGTGCAAATGTGCTTGCAGGCGGTCCAACGTGCTAAATGATCCTGCACATGTAAAATTAACGCCGATTTCCCTAGCACCTCCTTTCAAGCAAATTTCACAGTTTGAAGGAACTTCCTTTTCCACTGCATTGCAGGCAGAGTATGAACCTTTACAAGGTAATGGTTTTGTCTTTGAAAATTGTTGTTACTGAATCATAAAGTTTATCAGCTAGTTTACAGTGCAAGGATCTGTTTCTCATCACTGGCTATAAAATTCAGCTAACATTAATCTAGCACCAGAATCAGCAGTGCTTAGCATAAGATAAATCAGATACTAATTTAGCTAACGTCGGTAGCCTCGAACCCCGGCCATATTATATCATATAGTTTGCCTCAAACTGCCCGGTCATACTGCTAGCCGCAGTGAACGGTGCTGTCTTGTGTTTTATTAAAAGCCCTGCTGAAAAAACATGTAAACTATAACAGCCACGGAAACACACTGGACAATGTTAATACTATCAAGGTAAATTACATACTAGCAAGATTGTTTCTTGAATGCAGGGCCAGGCATACATAGATTAGACAACGGAGATGCTCAACATCCTGGTAGTTCTCAATTTTTGGACTATTGTCTTTATTTTGCTTTATCATTGACTAAAGAAAGACAAGCTACTTAAATGTAACTTATCGGCTAGTACTGAAGCAGGACATGTTTTTGAGTTATGTTTTTAGCCCAAAACCTTGTATTTAAGCAAAACAACAGCTGAAAGTCGGCAACTTCTTCAGCCTGACTGGCTGTCATTTCAATGCTAGTGTGCTAGCTCGCGATTAGCATGAAGACACCGAAAAGCTCACATAAAGCAAAGTTGGCTAATGATAACCTTGTAAAACCCTTGCAAACATCTACATGTCCGCTTTCGAACAGAGTAGACTTTAATGTGCACGTTCACTTCATTTTAAGCTTATTAGGGTAAAATAACTTCAGGCATATACCCAGTTTTATTTTTTATTTTTTATTACACAATTATTTAACCAGGTAGGCAAGTTGAGAACAAGTTCTCATTTACAACTGCGACCTGGCCAGGATAAAGCAAAGCAGTTCGACACATACAACAACACAGAGTTGCACATGGAGTAAAACAAACATACAGTCAATAATACAGTACTGCTTCAAAGGAATAGGATTTCCATTCCTTCCGCTTTATTTTCACACAATTGTGTCTTGCAGAAAAGAACCTTGAAGAGGAGCTTGGAGTGGGCAAGGGGGAGGCTGATGAAGCAGCCGAGAAGACCTGATTCATCAAGTATCAATTAATTATAGTGATTCTCACCTGGTTGCCATGCACAACACGACAAGGTATGCAACATTAGTCCCAATCAAATATCCAATGTTATTAAAACATGTATCCCAATTTACAGTCAAGCAACGTTTGTCAGTTGTGTTAATGTTATGGACTACAAACAATCTATGGTTCTTGGAGTAAATTAATCAATTGAAAGTGACTATAATTCGACATTTTAAAACTGTGCCAGTAAAGATGACAAAAAAAGTAATCTGCTCTTATGGTTCTGTTTAGATTTTTTCAGACACTTCAATCCGACACTCTTGTTAATGTTTGATCTCAGGCAAAACGTCTTCAGCCACCGTAGGACGGAGACCTGCTGGTTGGCATTTTTGACTGCAGTGTCTGTGTGGGTGTACCAGGAAAGTACGTTAGAAGTTAGGTACCCATGATATCGAAGCTTCTTACCATCTCCACAACAGCCCAGTCGATATCGATTTAAAAAACAAACAGACAGTGTTGTTTTCTCCTCCATGGTCCGTCCTAACTGTGGAGGGAACGCCATATCTGGAGACAACATTCATGAAGCAATCCATTACAGTACTGCTGCGATTGTTGCTGGAAGCACGCAGAAACATCGAGATGACTGTACCCAACAATGCCACCATGTATGACTATCCCCCACCTAAATCAGAAAATACAGCACTGCTTGATACAAAAGCTGAAGACACATTAAATATACAAACATCACCATCCTCCTTTACCACTTAAATGCTGCATCAGGTTCCTGCAGTATATAACAAAGCAGCAGACCAAATATTAAATTAACATCCAAAATGTGGAACAATGTTAACTTCTTAGGGATCGGCTCATGAGGTGACGGTTTTGGAGAGCCTGGCGTGCCCAAAGTAATGCCTCCCATTCAGGCCCAGAAAATAGGATATGCACATATTTAGTGCCATTGGATAGGAAACACTCTGAATTTTCCAAAAGTGTTAACCATTTGTCTGTGAGTAAAACAGAACGCATATGGCAGGCCAAACCCAGAGGAATTTCTGTCCTGGAAAAAGTGATTTTGACACATTGCTCATTTGGAACCCCTCCTTCATGAAAATGACCATATAAGGGCATATGAATGCAGTACCCATCGCTTCCTCTGGATGTCAACAGTCTCGAGACAGTATTGAATTTCATTTTGGATGAATTAGACCAGAGAAGAAGAGGAAACCAGGAAGTGTCTCATTTATGTCAACAGTAGGCACTGCGCGCTCCCGACAAGGCGCGCTCTGTGTTTTTTACCGTCTTTATCGATCAGTTTATATTCCGGTTGATTTATAATAGTAAATATACGTAAAAGTGTTCCTAAGGATACATTTAAAACTATGTTTGATTGTTCTTGGACAAGTTTATAGGTATAAGATGAACGAGTTCGCGTCACGTTTCAATGGAGGAGTGGAGGCTGTCGTTTCTGATTATAACGCGCGAACCAAATGGAGATTTATGGATAAAATACATTACTTTTTCTAACAAAAGAACCATGGATTGTCTTCGTTGGACACTTAGGATGACCTCAGCAGAAGTTCTTCAACAGGTAATTGATTTGTTTTCGCTGTGAAATGTGTTATGTGTGTGCCGTGATGGCTAATGGATTCATGGCTATGGGAAAAATATGTGAGGTGCTACTCTCAAACAATCAAATGTGCTGCTTTCGCCGTAAAGCCTTTTTGAAATCTGACAACGCTGTGATATTGCCAAGAAACAGAGCTTTTGATGAGTATGGAACACTTGTATATTGGTGGATGTTTAATAATTCAACTTTTGGATTTTGAATTTGGCGCCTTGCATTTCACCTGGTAGTGTCGGGATTGGGGCGCTAGCACCCCAGCAATCACAGAGAGGTTAATGAACGGTCTACCGCGGATCACAACACAAGTACTTCAGTTAGCCCTGTAAAGGCTACAACAAGGGTTTGTTCTAGACTTTCCTGCAGCGGAAGATGTGTGGTTACAATATCTACTTCAATTGGAAAAATAACCACGTTTATCTTGATGAGTCAAGAGGACTCTCCTGTTGTTCACACTTAGGCACAAATACTATGCTCCAACTGTTTTTGCCTCCGTATGTCCTCAATATAAGTATGTTTGTTAATTTCATGATGCAGATATTCTATCAATCACAGAAGTAGCAGAAACACAATAAAACAATTATTATCCACATGAGTGTGTCACAATCTCCTGAAGGAACAGACCAAGGCATCCAGTATACATCTTTATTTACAAACGTAACTGGGACAAAAACAACAAAACAAACAACGATCATAACGTCGACCATAACATGTCACACAAACAAAGCTATGACAAAACAATAACCCACCAACCCCTAGTGAAAACTACAAACATATATATGGTTCCCAATTAGAGGTAACGACACTCAGCTGCCTCTAATTGGGAACCATTACCCCAACATAGAAATAGAGAACCTAGAACAGAAAAAACCCTACACCAAAACAAAACACGCCAGCCTGTCTTCTCAGGCCTGGACGTGACAGAGTGACATATGGTATTGTTGGATTCGACATTTTGAACATTGAGCTTGTGACATGATGAGAGAGTGAAAGAGGGCCTACCTGTAAGATATTTTGTGCTACAAACATACTTATATTTGAAGAGGTTTTAGACCATTCTGGGCCCTACTATCAAACAGTCACGAAATCATAAAAAAAGACATTGTCTACACTAAAGAATGTGAATTTGGTTATAAAAATACTTTTTGACATGTTATACACATGAAAATAAAATATGTTTATTTATTTTTTGACATTTTGAAGACATTTTTGGACACATAGGGGCCTCCTAGGCCTTGTTATGGATAAATGTCTATGTTGGTAGGTTGGTATAAGATATCTGCTACATTTTTGGGTACTATGTTGACAAGATGTTGGGGAATCACTGGAGGGGAATATCGCCCAATTGAGCATCTCAATGTACATCTCAATAAACACAATAGGAGTTTTGTTACATTTCAGTCTTCTGTGATGTATTTAAAGTGGCATATTGGGGTGCAAACTCAAAAATGAATACATTTAAACTATATCTGACATGTTACTGGTGTCTTCTTTTTTTAAGTCCATAACCGTGAGTGGGAGGTGTACACTTACAGTGGGGAAAAAAAGTATTTAGTCAGCCACCAATTGTGCAAGTTCTCTCACTTAAAAAGATGAGAGAGGCCTGTAATTTTCATCATAGGTACACTTCAACTATGACAGACAAAATGAGGAAAAAAAATCCAGAAAATCACATTGTAGGATTTTTTTATGAATTTATTTGCAAATTATGGTGGAAAATAAGTATTTGGTCACATACAAACAAGCAAGATTTCTGGCTCTCACAGACCTGTAACTTCTTCTTTAAGAGGCTCCTCTGTCCTCCACTCATTACCTGTATTAATGGCACCTGTTTGAACTTGTTATCAGTATAAAAGACACCTGTCCACAACCTCAAACAGTCACACTCCAAACTCCACTATGGCCAAGACCAAAGAGCTGTCAAAGGACACCAGAAACAAAATTGTAGACCTGCACCAGGTTGGGAAGACTGAATCTGCAATAGGTAAGCAGCTTGGTTTGAAGAAATCAACTGTGGGAGCAATTATTAGGAAATGGAAGACATACAAGACCACTGATAATCTTCCTCGATCTGGGGCTCCACGCAAGATCTCACCCCGTGGGGTCAAAATGATCACAAGAACGGTGAGCAAAAATCCCAGAACCACACGGGGGGACCTAGTGAATGACCTGCAGAGAGCTGGGACCAAAGTAACAAAGCCTACCATCAGTAACACACTACGCGCGCCATGGACTCAAATCCTGCAGTGCCAGACGTGTCCCCTGCTTAAGCCAGTACATGTTCAGGCAAGTCTAAAGTTTGCTAGAGAGCATTTGGATGATCCAGATGAGGATTGGGAGAATGTCAGATGAAACCAAAATAGAACTTTTTGGTAAAAACTCAACTCGTTGTGTTTGGAGGACAAAGAATGCTGAGTTGCATCCAAAGAACACCATACCTACTGTGAAGCATGGGGGTGGAAACATCATGCTTTGGGGCTGTTTTTCTGCAAAGGGACCAGGACGACTGATCCGTGTAAAGGAAAGAATGAATGGGGCCATATATCGTGAGATTTTGAGTGAAAACCTCCTTCCATCAGCAAGGGCATTGAAGATGAAACGTGGCTGGGTCTTTCAGCATGACAATGATCCCAAACACACCGCCTGGCAACGAAGGAGTGGCTTCGTAAGAAGCATTTCAAGGTCCTGGAGTGGCCTAGCCAGTCTCCAGATCTCAAACCCATAGAAAATCTTTTGAAAGTCCGTGTTGCCCAGCGACAGCCCCAAAACATCACTGCTCTAGAGGAGATCTGCATGGAGGAATGGGTCAAAATACCAGCAACAGTGTGTGAAAACCTTGTGAAGACTTACAGAAAACGTTTGACCTCTGTCATTGCCAACAAAGGGTATATAACAAAGTATTGAGATAAACTTTTGTTATTGACCAAATACTTATTTTCCACCATAATTTGCAAATAAATTCATTAAAAATCCTACAATGTGATTTTCTGGATTTTTTTTCCTCATTTTGTCTGTCATAGTTGAAGTGTACCTATGATGAAAATTACAGGCCTCTCTCATCTTTTTAAGTGAGAGAACTTGCACAATTGGTGGCTGACTAAATACTTTTTTTCCCCACTGTATGTTTCACAGTAGATTTGTTTAAGACTACCTAGAAACACTCTGTGTGCCCCTGATTTAGCCCAGTGCATTAAAAGGTTATTAAAGGGGTATAATGGATATGTTTAAGTCATAAGGGCCCATCTTAAAGAGTACAATTACCCTTTCAAAAAGAGGATGGCGTGATTGATTGAGACAACCACCCCTGGAGACCTCATGAGAACACATAAAAACTGTTTTCTGACATTTTTATTATTATTATTATATATTTCTTTGCTGACTCTACATATGGAAGTTCAGAGATCCTCGGACGCCACAGGACCCACTGTTTTCAGATATTTGCTTCAAAGACAAACACACACACACACACACCCATCTTCCCTGAACCCCTTTCACTTGTGTAGAGAGAAACAGATCGGGGGACAGACAGAGAGAGACAGAGATTTCATTCATTGAAGTTAAGATACATTTTATTTCTAAATATAATATTTAATTCTAAAATATTAATACCGAAATGCCTACTGTATAGACCTTTAAACATATTACAATTGTTAAAATGTGTGCTATGCAATATTATAATATACCTATTATACCTATACCTATTTTACTAAAATGTATATGAAACATACATATTATTATCAAACAATAGTACACTTTAATACCCCTTAAATGTTTACATGTATAATATATATATGTATTTTTTTTAAATGTATTAATATAAAATAAGCCATTTTGCTCCTTGATCAGGATTCCCTCTCTGTGTGTCAACCCACAGCTCGTAACCTGACACCTACCATGCAGCCTGCAGCCTGCGCACACACACACACACACACACACACACACACACACACACACACACACACACACACACACACACACACACACACACACACACACACACACACACACACACACACACACACACACACACACACACACACACACACACACACACACACACAGGGCCAGAGGATGAGCTGTCATTCATTGGTAAAGGTAAATACATTTTTATTTTTAAAAGCCTTGTATTTTCTTCTAAAATAAATGCCATTTATATCCTTTAAATGTTTACATGTATAATTATTCTTTAATTATTCTCAGAAAATAATGTTATCAGCATATTTCTCTGTAACCGAACGACCTCCCACACACATCCACATGTTGGGGGGTGACAGAGGTCATTAGTTCCCCCGGACGCTACAGATCACAATACACCTAAAAAGTGGTCTAGGAGACATGTTTTATTTCTTTCTTCTTTAGTCTTCTATGGTTTATCTCTCAAGGTTTCTTGTCGCTCGTAGTGTTCACAGCTCTTTACTTATACCTACCTTGACCATAAGCTCACTACAACAGTGCCCTACTCTTTAAAATGTTCAAACACATTCCACAGTTCAACAAGGTCACAATACATCGATCATATTGACAGCTTTAATTAAAACACATGCTTTACCCTAAACAGATGCACTCTCCGCTTACATAAGCACTCACTCGACAGCGTGAGAACGGAAGGACAGGATGTACATATATGGGCATAACCACGTGACACATAAAATACCTCATCAATCACTTTTGACAGGTGCCGTCTACTTTATTTCTTCTCTGTCGCGTATATCCCCCCTCAAGCTGACACATCGACGGCCCTGAAAGAACTTCATTGGACTCTATGTAAACTGGAAACCACATATCCTGAAGCTGCATTTATCTGAAAACAAGGCTCCCTAAATTTTATCAGCATATCGAATTTGAAACCCGGGCCGGCAAAATCCTGGATCATTGTTATTCTAACTTCCGCGACGCATACAAAGCCATTCCCCCGCTCCCCTTTCGGCAAATCTGACCACGACTCCATTTTGTTGCTCCCAGCCTATAGACAGAAACTAAAACAGGAAATGCCTGTGCTCAGGTCTGTTCAACGCTGGTCCAACCAATCTGATTCGACGCTTCAAGATTGCTTCAATCACGTGGACTGGGATATGTTCCATATAGCTTCGGACAATAACATTGATGAATATGCTGATTCGGTGAGCGAGTTTATTAGCAAGTGCATCGGTGATGTTGTACCCACAGCGACTATTAAAACCTTCCCCAACCAGAAACCGTGGATTGATGGCAGCATTCGCGCAAAACTGAAAGCGCGAACCACTGCTTTTAATCAGGGTAAGGCGACCGGAAACATGTCTGAATACAAACAGTGTAGCTATTCCCCTCCGCAAGGCAATCAAACAAGCTAAGTGTCAGTATAGAAACAAAGTAGAGTCGCAATTCAATGGCTCAGACATGAGAGGTATGTGGCAGGGTCTACAGTCAATCACAGACTACGAAAAGAAAACTAGCCCCGTCGCGGACCACGATGTCCTGCTCCCAGACAAACTAAACAACTTATTTGCTCGCTTTGAGGACAATACAGTGCCACCTACACGACCCGCTACCAAAACCTGCGGGGTCTCCTTCACCGCAGGCAACGTGAGTAAAACATATGGCATACCTGGTCATGTCCTCAGAGAATGCGCAGACCAACTGGCTGGTGTGTTTACGGACATATTCAATCAATCCTTATCCCAGTCTGCTGTTCCCACATGCTTCAAGAGGGCCACCATTGTTCCTGTTCCCAAGAAAGCTTAAGTAACTGAGCTAAATGACTATCACCCCGTAGCACTCACTTCCATCATCATGAAGTGGTTTGAGAGACTAGTCAAGGATCATATGACCTCCATCCTACCTGACACCCTAGACCCACTCCTATTTGCTTACCGTCCCAATAGGTCCACAGACGACGCAATCGCAGTCACACTGCCCTAACACATCTGGACAAGAGGAATACTTATGTAAGAATGCTGTTCATCGACTACAGCTCAGCATTTAACACCATAGTACCCTCCAAACTCATAATTAAGTTTGAGACCCTAGGTCTCGACCCCACCCTGTGCATCTGGGTCCTGGACTTCCTGACGGGCCGCCCCCAGGTGGTGAGGGTAGGAAACAACATCTCCACCCCGCTGATCCTCAACACTGGGGCCCCACAAGGGTGCGTTCTCAGCCCTCTCCTGTACTCCCTGTTCACCCATGACTGCGTGGCCAAGCACGCATCCAACTCAATCATCAAGTTTGCAGACGACACTACATTGGTAGGCTTGATTACCAACAACGACGAGGCGGCCTACAGGGAGGAGGTGAGGGCCCTCAGAGTGTGATGTCAGGAAAATAACCTCTCACTCAACGTCAACAAAACAAAGGAGATGATTGTGGACTTCAGGAAACAGCAGAGGGAGCACCCCTCTATCCACAGGTGGAAAGTTTTAAGTTCCTCGGCGTACACATCACAGACAAACTGAAATGTTCCACCCACACAGACAGCGTGGTGAAGAAGGCGCAACAGCGCCTCTTCAACCTCAGGAGGCTGAAGAAATTTGGCTTGTCACCAAAAAGACTCACAAACTTCTACAGATGCACAATCGAGAGCATCCTGTCAGGCTGTATCCCCGCCTGGTTCGGCAACTGCTCCGCCCACAACCGTAAGGCTCTCCAGAGGGTAGTGAGGTCCGCACAACCGGGGGTAAACTACCTGCCCTCCAGGACACCTACACCACCCGATGTCACAGGAAGGACAAAAAGATCATCAAGGACAACAATCACCCAAGCCACTGCCTGTTCACCCCGCTATCATCCAGAAGGCGAGGTCAGTACAGGTGCATCAAAGCTGGGACAGAGTGACTGAAAAACAGCTTCTATCTCAAGGCCATCAGACTGTTAAACAGCCATCACTAACATTGAGTGGCTGCTGCCAACATACTGACTCAAATCTCTAGCCACTTTAATAATAAAAAATTGGATGTAATAAATGTATCACTAGCCACTTTAAACGATGACACTTTATATCATGTTTACATATCCTACATTGCTCATCTCATATGTATATACTGAACTCTATTCCATCTACTGCATCTTGCCTATGCCGTTCGGCCATCGCTCATCCATATATTTATATGTACCTACTCATATTCATTCCTTTACACTTGTGTGTATAAGGTAGTTGTTGTGAATTATTAGATTACTTGTTAGATTCTACTGCATGGTCGGAACTAGACGCACAAGCATTTCGCTACAATCGCATTAACATTGCTAACCATGGAGATTATTAATATTTCCGTATGGAGTTATAAAGTTCTAATTCTAAGTTGATTAGTTATTCGAATTGGTTTACTTTGGATTTTATCACGTATTTGAAAGGGGTAAATTACCAATTCCATGAGGTCCTGGTTTTTGGGGTACTTATACAGTGGTACTGTGTTCAGGCTGCAAATAGAAAGGAAAATATATGTTCATAAGGGATGACAGTTACTTCAAATGGATTGTGATATATGTATTGCTAATTTCATGTTGTGTTTTTGTTTTGATACACATTTCACCAGATTGGGATCATGGTGTGGGAATTAGGGTGCTATGTTCATGATCTGGTAACTCTTCCTAGAGGTCGCCAGTAGAATAAGGGAGTATGGACTAATTTAGAAAATGTTTTTATTAGCAGAAACATTATGTTATGCTTTTTGACATTTGTCTTAGAGATGTTATTCATGTCATAATTCATCATATAGTCAATGTTTGTCTGAATTTCCTGAAACAGAAATGAAATGAACTTAACTGTTGTTATGATCTGTGCATTTTTGAGGTTATCATGGAAGGTGACATCAGATCGTGTCTTAATGCTTGGTAGGAATAATTTGACCATAGAAGGTGTGTGTAAACCTCAAAACCCTCCCTAACCGGCTGAAGAAAGAGCGACAAAGGTGTGCAATGAGAGAGAGTGACTTTTACCACTCCTATCTGAGTCCAAGCCATAAACCAGGGCCGGAGTGCTGAGAGCGCGTGTGGAGAGAGAGAACAAGCTCAGATGAGAGACTCGTGTATGTGGAAGAAACGGAAGTATCTACCTGGATTTTAAATTTGGGACATTATCAAGGGCCGTGAAATGTGACAGGCAAAAGTTACAGGTGCCGTTGGGAAAATGAACTGTAAACGATATCCGAAGTAGACACGCTAGAATGATAAGTGTTTAAACTAGAAATGCATTGAGATACTGATATTTCTTTACCAGGCCACTCATGACATGAAAACAGGGACAAAGGGAGGCTGTAATGAGAAGAGTTATGACCGGCAATAAAAGGTTGTTTATAAATGTATGTTCTAACAGGGATGATCTGTGCTAAGTTTATAAAACTGAAATTTGAGCCCTAGACTCAGAGTAAGCACTGAGGTCAGTCATTCTAAAGTTGGATTGGATAATTTATAAAATGTTTTAGTTGTGATTGGGATACAGTGAGAGAGAATTGCTAAAGCACGATGAGGGGTGGAGGCGCTGCTAACATTTATGTGGCCGAGAGAGTCTCCAGAAACTGATCTCTAAGTGTCATCCTGAGGGGAGGTGGTTTGTTTGGGGGAATCACTGGATGATGGTTTGGGCCAACCATGAAAGTTTTTTTATTTATTGTTTTACCCTGCATTCAGTTTTTATGTTACATCGCATCAATGAGTGGTGCTAAGTTATTGAACATGTACTTTGTTTCTCTTTTCGTTTCTAGTCAATATGTTTTTAGGTTTCGTGGAACATGAGGGTGTTCATTGTTCCAGAGGAGGGAATGATGTATATTGACTAACTGATTTGAGAATGTGTTAGTATGTTTATAACTGTAGAAAATGCATTAGGAGTATAGTGTGTTAAGGGTTAGATGTAATGATTGAGGAGTATCATTCCCAGAGACTGTATATTGTTACAGGAGAAGGAGAGCAGCTAACTGTACACAATATGGGGATTTAATTGAAGATAGTGTTGTCATTTCAGACACTGTTGTCAACTTTCAGTAATGACTTTGTCACAGAAGGCATAACACTTGAAAGAATACCAACCGATCCCTGTATACAGAAGGCCACATCGCCAGATTGGAAGTTTTCTGTGATAATAGCATCACATCTCCTGCAGAGTGGGATTAAGAAATATGTGACTCTGAGTTTTGTATGGTTGGATACTTTTCCAACGCCACTAATCTCTCCCCCACTTCTGACAGCTAGTAAACACTTGACATACCTCCCAGTAGATTGGGACCGAACCACAGTAAACGGAAAGTGTCAGAAGGTGGCTGCTTATCAACCGTTGGGGCCCAAAGTCTACACTGTAACAAGGGTGTTTACAAACGGTTGGGGGGTAGATCGGCCTTGGAATGAGAGATGTGTACCTAAGTTGAGCACAGGGATGTACAGTCGTGGCCAAAAGTTTTGAGAATGACACAAATATACATTTTCACACAGTCTGCTGCCTCAGTTTGTATGACGGCAATTTGCATATACTCCAGAATGTCATGAAGAGTGATCACATGAATTGCAATTAATTGTAAAGTTCCTCTTTGCCATGCAAATGAACTGAATTTCCACTGCATTTCATCCCTGCCACTAAAGGACCAGCTGACATCATGTCAGTGATTCTATCGTTAACACAAGTGTGAGTGTTGACGAGGACAAGGCTGGTGTGAGTGTTGAGTGTTGATGAGGACAAAGCTTCAAAAGGAGGCTAGTGCTTGGAATCATTGTTCTTCCTCTGTCAACCATGGTTACCTGCAAGACAACACGTGCCGTCATCATTTCTTTGCACAAAAAGGGCTTCACATGCAAGGATATTGCTGCCAGTAAGATTGCACCTAAGTCAAACACTTATCATATAATCAAGAACTTCAAGGAGAGCGGCTCAATTGTTGTGAAGAAGGCTTCAGGGCGCCCAGGAAAGTCCAGCAAGCGCCAGGACCATCTCCTAAAGTTGATTCAGCTGTGGGATCGGGGCACCACCAGTACAGAGCTTGCTCAGGAATGGCAGCAGGCAGGTGTGAGTGCATCTGCACGCACAGTCAGGCAAATACTTTTGGAGGATGGCCTGGTGTCAAGAAGGGCAACAAAGAAGCCACTTCTCTTCAGGAAAAATATCAAGGACAGACTGATATTCTGCAAAAGGTACAGGGATTGGACTGCTGAGGACTGGGGTAAAGTAATTTTCTCTGACGAATCCCCTTTCCGATTGTTTGGGGCATCCAGAAAAAAGCCTGTCCAGAGAAATCAAGGTGAGCGCTACCATCAGTCCTGTGTCATGCCAACAGTAAAGCATCCTGAGACCATTCATGTGTGGGGTTGCTTCTCAGCCAAGGGAGTGGGCTCACTCACAATTTTGCCTAAGAACAGCCACGAATAAACAATGGTACCAACACATCCTCCGAGAGCAACTTCTCCCAACCATCCAGGAACAGTTTGGTGACAAACAATGCCTTTTCCAGCATGATGGAGCACCTTGCCATAAGGCAAATCGATATTTTGCGTCCATGGCCAGGAAACTCCCCAGACCTTAATCCCATTGAGAAGTTGTGGTCAATCCTCAAGAGGTGCGTGGACAAACAAAAACCCACAAATTCTGACAAACTCCAAGCATTGATTATTGATTATGAAAGAATGGGCTGCCATCAGTCAGGATGTGGCCCAGAAGTTAATTGACAGCATGCCAGGGCGGATTGCAGAGGTCTTGAAAAAGAAGGGTCAACACTGCAAACATTGACTCTTTGCATCAACTTCATGTAATTGCCAATAAAAGCCTTTGACACTTATGAAATGCTTGTAATTATACTTCAGTATTCCATAGTAGCATCTGAACACAGGAGGTCATTTGAGATGTTGCTGGCTAAAGACCAAGGAATAAACTTGGAAACAGGTAGGGGGTATCTGAAAGGTTCAGTCCTAGACCTATCAGTAAACCACGAAGACAATAGGAGAGCAGAAGACAAATTCAGAGAAATAGCTATTCTCACAGCAGTCGATGTAGGGACAGTAACAGAAGGAGCAGTAGAAGAAGCGCAGGAGGCTATATTGACAGCATTGAACTGGACTACAGCCAAATGAGGGGTATTGTGAGATATGCGTCAGGAGCAGTGTTAGTAAAAGCAGGGGTTACCTTGGGGATATTGTGGGGATATCAGTTTATGACGACTCATGTCACATGGATTGGTAACTGGCAACTGGGGGACCAATGGGAGGACAGGGGAAGCGGTTATTAAAATATCACAAATGATGTTGTCAGGAAATGACCCAGTTGCAGAGATATAACCAAGGGCACCGGATGAATTCTGGAGATTGAGTGTACATCAAGAGACACCAGGCTGGGGTGTTGGAACAGCATTGGTTTGAGAGACACACTACTCCGAACAGTACCTGCAGTGGTTAAGATCGTCATGTCTCTCCTTGGGGGGGGTGCATAGTTTTCACGTGAAGTGAGGTCCAACTGCATAATGTAGTGAATATTAAGTCAAATATTTGCACAGATACCAGAACTTGTGAATTCAATTAGACTTTATTACCACGTAACCTGGGGTCTAACTGGGTGAAAGCATGAGGAAGCTTTTTAGAGCTTTCATTTTTGTGGAACCCAGCATGAAAGTCAGGTGAAGAGAGAGTGGGAATTGTCATGGTTTTGGTTTTCATGCATATATAATTATGCATAGCTTATCACATCGTTAATACTGTTATGTTTTGTGTGTCTTTTTGTTGCTTTCCAAGTCTTGTGCTATCACTCTTTTAGGAACCAGAAGGGGGAAGTGGAGAAACTAAAAGCTGCTCCATCTGCCATTGAACGAGACCGCATGTTTCAGCTGGAATGGCATTTTGTTGTGTGATCATAGTTTGGAGGCCATAAGTCTCGGAATTTGTGAATTTGTACACCTCGTGGTGACTGTTTGTTCATTATTTGTTCATTTGTTAGTTTGTTTAATTCATGTTTTATAATAGTTTGTTAGTTTTTTTAAATTCATGTTTTATTATCATTGTTTATACATTTATTAATAATTTCCAAGTTTTTATGAATTGACCATTAGGATGCTATTGTTCAAGAAGAGGGACTGTTGGATTTGACATTTTGAACATTGAGATATTAAACAAATGATAGATCAGAAGCATAGGGTGGAAGAGAATGGGTTTTATGTCAGAAGTTAAGGGTTCTCTGTAGAAAGCCAGAAGGCTTTGGAATGTGTTTGATGGAGGAGAGGAGAGTGATGTGTTGATACAGGAAAGACAGATAGACATCTGTGGATTAGATGAAAGAGGGGTTGAGGTCAGGAGGTGAGGACAGATTCTCATCAGGGAGTAATAAAGGTTTGGTATCCTCTTACCCTTTTTATCTTGTTAGGGAGTGGCAGCTGAGGGGTCGGTTTTGGAGAGCCTGGCGTGCCCAAAGTAAAATGCCTCCCATTCAGGCCCAGAAAATAGGATATGAACATATTTAGTACCATTGGATAGGAAACACTCTGAATTTTCCAAAAGTGTTAATCATTTGTCTGTGAGTGAAACAGAACGCATATGGCAGGCAAAACCCCGAGGAATTTCTGTCCTGGAAAAAGTGGTTTTGACAGAGTGCCTCATTGGGAACCCCTCCCTCATAAAAATGACCATATAAGGGCATATGAATGCAGTACCCATCGCTTCCTTTAGATGTCAACAGTCTCGAGACAGTGTAAAATTTCATTTTGGATGAATTAGACCAGAGAATAAGAGCAAACCAGGAAGTGACCTTTTTATGTAAACAGTACCCAGTGCGCGTTCCCGACAAAGCAGTGTCTTTTTTTACCGTCTTTATCGATCAGTTTATATTCCGGTTGATTTATAATAGTAAATATACGTAAAAGTGTTCCTAAGGATACATTTAAAACTATGTTTGATTGTTCTTGGACAAGTTTATAGGTATAAGATGAACGAGTTTGCATCACGTTTCAATGGAGGAGTGGAGGCTGTCGTTTCTGATTGAACCAAATGGAGGATTTATGGATAAAATACATTCCTTTTCTAACAAAAGAACCATGGATTGTCTTCGTTGGACACTTAGGATGACCTCAGCAGAAGTTCTTCAACAGGTAATTGATTTGTTTTTGCTGTGAAATGTGTTATGTGTGTGCCATGATAGCTAATGGATTCATGGCTATGGGAAAAATATGTGAGGTGCTAGCCTCAAACAATCAAATGTGCTGCTTTCGCCGTAAAGCCTTTTTGAAATCTGACAACGCTGTGATATTGCCAAGAAACAGAGCTTTTGATGAGTATGGAACACTTGTATATTGGTGGATGTTTAAAAATTCAACTTTTGGATTTTGAATTTGGCGCGTTACATTTCACCTGGTAGTGTCGGGAGCAGCCCGCTATAGCGCCCCAGCAATCCCTGAGAGGTTATTCTCTTCCTGTAGAACCACAAAATTGAAGAATTGGAGAGAAGGCGGGTCTTAAGTCGAATGTAGATAACTATGATGGAGATAATTTTTTTGCTGTCTGAATTACAGCTGTACAGAACCTTTGGGAAGAATTAAACTTGGCCCCGCTCAATTAGCATAATAACATAACCAGCAGAGGTGTCACAAAACTCAAAAATAGCATAAAATAAATCGCTTACCTTTGATGATCTTCCGCTGATGGCATATCAAAGCGTCCAGGTTACACAATAAAAGGTCCTTTTGTTCGATAAAGTCCCTCTTTATATCCATAAAGCTCCGTTTGGTTGGCGTGTTTTGTTCAGTAATCCACCTGTCCAAAGGCGTTCATCCATGCAGACGAACAATATCCCAAAAGTACCGGTAAAGTTTGTCGAAAAAAGTCAAACAGCAATACTCAGATACCCTAAAATTAATATAAACAATAATATTTCAGATGGAATATAACATTCTGAAAAGAAGAGAAAAAGAGCTAAGCGCGCACTCCCTGTTACGCGCAAAATCCAAAATAGGACACTAGACGTGACCTCAGGAAGAACTTGTCTTTCTCCCTGGTTTTTCATGATAATAGCTTCAAACCTCTTTCTAAAGACTGTTGACATCTAGTGGAAGCCATAGAAACTGCAATCTGGCAGCTATTCCCCTATATAACCAATAGGTTTAGAAACTTCAGAGTGTTTTCTATTCAAAGCTACTATATGCAAATCCTAGCTTCTGGGCCTGAGTAACAGGCAGTTTACTTTGGGCACGTTTTTCCTCAGAACTTCAAAATACTGCCCCCTAGCCCAAACAGGCTACAGATGACATGCTACAAAGAGGGCAACGCTAGTGCTGTCAGTGTCCTATCGAACTTCTATGAGGGGGCCATTAAGACAATATTTTGGGATTCAGGTCTGACAGGACACTTGGCTGTGGAGTATGGCACTGTCATCAGTACCTCTAACCATCACCTAGGCAGGGCTGCTACCACAGGTGAGGTCATGCTGTAAGATGACATGGTAGTACTTATGTTATTACAGCTCAGAAGATGAGCTTGATATATGAACTGTAAAGTGATCTTTTTTTTATTTGTATTATAGGGAACTATAAACCCATACTTATTATATTCAGGTGTGGGGATGAATACATTCTAAATTAACATTAATCAATTAAATATAGGCTAAACAATGAATAATTGTTTGATTTAATTCAGGGCAATTCCACGATAACAGAATGATGATGAGACACAGCTTTCACTTCAAAAGTATGCCAAACAAAAAACATGTATTACAAAGTTAAACAAACCATACAACTCTATGCACAATTACTACTTTTAACAATTTCCACTGACAATTTTACAAAACACATTTAAAATGTACCTATGTTTTCCAAGTTAAATATCTACTCTGAATTCAGATTCAATGATGTCTGCAGAAATAATGGGGTGTCAGCTATGATATGACACCTTGAATTTGAAAAAATATATTTGGGTTATTAAATGGCAGTAAGTGAAGTGTATTTGTATTTATTATGGATCACCATTAGCTGCTGCCAAGGGATCCAGCAAAATTAGGCAGTTATCCTCTCTGCGCACGGTGCGACGGTCACGTCCCACATCTACAACATCCGGTGAAATTGCAGAGCGCCAAATTAAAATTACAGAAATACGAATTTCAAACATTCATGAAAATACAAGTGTTGCACACTCTTCAAAAAGGCTTTATGGCGAAAGCATAACATTTGATTGTCTGAGGACGGCGCCCCGTGTACTTCCTGCATTAGCATAAAAACATAACCAGCACGGGTGTCACAAAAGTCATAATAATAGCTAACATAAATTGCTTACCTTTGAAGATCTTCTGCTGATCGTATTCCTAAGTGTCCAAGCAAGATAATCAATGTTCCTTTTGTTCAAAAAAGTCCTTCTTTATATCCATAAAGCTCCGTTTGGTTGGCACTGTTCACTGGTTCATTATACAAGACATATAGAGCGTTCAAAATATACCTATAAACTTTATCCAAACAAATCAAACAACGTTTCTAATCGATCCTTAGGTACACTATTATGTATATTAACTATAATATTTCACACAGATAATAACCTGAGCGATAGAAAAGGAGAAAACCGAGGCGCGCACTCCTTGTCCCTCGCGGCAAACCCAAAAGGCACTTCCTCCCTCCACTTGGATAATCTTCTTCTACTCCCCTATTGTTCTAGATAAACGCATGAAACCTTGTCTAAAGACTGTTGACATCTAGTGGAAGCCATAGGTACTGCAAACTGGGAGCTGGATTTAAGCATTTCCTACATAAGGGACGCGGATGGCATTTGCTGTATGTTTGATGAGAAACTGCATATTGCAAATGTACGCTCCCTTACTAGACGTCCGAAATTGTTTCTAAAATAGGCCGACGGCGTCGGGCCGTGCCCCAGGGCCAAATCTTCCAGGAAGTCATCAAACGAACTTTCTCGGACATTCGATGTCCGTTTAATAAAATAAATTCATTTTTGTCATTTTTCCGCCCTTCATGTTAATCCCACCAGATGGCGAATGCCTTCTTATTGCAAATGTACAAAACATACACCTAATTGACCTGGCTTTTTCTCCTAAACGGAAAAGACTTCGAAGACGAAACTTGGTGGGCATGGGTTTGGCCAAATGGGCAGTTGGCCCCGAAACAGGATGGCGTCAGGGACTCACGGTTTTTGAGATAAGGCCCATTTTCTGGGATTAAAGGTGAAAAATGGAAATAGAGCGCTAATTTTTCAGCTTTACGTCAAAGTACATGAACCTACGATGTAAGGAAAAAAAGAACCAGACATTTATTTGTTTTAATTTTCGATAAATTGTCAAATGTACAATTCGTAATGTTGAGAAAAATAAAATTTTTCCCCAAAACAGTTATGGATCCAGTTGCGGCGTGTTCAGACAAATCCGTTAACGTGGGTTTCGGAGCTTTACGTGATTTCTGTGATTTTCTGTGATTTTCTGAAATCACACACATGCACAGTCAATGGGGAATGACACAGTGAGGGGCTTACAGACAGACACTGCCTGCAATCAACTCAAATCAAATCAAATCAAATTTTATTTGTCACATACACATGGTTAGCAGATGTTAATGCGAGTGTAGCGAAATGCTTGTGCTTCTAGTTCCGACCATGCAGTAGTGTCTAACAAGTAATCTAACAAATTCACATCAACTACCTTATACACACAAGAGTAAAGGAATGAATACGAGTATGTACATATAAATATATGGATGAGCGATGGCTGACCGGCATAGGCAAGATGCAGTAGATGGAACGGAGTACAGTATATACACATATATATATATATATATATATATATATATATATATATATATATGAGATGAGTAATGTAGGATATGTAAACATTATATAAATGGCATTGTTTAAAGTGGCTAGTGATACATTATTTCATCAAATTATAATTATTAAAGTGGCTAGAGATTTGGGTCGATGGCCAAACGGCATAGGCAAGATACAGTAGATGGTTTAGAGTACAGTGTATACATTTGATATGAGTATGTCGGATACGTAAACATTATATACAAAATTGTTTAAAGTGGCTAGTGATACATTTGTTACATCCAATTCCTATGTTTAAAGTGGCTAGAGATTTAAGTCAGTATGTTGGCAGCAGCCACTCAATGTTAGTGATGGCTGTTTAACCCCTTGAGGTAGAAGCTGTTTTTCAGTCTCTCGGTCCCAGCTTTGATGCACCTGTACTGACCTCGCCTTCTGGATGATAGCGGGGTGAACAGGCAGTGGCTCGGGTGGTTGTTGTCCTTGATGATCTTTTTGGCCTTTCTGTGACATCGGGTGGTGTAGGTGTCCTGGAGGGCAGGTAGGTTACCCCCGGTGATGCGCTGTGCAGTCCTCACTACCCTCTGGAGAGCCTTACGGTTGTGGGCGGAGCAGTTGCCGTACCAGGCGGTGATACAGCCCGACAGGATGCTCTCGATTGTGCATCTGTAAAAGTTTGTGAGTGATTTTGGTGACAAGCCGAATTTCTTCAGCCTCCTGAGGTTGAAGAGGCGCTGTTGCGCCTTCTTCACCACGCTGTCTGTGTGGGTGGACCAATTCAGTTTGTCCGTGATGTGTACGCCGAGGAACTTAAAACTTTCCACCCTCTCCACTACTGTCCCGTCGATGTGGATAGGGGTGCTCCTCTCCTGTTTCCTGAAGTCCACGATCATCTCCTTTGTTTTGCTGACATTGAGTGAGAGGTTATTTTCCTGACACCACACTCCGAGGGCCCTCACCTCCTCTCTGTAGGCCGTCCTCGTCGTTGTTGGTAATCAAGCCTACCACTGTAGTGTCGTCAGCAAACTTGATGATTGAGTTGGATGCGTGCTTGGCCACGCAGTCATGGGTAAACAGGGAGTACAGGAGAGGGCTGAGAACGCACCCTTGTGGGGCCCCAGTGTTGAGGATCAGCGGAGTGGAGATGTTGTTTCCTACCCTCACCACCTGGGACCGGCCCGTCAGGAAGTCCAGGACCCAGTTGCACAGGGCTGGGTCGAGACCCAGGGTCTCGAGCTTAATGACGAGCTTGGAGGGAACTATGGTGTTAAATGCTGAGCTGTAGTCGATGAACAGCATTCTTACATAAGTATTCCTCTTGTCCAGATGGGTTAGGGCAGTATGCAGTGTGATTGCGATTGCGTCGTCTGTGGACCTATTGGGACGGTAAGCAAATTGGAGTGGGTCCAGGGTGTCTGGCAGGATGGAGGTGATATGATCCTTGACTAATGTCTCAAAGCACTTCATGATGACGGAAGTGAGTGCTACGGGGCGATACTTTTGTTCGAACTATCAAAGAACCGTCAGACCTAGAGCTCTGAAACTTTAGAAACCCATTCTAGACCTTTAGTCGATCGTGCACGGTGAGTTACGGGGCTCTAGAAAGTTCTCAGGCCGAGAAACAGCCTTGTACATTTGCAATATTTTCAATTAATTTTTACATCGCGAAAATGACAAAATTTCTAAAAGTCCCAGAGTCACAAGGCTAGGTACATTAGAACCGCCTCGGCCCATAGAGACGGACCCTAACGTTTCTGTCCGATAGCTCATTCAAGGACCCCGTAGCAACGCCCGGAAAACGTTGATTTTCATCACCAATTAAGGTCGCTGCTCGGACTCCAAATGACCTACCGAGCCGAAACTCGAGATTCGGGGTCGCCTCAGCTAGGCCTACACATAATGTCGGAACTGGACCCGCAGCTAGAACGTAACTATGTGTTTTACATTTTTACTATGATTTAAACAGAAGACGCTTTGAATTTTGAGCCTGCCCTGATATTTGTGATAGTTGGCTTCTAAACGAGTTGGAAAAAGTGGGTTTGGTGTCAGTTTTTATCAGTTTGGTGTCAGAATGATATCTAATTGACTGATGGACGCTGACTTGCTCACTGACTTTTGTACATTTGCAATAAGATTCAATAGGGCTGAAACATCACCAAAATGACAGACTGAAATCAACACTAAAAAGGGCATCACCATAGTCTCTCGGCCGTGCCGAGTTCAACGAGGCGCCCCACTTGACTGTAGCTCGCTCTGACCTCATAGACCGTGCAAAAAAGTAGGCCCAAAATGAAGCCTGGCCCTAAATGTCAGCTGCTTTTGGGTGACAGCGGCAGACCCGTTTGGGTTAGAAGCACAATTCAACTTCTGGAACGTTCATTAGGACCTCCCGATCTGTGCAAGCCTAACCGTGACTGTGTGGCATTAACCCTTAACAGTAAAAACAGGGTATTTTCATCTAACACTTTGCTAGGACATCTCTCCCCATAGGAATACATTGCCTGCTCCCCTAAATTCAACCTGATGCCTATATGGGTTATGAATGCCATATGAACCTGTCTTCAATAGCAATCCATCAGGCCACTATGAGGTCTACCTGTGTTGTTCTAAGCTTCCTGGAGCAACCGGAAGTGGTAAAAATCACCCTAAAGGTGTTTTGATATACCCAACCTGCAGTTGGTGAAAAACAGACTTTCAACCCTGTGTAAATCAGTCAGTTCTTAACTTACAGACTTAAAACTCAGGATTCTGTAAAGGCCTACCCCAATGAGGATATGTGTCTACCTACAGCTTCCTGTGACAACCGGAAGTGCTTTAAATAGGGGTCATATGTGCTGTTTCGAGGGTTAAAAAGGTCACATCTTTCCAAAACTTCATATGTGTGATTAGGCAACCCCAATGAACTTTAAATGAGTCATTTCCCCCATCTGATTTACAAGAAAACTCTCACACACACACACAAACACAGAGCTGGGATGGAGTGACACAGTGTGGGGCTTAAAGACACACAGAGCCTGCAATGGCATCACCATAGTCTCTAGGCCTTGCCGAGTTCAACGAGATGCCCCGCTTGACCGTAGCTCACTCGGTCAGACCGCAGCATCCGTGCAAAAAAGTAGGCCCAAAATGAAGCCTGGCCCTAAATTTCAGCTGCTTTTGGGTGACAGCGGCAGACCCGTTTGGGTTAGAAGCACGATTCGACTTCAGGAACGTTCCTTAGGACCTCCCGATCTGTGCAAGCATAACCGTGAACATGTGGCATCAACCCTTAACAGTGAAAACAGGGTATTTACATCAAACCGTTTGCTATGACATCTCTCCCCATAGGAATACATTGCCTGCTCCCCTAAATTCAACCTGGTGCCTATGTGGGTTATGAATGCCTTATGAACCTGTCTTTGATGGCAATCCATCAGGCCACTATGAGGTCTACCTGTGTTGATTCTAAGCTTCCTGGAGCAACCGGAAGTGGTTAAATTTACCCTAAAGGTGTTTTACTGTACCCAACCTGCTGTTGGTGAAAAAAAGACTTTCAAACCTGTGTGAATCAGTCAGTTCTTAACTTACAGACTTAAAACTCAGGATTCTGTAAAAGCCTACCCCAATGAGGATATGTGTCTACCTACAGCTTCCTGTGAAAACCGGAAGTGCCTTAAATTGGGGACATAGGGTCTGTTTTGAAGGGTTAAAAAGGTCACATCTTTCCAAAACTTCACATGTGTGATTAGGCAACCCCAATGAACTGTAAATCAGTCATTTCTCCCATCAGAATCCCTTGAAAAACTCACACATGCACACAGTCCATGGGGAGTGACATAGTGTGGGGCTTACAGACACACACTGCCTGCAATAGTTACTTTCGTTCGAACTATTAAAGAACCGTCAGACCTAGAGCTCTGAAACTTTAGAACCCTTTTCTAGAGCTTATGTCGATAGTGCACGGTGAGTTATGGGGCTCTAGAAGGTTCCCAGGCCGAGAAACAGCCTTGTACATTTGCAATATTTTCAATTCCTTTTTACATCACGAAAATGACAACATTTCTAAAAGTCCCAGAGACACAAGGTTAGGTGCATTAGAACCGCCTTGGCCCATAAAGACGGACCCTAACGTTTCTGTCCGATAGCTCATTCAAGGACCCCATAGCAACGCCCGGCAAACGTGGATTTTCAGCACCAAAGAAGGTCGCTGCTCGGTCTCCGAATGACCTATCAAGCCGAAACTCGGGATTTGGGGTCGCCTCAGCTAGGCCGACACATAACGTCGGAACTGGACCCGCAACTAGAACAGAACTAGGTGTTTTATGTTTTTATTATAATGACTTGATGGCAGACTTTTGTCCATTTGAAATAAGTTAAAACCGTTGAGCCCGGCCATCCCGAGGTCAACGGGCCAGTCAATTTGGGCATTTCTGCAGTATTTTAGAGCTTGTCAAATTCGTGATGTTAAAAGCCCATTGAAACATATTGCAAATGTACTGTACATTTGCAATATGTTTCAATGGGCTTTTAACATCACAAATATGACACGCTGAAATCAACACCAACGAGCGATGGAGAGGTACCAATATCAATCCTGGCCATCCCGAGATCAACGGGCAGTCAATTGGGCATTTCTACAGTATTTTAGAGCTTGTCATATTCGTGATGTTAACAGCCCATTGATACATTTTGCAAATGTACTGTACATTTGCAATATGTTTCACTGTACATTTGCAATATGTTTCAATGGGCTTTTAACATCACGAATTTGACATGCTGAAATCAACACCAACGAGCGATGGAGAGGAACCATGATCACTGCCCGGCTATCCCGAGTTCAATGGGCCAGTCAATTGGGCATTTCTGCAGTATTTGGGAGCCTGTCAAATTTCTGAGGGTAAATTCCCATTGTAAGACATTGCAAATTGACAACCGTGTACCTGGTAATTGAAACGGGTAACCATGAGCATAATTTAAATATGAATGTCTTTAGGAGGGTGCAAGGTATCCCTGGCTGGTTAGGGAGCACCCCCCACCTGTGGCCATCCAAATGGGGGCACCCCGGGTCATTTTGGACGTTTTTAAAAAAAATAGACAGTTTTGTCAGTTTAAATGCCATTTGGACATTGCTCACTGACTTTTGGGTTCGGAAGACAACTTCCTATGACGATATATGTAAATGGACATAACATCATGATTTGGCACTTTCAATACTTTTGTATGGAATCTTATTGCATTTGTACATTTCTTATCCCATTTGGACATGGTTCATTGACTTTTGACTTCCTATGGTAACATATTGCAAATGGACAAAACATATTTCATTTGGACATTGACTTTTGACTTCCTATGGTAACATATTGCAAATGGACAAAACATAGGCCTTATGGACAATAAAGTTAATAAAACTAAATTAATAAAATTAGACAAAGGTATGTTTATACACATCTTATATACGTGTTATTATCAAAAAAAAATGAAAGAATCGCGAAAAACTGCCCAGAAAGCACTTTTTAAGGGGGCGTAGGTATTTTGATATTTTTTTTTGAATGTCCAAATTTGACCCTTGGGTCTTGACTTCATGGACATATGCAATATGATTTGCCCCGTTGGAACGCGCTCGCCACCTATAGTAATTTTGAGTTATTACATTTGGCATTTGCCATATGCCATTTGCCATAAGAAATGATTGATCTGCCGTACATTTGGGCACTCTTTTCAATCGTGTGTATGTTTCGTCCAATGGCAATATGTTGCCATTCATTTTTGTCCATTTCATGGGGGTCTTCCCTTACCAATAGCAACTCATTGGAAAAGGAGGCAGCTCACAGAAATACATTTTCTCGGATGGATTTTCCTCGGGTTTTTGCCTGCCATAATTGTTCTGTTATACTAACAGACATTATTTCATCAGTTTTAGAAACTTCAGATTGTTTTCTATCCAATACTACTAATTATGTGCATATCCTAGCCTCTGGGCCTGAGTAACAGGCAGTTTACTTTAGGCACGTTTTTCATCCGAACTTCAAAATATTTCTCCCTAGCTCAAACAGGTTATCTCATCGCACTTTTCCAATCACAAAAAAACACACAGGCACCTCCTCTTTCTATACACCCGCACTCCCCTCATATATACACCCGTACATACCCACATACTGTGCCTTTTATGTCATGTTTGTCATGTTTTTATTTCTACCTTGTTGATTCCTGCCTAATTTCGTGCTTTGGGTACTTTTGTGTTCTAGTTCCTTGTATTTGGGGATTTATTATTTCATGAATTGTCCTATCTTTTATCCATTTCTAAATACTATACATAAACTTGAATAGTATAGTGTATTTATAGTTTCTTCATTAATTGTTGAATTGTGTCATTTCCTTCTCTTTTTTTTATTACAATCCCTACCATTAATGGTGTTAGAATAGCCATGGAGTGGTCTTGGTGTCTCGGAACAGTTGGTTATCAATGTATAGCTTGTTGACTACGAGAGCTACACGTCTCCCTTTTAGTCTATTGTCTTTGAAGAGTGGATGCAGTACTTTGCGTCTTTCTGCGATTTCCTTTGGTTGTTCATGTCTGATCGTTCATGTCTATTTTAAAGCCGTCAGGTCTTGTAATTTCCCTAGCCATGTATTTATTTTACATGTGATATACTTTTAGGCAATTCTGCCCTACAAAGAAAATAACTCTTGTTAGCAATTCAATATAGATGCTGTATCTTAAACAAAATATATTAAGCTTCCTTTAATAATTTTCTAAAATGTCACCTTTCATTCAGTAAATGGAAAAATGCTGAGTAGTCACTGCCTGACAATCAGTCACTGTAACAATGGCCCCAATGACAAACAGTTCATACAAAAAATTATAAGACAGTTTGAGTTCATCAACAGTATCTGCCCTTCTGCTATAGTAACTGCCCCAGATGCAGCAACATCAATAGTGTCTTCCCATACACTATAGTACCTGCCCCAGAGGCAGCAACATGAGTAGTATCTGCACTTACTATGGTTACTACCCAAATGGCAGCAAAATCAATAGAATCTGCTCTTATGCTATAGTACCTGCACCGGGAGCAGTAACATCAAAAGTACTTACCTCGTGGGCAGTAACATCAATATAATCTGCCCTTATGCTATAGTAACTGCCCTGGGGGTGGCAACAATAATAGTCTGCCCTTTTGCTATAGCACCTGCACAAGAGGCCTCAAATCAAATCAAATCAAATGTTATTTGTCACATGCGTCGAATACAACAGGTGTAGGGTTAGGGTTACCATGAAATGCTTACTTACAAGCCCTTAACCAACAATGCAGTTCAAGAAAGAGTTAAGAAAATATTGACCAAATAAACTAAAGTAAAAATGATCAAAAGTAACAATAAAATAACGAGGCTATATAGAGGGGGTACCGATACCGAGTCAATGTGCAGGGGTACATGTAGGTAGGGGTAAAGTGACTATGCATAGATAGTGTTAAGTAGCCTTTTGGTCCTAGACTTGGCACTCCGGTACCACTTGCTGCCTTGCCGACTAGCATTTAGTCATTAAACCCAACCAAAGTCACAGACAACGAGTCTTCCTTCTCACGCAGGCCATCAGCCTTGGATTTGTAGACATTTCTACCAAAGTCTTGACTTACTCCATTGAGCTCCTAGTGGAGCAAAGGGCCTTAACGGTGCATCTCCAGTGGACTCTGTCCTGGGTGGTTTTCTTGACTTCATGCCAGGTGGTTCCTGCCTTCATCTCATCCTCATTCATCCATGCCTTCTTTTGGCAGCAAAACTTCCAACCAAAAATAGAATGGTGTAGAAAAAAATAAATAAGTCACTATCTATCACTGTCCTTCATCAGTGTCTTTCCTAGGCTATGAATTTAAATGTATCTCAGACAATAGTCACATTTTTGCTCAGTTGTTGGTTGACTTACACTGCCCTCCAGTGGTTAGTATGTTCAAGTATGATAACAAAGACTACAGTATGAAGACAGGCTAAAACTACTTCTCCAATAGAAATCTAGCTAAGCTCATGCACAGAAACACGTCATCAGGTCTAATGGTCATCTCGCGCCAAACTGCACATGTGCAGGCTTTCAAATCATAGACACTCATTTTGTAAAAAAGTTCATGAAAATGTCAGTTTGTCACTTTCACAAGGTTGTAGTAATAACATGTTCAACTATTTAATACATTGACTGGAATCAAGGTTGTGCCTTTAGATTGAGAAAATTAAGTTAAGGAAGAATTTTTCACTTTTCTCACGGACTTCTCAAACTCCGGCCTGGTCTGTTTAGCAAGCGTTCACGCAAGTCTTGCGATGTTGCAACTCTGTGTTCAGAGAAACTGATGATACCTCATGACTGTCGTTCATCAAAAAAGTACACTTAAAGAAAGTTTTGTTGGCATTTTTTTAATAAACATTTGCCAAATGGAAAAAAATCACATTTTAGTACAAAAAGACAGTTGCTTGTCTCCTTTTTGAACTTGGGTTACATCTCTTTCTGTTTTACATATGAATTTACAATGACAATTGGCAGAGGGCTTGTGGAATAAAGTGAACACAGCCTTCCATCAAGTCATTCAGTAGCTATCAGTTTTACTGCAGTCACCCAAGTGCTTACCAGTCTTTCTGGAACCAATGATCAATTCACTGTTGGGTAGAGCTTGCAAGTTAAGCATTTCACTGTACTTGTGGATGCGACAAAACGTTTACTTTTCATCAAAAACAAGCCCTATCAACTGAGACCTCCTGGTTGCAACATATTCTTAACCCCAAAAAACAACATTACTGGTCTTTTTATAATTGTGCAGATATAGCACTTCATTAATTT
The DNA here is from genome assembly GCA_030435695.1 of Brachymystax lenok tsinlingensis. NCBI lineage: Eukaryota > Metazoa > Chordata > Actinopteri > Salmoniformes > Salmonidae > Brachymystax > Brachymystax lenok. Next base: position 36,933 of record JAGFMH010000065.1, on the reverse strand, counting down.
CATACCTAAATTGTTCTCGCCTTCTTTAGTCAGTAGTGCAAAACATATTAATAATAGTCTGCTCGGGAGTAATTAAAGAACGGCTAAAGTACATATTTAAAACACATACCTAGCCTGGTAAATCTACACTCAAAAAAGGTACGTTTAATTTAAAAGATAGAATAGATTACAAAAGAAAATACAAAATGGTACGAGCAAGAAAAAAAACCTCCTTCTACAACATACCCACATTCCAGATAAGCATTGTATTCCTAATTTGACACAGATTTTTTTTTAATTATTACAAATCAGGTGCGCATTTCCAGATCCCTCTGGTCTAGCCTGAGAGGGTTTGGGCTCAGTTTCTTTTGAGTCCTCAAGTCTGGGGTGTTTCCCTCGTCACACCCCGCCCCGTTCACTATGCCACAGCCAATCAGAATGGGAGGCCTCGCCCTCGGATGGCTGTTGAGTTCACATTTGTGTTGAAGCCAAGGGGCATAGGTGGGGCCCCGGCCTGGGAAGGGGAGTCCCAGGACTGGCCCGGAGGTGGGATGGGCGGGGGAGGGGTGGCATGGTTGTAGAGCTGGATGGTGGTGGGGTTGACCTGCCGTTCCACAAGCAAGGAGGGGCTTTGATTGTACTCAAAACGGTGGTCTTTGTCCCCGCTGAACACCATGCTACTGCCACCTCTACCTCCCCCTGTGCCTGAAGGGTAGGGCTCCTGGAGCGAGGGGGCCAGGGACCCGGCAGCTGAGGACGAGCCAGGGGTGAACAACTCCCTCTGGGCGTGGGGAGGCAGGCCACCCCCCCAGCACGTGGCCCATGTAGCTGTTGCCAAAACCTGCAGGAGGGAAGGGTGGAGGGGGTGGGCGGCTGTAGTCAACGCCATAGCCCGGTCCTTCTGCGCCGGGGTGTGGTGAGTAGACTTGCTCCGGGAGCCTTCCTCCCTCACCGGCCACACCTGAGGTCGGCATGGGCGGCATGTGGCCAGTCTTGGGCTCCATCTTCTGCCGGTAGTCCAGGTCCTCGCACCAGGGAGGGGGCTCTGGAGGTTCAGGGGGTCTCCGGTCAGGGGGTAGGATGGGTCTGGAGGAAACTCCACTCCCCTCGGACACTAAGGGGAAAAGCACAAGACATGATTCAATGCAAAGGGATAGTTCTAGTTGGAGTTCTATCCAACAAATGCATTGTGTATAGAAATTAGAGACAGATAAGCCTACTGGATGGTCAGAACAGTCACAACTAGCAAAATGTCTCTATATATGAGTGTAGTTACCTGGTGAGACAGGGATGGGCTCTGGGGGCTGCTTGGGCTCCGGGGGGTGGCGGAGGCCGTCCTGCTAGTGGGTTGCTGCAGTCTGCCTCATCCCCGGCATCTTGCCTCTGCTGGGCCTGGAGCAGCTGGGCCAGCAACATGGTGACCGCCTTCTGGGTGGCTGACGATGCTTCACCTTCAGGCTTCCCCTGTGAAACCGACGAGGGAGGAGGTGATGGGAGCTTGGGCATGGGGGGCGTGTGGGGCGCCCCACCCAGCTGAGGGGGCTTGGGCGGAGGGGGGGAGGCTCTGGGGGCCGGTTGGAGTCAGAGGGCGCTGGTGGCAGGACCTTGGAGAGCTGCTGCAGTGTCTCGGAGTTGACCTTAGTGATCTGGGCTGCGTTGACAGTGCTCTTGGACTGGCCAAGCAGCTTGAGGAGGACCGCCAGCTGTTCCTGGGTCAGCTGGCAGTTGGGACCTTTTGGGTCTACGGGAGACAAAGGAAAACGTGATTTACTAAAAAGTAACTCTTAATTCACTCCACATTGTTGTTAGTGTGTAACTGACAAGGTCTGAGGCAAGTATGGTGGGGTGACTTTGCGGTACTAGACTAGAGACCCATTCACTCACCCAGTAGGGCCGAGGCAGCCACAGGCTGGGCTTTGAGCCCCCCGGGAGGGAAGCCCTGGGGAGTGTTGCTACGACTGTCGTCTCCCAACCCCAGCTCCTTACGGGGGGCCTTGGGAGCTGACAGCTCCTCTGGCATTTGCTTCTGTTTCCGCCGCTTCTTACTCCACAACTCGTGGCAGTCCTGCCACAGGGGGAGACTGGAAAAGAGCAAGGGGGACGAGATCTTCAGGTTCTTGGCAATTTCTCACATAGAATAGCCTTCATTTCTCAGAACATGAATTGACTGACAATGTTTCAGAAGAAAGTGCTTTGTTTCTGGCCATTTTGAGCCTGTAATCGAACCCACAAATGCTGATGCTCTAGATATTCATCTAGTCTAAAGGCCAGTTTTATTGCTTCTTTAAATCAGAACAACAGTTTTCAGCTGTGCTAACAATTACAAAAGGGTTTTCTAATGATCAATTAGCCTTTTAAAATGATAAACTTGGATTAGCTAACACAACGTGCCATTGGAACACAGGAGTGATAGTTGCTGATAATGTTTTTGCCGTTTCCAGCTACAATATTCATTTACAACATTAACAATGTCTACACTGGATTTCTGATGAATTTGATGTTCTTTTAAAAATGGACAACATTTTAGCTTTTCTTTAAAAAAACTAGGTGACCCCAAACTTTTGAATGGTCGTGTATATTCTACAGTGATGATCACAGACACTGAGATGTAATGGCTTTTCCCAAACATACTCTGGTGGGAGCATCTTGGTTGGGTCCACGTCTTTGAGGAATTCGCTGCTTAGCGCCGCCTCGGCCGCGCAGCGCTTACTGGGGTCCAGGGACATCATGTGGTCAAACAGGTCCAGGGCTGAGGGTGGAATACTGACCAGAGAGAAAGACCAAGTGGTTAGTAAAACACAGCCAAAGGATAATGCTATGTATTATTTTCATACGTCAATGACGAACCCATTTACTGAATTCAAACAAGCTGATTGACTCACAAAGCATACTCCTCTCGTAACCGCCGCCGGTACTGTTTCTTTGGTTTCATGGTGTTGAAGTAGGGCAGCTTGATGACGTCTGGCCACACGGCGGGGCAGGGGCTGCCACAGATACGACTGGAAGGGAGAGAAGCCATCAGTTTGGACTAGAGTTCAATATCGTGCCCCATCAGGAAGACTGTCAAACGAGATAGCTGAAGGCCTTTCAGACAGTTAAAGCTGCAATATGTACATTTTTGGGCGACCTGACAAAATTCACATAGAAATGTGAGTTATAGATCTGTCAATCATTGAAAGCAAATCTTAGAAGTGGTAGATCTGTTCTGTGTGTGCCATTTCTATGCTTCTCATTTTTAAGTTTTGTTTTTGTATCTTTTACTTTAGTTTTGTACACCAGCTTCAAACAGCTGAAATACAATATTTTTGGTTATGGAAAATATATTTCACAGCGGTTTAGATGGTACAATGATTCTCTACACCAGGGCTCTACAACCCTGTTCCTGGAGAGCTACCCTCCTGTAGGTTTTCGCTCCAACCCTGAGTCAGCTTATCAACCAGCTAGTTATTAGAGTCAGGTGCGCTAGATTAGGGTTGGCGCAAAAACCTACAGGACGGTCGCTCTCCAGGAACACGGTTGGAGAGCCCTGCTCTACTCTATATTTTCTTGTTTTGTCACATACTGAAATTAGGCGAACTATTAGAATTTTAGCAACCAGGAAATGACAGAGCAATTTCTTAAAATTGAATCTTTAAACGAATACTGAGGATAAGACAATGACGGATTTATAGCACCCTTTTCCTCTGACCACAACGTACCTGATCAGCTCTAACTGGGCAAGCTCCTGGTTGGCTTGGAAAATGGGCTTTTTTGTGAACAGCTCCCCCAGAATGCACCTGGATTTCAGACAAAAACATGATGAATACATGATCATCTTTATAGAACCATGACCCATCATCTGTCCTTGGTTCAAGAATCATGAAGCCAGTGAAACACCACACCGAATGTCAACGAAATGTATGTGTCTCTTACCCACAGCTCCACACGTCAATGGCAGGTGTGTACCTCTCCTCCCCCAGCAAAAGCTCAGGGGGTCTGTACCACAGGGTGATCACCTTGTTGGTGTACGGGCGGCTACAAGACAGGGACAGAAAAATGACAAATGCATCAGTGTCAATAATATCATCCACAACAAAACACAGTTGAGACCTATATGCTTGATGAAACATATATACAGCAATACATCTGAAAAGCCAATAACTATGGGCAGTAATCAACTGTAAGGCATATCGGGACACTTACCTCTCCTCAGAGTTATAAAGTCGAGCCAGTCCAAAATCTGCCAGCTTTATTTGACCCCTGGCGGAGAGAACAGAACACTGCTTTAACTTGACTTCCCAAACCCTTTCTGTCAGACACTGCCACCACAGTAGATAGAAATAGGTTTTCTTTGACGTTGGCTATCCTTTAGCCTGGTCCCAGAGCTGCTTCTGCTTTGGCGTAACAATGACCATAGGAGTTGACAAGACAGCACCGACAGATATGGGACCAGCAGGCTAGCTATCCTGAGGAGCACTCACTTGTTATTGAGCAGGATGTTGGAGCACTTGATGTCCCTGTGCAGAAAGTTCTTTTTGTGGCAGTAGTCGAGGCCCTCCAGCAGCTGCCTCATGAAGGACTTGATGTGGCTCTCGTTGAAGTGGACCAGGCCCGACTCTAGGAGGCCCATCAGGTCATGGTCCATATACTCAAACACCAGGTAGAATGCACCTGTAGGAGGAGGATGGATCATATAAAAAGGGAAATGGATGCATGGACAAACATAATATAACATAATGCAGGCACATGGGTTGCGTCCTAAATGCTTTTCCCTGTAGTGCACTACTTTTGACCAGGTCCCATAGGGCTCTGGTCAAAAGTAATGCACTATTTAGGGAATGGAGTGCGAACATGCTAATAACTGAGGGTTTGTCAAATGACCTTTGTCGTTCTTGAAGTCCAGGGCATCCTCCTTGTCGGTGACTATCTCCTTCATGTTGATGATGCTCTTGTGGTTGAGCTGCCGGAGGATCTTGATCTCCCTGATGGCGGTGATAGGGAAGCCCTCCTTCTCGTTGTCCAGACGCACCTTCTTCAAGGCCACCATCTCAGCTACACCATGGGGATAGAAATAAAGGGTATATTATAAAATACATTGTGGCAGACGCCCGGGAGAGGTGAGTGGTAATTGAGGAGAGATAGCTTGCAGGTCGCTGGCTCCACCCACAAGCCTTATATGTACTTCCTGCCCCAACAAGGCAAAACTGAATTGTTAAGCCAGGGAGTGCTTGGGGATAAAGAAGTCTGCACAAAGGGGCAGAGGAAGTATGAAGAGTGAGAGAAACAAGAGCAAAATCTGTGTGATTGCCCGTTGTGACCTGGACTGTCGGACTACCCCCCCCTGTGTACCAGACCAGATTGGCTGAGAACCCGAGTGTGAGGATTACCCCTGGAAAACAGAATGGCTTGTGGACTGTGAGGTGATGGGTGAATTCCCCCTTCTTTCCCCGTGTACCAAAATCCCTAATAAACTTCCCCTTTGCATTCTATTTGGGCTACTGGTGCCTGTTTTGTTATTGAACTTGGGGACAGGGAAACCCCACACCCTTGATCCTGCTACAACATGTTCATACATAATAGATACACAGGGCATAGAAAGACTTCAATTTTGAGTAGAGTGAGTTTTTGTTTAAAATGTTGATAGTGAAATAATTATTATAATATGAGCTACCAGGAAGACAGGCTATGCCCTATGATCTACATGAAATGTTGAGAAAAGTAAGCATTCAGTAGTTCTCACCTGTGTCTTTGTCTTTTGCCTTGTACACCTGGCCGTAGGTGCCCTCTCCCGTGATCCCGATAATCTCAAACTTGTCCACGCATCGTTTCCCCCAGTCTATCTCAGTCTCCTTGATCTCCCCAAAACGTGGGCCGCAGATCCTGAGAGACAAACAAACCAACTAGAGATTAGGTCAAGCAGTGGTGGTCAACACCAGGCAGTAGAGACTCAAGGAGAATAGGCCACAGAAGAGGTAGGGTGAGTACAATGGTTTCACAGAGCAGACACGGAAGGCCAAGGGGCCCAGACATACTTGGGCCGGCGGTGAAGCGTGGTGGTCTTCTTCTCATTGTATGGGCTGTGGGGGGAGGAGGCGCCACCTCCGGGGAGCTCAGGAGGAAGGGGCAGGTCGGCAAGGAGGTGGCGGGCCTTCTGACGCTCTGCTGGCTTCTTCCCTGAGAGCGAAGGTAAGACGTCCTTCAAGCTGCAAAGGGGAAGAGAATGAGAGGTTAGGCTATGGAACAGTACAGAGAGGTGGAGTGATGAAAATTATAATAAAAGCTCTATTCTATTACGTTCCCTTTACCTGTCTGCTCCATCTAAGTGCTCGAGGACATGCGGTGGCAGGAGTAGAGATGTCAGTGTAGATTCAGTCAGGGCAGCTACTCGCTCCTTCTCTTTGCCCTGTCCGGATGCTGGTGCTTTCCTCTTGTCCCGTTGCACCGAGGGGTGCCGCTCTCTGTCCCTGCTGGGCTGATGGGGCTCTGTGCTCCTCTTGGAGGTCCTATCTGCAGGGGACTGGGGCTGGCTCGACACAGGGGTCCTGGGACCCTTCTCGGGAGGTGGCGGGGAAGGGGGCCGGCCCTTCTTGATGGTGGGGTTGGCCTTGGGGCTGGGCTGTTGGGAGCCTGTAGAGGGGCCCTTGGTGGAATTGGAGGCGTTGCTGGAGCTCTTGGCACGGGCGGCTGCCTCGGCAGCTTTTGCCTTCTTCTGCTTGCTGAGCTCGGCCGCTAGGCTGCTCTTGAAGGTCAGGGTGCTGGGGGAGAGGCTGGAAGGCCGACTGCGGGAGCAAGAGTGGCGGTGGCGGCTGCGCGAGCGGGAGTGCCTCGAGGAATACGGGCTCCTGCTTCGAGACTTGCCAGATCGCCTGGAGAAAGGAGACACACAGGTCAGAACCATTCAATGCTGGTCTGACCAATCGGAATCCACGCTTCAAGATTGTTTTGATCACGCAGACTGGGAAATATTTCTGGGAAGCCTCAGAGAATAACATCAATCTACACGCTGACTCTGTGAGTGAGTTTATAAGGAAGTGCATTGAAGATGTTGTACCCACTGTGAATATTAAAACCTACCCAAACCAGAAACAGTGGATGGATGTGGACATTCGCGCAAAACTGTAAGCGCGAACGAACAACCACATTTAACCATGGAAAGAGGACTGGGAATATGGCCTGAAAATAAAGGGTAGATATTTCCTCAAACATGTGAAATGTCAGTATAGGGACAGTGGAGTCACAATTCAACAGCTCAGCTGTTTAGAAGCCTCTTGGACCTAGACTTGGCACTCCAGTACCGCTTGCCATGCGGTAGCAGAGAGAAGTCTATGACTAGGGTGGCTGGAGTCTGAAATTTTTTTGGGCCTTCCTCTGACACTGCTTGGTATAGAGGTCCTGGATGGCAGGAAGCTTGGCCCCAGTGATGTACCCCTGTTGTGTCATTGGCAAACTTAATGATGGTGTTGGAGTCGTGCCTGGCCGTGCAGTCATGAGTGAACAGGGTCACAGCCTATATGCGCAATTTATAGACTTTAATGATTTAATACAACAAAATGTTGTTTAAATGCTGAGCGCTTTATGTCCCTACCAGCCGATTGTGTCGCACTAGCAAATGCTTCACAATGTATTTCTTTGTAGGCTATAGCCTTGAAATAATATAGCCTAAATAATGCATTTATTTATAATGCGTTCCTTCTTAGGCTCCTGACCTATTTAGAGTGTTTATATGCTGTTTAATATGACATATAGACTATTTGAAATGATGAGCGCTTCTTACATTCAACTTTTCATGTTTATTAAAAATACTTTTCATTCAAATCATATGGTTTTGTTTTTTATCATCGAGGACCACTTTGGAAAGCGATTTTAATTAATACTTTCAAGTGATGTCCACATTGTACATTTGGTTGTATATGTCTGTAACAAAAAAAATATTAAAATCAATCAATACTTCAAAACCAAATGATAGATCCAGGTAGTCTGAACAATAGATCGGTGTTGGTTAAATTGTGATTTTAATGAATGGAGCAAATTTGGAGCAGCAGTTTTTTCCCCCCCATGTGAGCATGGAGTAGTTTTTAGCTGAGTGGTTGGAAAATAGTGGATTGCTGGAGCACTCCATGAGCACTGAGCGTGATTTCCGTCCGCTCAAATCCGCTCACAAACTCTGGTATGAAGACATCACAGTCTGATTATTTTTTTTAATCACAGGCAAGCGAGTGCCCAAGTACCACAGTAATAGCCTGTCCCTTAAACGGGCCAGCTGAGCATTTGTCTCGCCCAATGATTGCGCTTTTATTTATGAACTTTTAGTAGATTTATTTGTGTGCTTCTACATTTCTACTTTGGACCACATCATGTACTCTTTGTAAAAAAAATTCAGTGTAGAGCCTTGAACTATAGTTAAACAATAAGACCTGAGGAGGTGGTATATGGCCAATATACCACAGCTAAGTGCTTTCCTTATGTATGACCCAGGAGTACCTGGATACAGCCCGTAGCTGTGGTATATTGGCAATATACCACAAAGCGCCGTATTGCTATTAAAAACTGGTTACAAACGTAAGAACAGTAAAAATACATGTGTCATACCTGTGGTATACAGTCTCATCGCACAGCTTTCAAATCAGCATTTAGGGCTCGAACCACCCAGTCTATAATAAATATGTCACTCTGCATTTTGTGGCAGGGCAGGCACTTTGTTGATTCTTGATTGTCAGTTGTAGAACTGTTTATCAGTTATTATTGGATCTAAATTATTTATTTTAAAACATACATTGGTTAAAAGGTGCAGGTGAAAAATGAAATTAAGTACTATACCCCAGTACTTCTTACTAGTAATACATTACCTGTTTTAGAAACATTAGAAAGCATGCTCATCCCTTGTATTTTTTATAAAACATTTGTGTAAATATGGAGAGAACATTATTGGCTGGTAAAAAATTGGAGCTCGTAGATTTTTTTTTTTACATTACCTGCCACAGTAGCTGCCTGGTGGAACAAAAAGTTAATTTCCCACACAGAAATGTTACTCGATACCGGGAGTCGACGTGCAAGGTGTCGAGGAATCAATTACTTTGGCGTAGACTCCACCACTACATCATTGTCGTTAGCAGTTGGAAAAATGAAAGAAAGGCAAACGACAGTAGTGGAGTCCTGTATGGCAATACTTTGAGAAGTTAAATGAGAAGGAAATGCAAACCTTAAAATTGTCAATTTGTCACATCCCTAGTATATGTATGCCTTAATAAAAAATGTGGTGATTCAAAATATTAACTTTGTAACCATTCCCATTTAATCCCTTCAAGCCAGTGTTGCATAACTTTAGTCAACCAAAGCAAAAGACTTTGAAACTCTGGTGTCTCCCAGTGGCTCCTGAGGATGAAGTCAGCACACAACGTGACAAGCAGCGGAAATAATGTATCCGTCAGAATGTATGGAATGCATCAAAGTGACTAGCTAGCTAACATATTTTTTATCATGTTACAATGCGTAAATAGATATGGGTATCTAGATATATTGCACTTGTACATTTGGGTACTGATACAATTGACTGCTTACCTTATGACTGGACTTGGGCTGAGTGACTTTCGGTGTGGACTTCGTGATCGCCGACGGGTACCGTAGGGACTTGAGACAAGTTCTCCCTGTTCAAATGGACTATGTCGGCCATAGCTTGGAGACCTGCGCCAGTTGAATGGGCTAATTGGAGACCGCTTTCTTTTGTTGCTTGAGTATGAACTGGGCGACTTTGAAATGTTGTAGACCTCAGCATCTCTGCTGTAGTATGTCAAACTCGGGGACAGCCTTTTGTTCCCATAACTGGGACTTCTTCTAGATACACACTGGTTATTATAACTACCACTGGGAGAATGGTATCCATAAGAATAAGATGTCCCATGTGGACTTTCTGCCTTGAAACCAGGACTTATTCTGGAGGCTTCGTGTTCTTCACAGTCATCTCGGTATGATTGTGGTGCATCCCCGTATGCAGACAGGGCCTCTTTTTCAGACCGTGACTTACTTTTGTGCCGATTAGACTCCCTTTTATCCAAAGACATGGGCGGCAATGTTGTAGACGTCCTCTTGCCGTTACTGTCACTGTTTCTCGCACCATCTCGGTTGTTTTTGGTGGAACTAAGGCTACTTCCGCCACGAGATTTCGTAGAGTCCCTCTCACCGCTCTGGCGTTCCTTTCTTTTCGGTTCCTTCTCTTGTCTATTCCTCTCGGATGAACCACTGGTTTGTTCATCCTTCCTGAGATGCACGATATCCCGGTCTCTTCGAGACCATCTCTCTGGGGATGTCGGTCCGTTGATGTATGTAAACTCAACTTTGCTAAGTCGATCGGCCGAAAGCCGAGCATGCGGTTCTGGTTTAGGTGAAGGGCTCCCAGAAAAGCGTTCTGATTGGGAACTCACGTCGTCATATTCCACCAAAGTCCGAGGTTCACCTCTTTCGAGAGTGCTTCTCCGTTCACTGCCTGGTTCATCTGACGTATGCCATGGTTCTTTCTCCCTAGCGTGACTGTGTTTCTTTCTACTAGATGCGGACGACTGCCTCTTCTCCCGGTGTTTCTCTCGCTGCTGAGTAGCACCGCTTCCAGTTCTAACGCTACTGCGAAGCTCCGGTCTGGCACTTCTCTGTGCCGATGGGCTTCTTCCCCGACCCTCGCGAATTACCTCCGAGTTAGGCATTTATCAAAAATATGTGATATATACTTTTGGTAACATTGGTTGTCTTCGGTGTTATGTTCCTTGGTACACAAAACATTTGCAACAAATTGGCTAGCTAGAAAACTAGCACTAGCAAGTTAATATAGCTAGCTAGTCACACAGTAACCACCAGTGAGCTATTACAAGCGATAATCCATCGCATTCATCCTCTCCAAAAAATACATAATCTAATGTTTCCCTCAAATAAATTAAGTTAATATGACAAATGATAATATCAATGATTATAATCCCGGACTGTAAGATTCCAAAGAGGTGCCATCCAGCTCGCCAAGTTAGCCAGAGCTAGCTAGGCAGTGTCTCGTAACTGCATTCCATACTGAGTGTAGCAGGCCCGATGTCTCCAGCTCGAAAGGAAATGTTTATTGGAAGAAAATCGCAGCTCACGTCGGCTTTAAAAATATATTCCCAAAGTTCTGAAAATAAGAAATAAAAACATTTCACTTTTTAGTAATGACATTTCTTTTCGCTTGCCATAACAATCCAGTTTGGACGAACAAGGAAGTGGCTAGCACGCACGCAAACTATGCTAGCTTTCTTTCTCCTTGGAGTTCAAATTAACTCCGGCAGATTCAACAAAACAAAACAATAAAAGAAAATCCACGGACAGTTTAGGTATTTTAGTGGATAGCCGTATTATCACATATTTAGATAAATTCAAATATTATATTTCGAGTTTTATTGGTTATATAATTACATTTTATAACCGATATGCACAGAACATAATTCGTCAACTAGATAACGTTAGATAGCCGGGCCTTCAACAAATGTTGCATTACCCCCACCTACTAGACTGGAGTACAACTTTGCTTGAAAAAAAATGAATAAACAAATACCCTATCATCTAACACTACACTCACAATTTTTTTTATAATAATAAAAAAGAACACCACCCTACTCTACTATTTAAATATATTTAGACCTACCTCAGGTCAACAGACTGAAAGGAGGGGACACCACCACTTAACACATCCTGTAACTATTCTGACGTCAATTCTGCACACCCAAAATACCTCTCTGCAGCTGCCACCACAACCTCAATTGTCTGCGACTTACATTCCATCCCTTAAGTACAGTTGATAACCATTGCTATGAATGCAAAAAAATCCAAACTTACTGAAACATATATCACTTGTTCATTTAACCTTCTGTACTTGTACAGATCTACTACTCACACCACTCCTCTTAAGATCCCTCCCCCTTGACCCATCTACTTTCTGAACTGCCTCAGCATATGACAATTTCCCCACTACTCTAACCCTGGAAACCTCAACCTGCATCTCTTGCACAGGACATTTCTGATCCCAACCCTATGGGCAGCCCTACAATTAACACATACCATCACCTTCCCCAATGCTCCACATTCCTTTGTCTCATGTCCTCCTGCACACTTCTCACACCTAGGAACCTCCATCCTACACACTGCTGCCACATGCTTGACACCTGTAACAACATAATGTATTCAGCACAAAAACTCGTACAGCATAACTTATATACAGTGAGGGAAAAAAGTATTTGATCCCCTGCTGATTTTGTACGTTTGCCCACTGACAAAGAAATTATCAGTCTATAATTTTAATGGTAAGTTTTTTTGAACAGTGAGAGACAGAATAACAACAAAATAATCCAGAAAAACGCATGTGAAAATTTTTATAAATTGATTTGCATTTTAATGAGGGAAATAAGTATTTGACCCCTCTGCAAAACATGACTTAGTACTTGGTGGCAAAACCCTTGTAGGCAATCACAGAGGTCAGACGTTTCTTGTAGTTGGCCACCAGGTTTGCACACATCTCAGGAGGAATTTTGTCCCACTCCTCTTTGCAGATCTTCTCCAAGTCATTAAGGTTTCGAGGCTGACGTTTGGCAACTCGAACCTTCAGCTCCCTCCACAGATTTTCTATGGGATTAAGGCCTGGAGACTGGCTAGGCCACTCCAGGACCTTAATGTGCTTCTTCTTGAGCCACTCCTTTGTTGCCTTGGCCGTGTGTTTTGGGTCATTGTCATGCTGGAATACCCATCCACGACCCATTTTCAATGCCCTGGCTGAGGGAAGGAGGTTCTCACCCAAGATTTGACGGTACATGACCCCGTCCATCGTCCCTTTGATGCGGTGAAGTTGTCCTGTCCCCTTAGCAGAAAAACACCCCCAAAGCATAATGTTTCCACCTCCATGTTTGACAGTGGGGATGAGGTTCTTGGGGTCATAGGCAGCATTCCTCCTCCTCCAAACACGGCGAGTTGAGTTGATGCCAAAGAGCTCCATTTTGGTCTCATTTTGGACCACAACACTTTCACCCAGTTGTCCTCTGAATCATTCATGTTCATTGGCAAACTTCAGACGGGCATGTATATGTGATCTTTTGACCAAGGCGACCTTGCGGGCGCTGCAGGATTTCAGTCCTTCACGGCGTAGTGTGTTACCAATTGTTTTCTTGGTGACTATGGTCCCAGCTGTCTTCAGATCATTGACAAGATCCTCCCGTGTAGTTCTGGGCTGATTCCTCACCGTTCTCATGATCATTGCAACTCCACGAGGTGAGATCTTGCATGGAGCCCCAGGCCGAGGGAGATTGACAGTTCTTTTGTGTTTCTTCCATTTGCGAATAATCGCACCAACTGTTGTCACCTTCTCACCAAGCTGCTTGGCGATGGTCTTGTAGCCCATTCCAGCCTTGTGTAGGTCTACAATCTTGTCCCTGACATCCTTGGAGAGCTCTTTGGTCTTGGCCATGGTGCAGAGTTTGGAATCTGATTGATTGCTTCTGTGGACAGGTGTCTTTTATACAGGTAACAAGCTGAGATTAGGAGCACTCCCTTTAAGAGTGTGCTCTGAATCTCAGCTCGTTACCTGTATAAAAGACACCTGGGAGCCAGAAATCTTTCTGATTGAGAGGGGGTCAAATACTTATTTCCCTCATTAAAATGCAAATCAATTTATAACATTTTTCACATGCGTTTTCTGGATTATTTTGTTGTTATTCTGTCTCTCACTGTTCAAATAAACCTACCATTAAAATTATAGACTGATCATTTCTTTGTCAGTGGGCAAACGTACAAAATCAGCAGGGGATCAAATACTTTTTTCCCTCACTGTATATATAAGGACTTCCTGATGGGCCACCCCCAGGTGGTAAGGGTAGGTAACAACAACCCATCTGCCACGCTGATCCTCAACACGGGGGCCCTCAGGGGTGCGTGCTCAGTCCCCTCCTGTACTCCCTGTTCACTCATGACTGCACGGCCAGGCACGACTCCAACACCTTCATTAAATTTGCTGATGACACAACAGCGGTAGGCCTGATCACCCTGAAAACGATGAGACAGCCTATAGGGAGGAGGTCAAAGACCTGACCGTGTGGTGCAAGGACAACAACCTCTCCCTCAAAGTGATCAAGACAAATTAGATGATTGTGGACTACAGGAAAAGGACCGCGTACGCCCCCATTCTCATCGACGGGGCTGTAGTGGAGCAGGTTGAGAGCTTCAAGTTCCTTGGCTTCCACATCACCAACAAACTAACATGATCCAAGCACACCAAGACAGTCGTGAAGAGGGTATGACAAAACCTATTCCCCCTCAGGAGACTGAAAAGATTTGGCATGGGTCCTCAGATCCTCAAAAGGTTTTACAGCTGCACCATGGAGAGCATCCTGATGGGTTGCATCACTACCTGGTGTGGCAACTGCTCAGCCTCCAACAGCAAGGCACTACAGAGGGTAGTGCGTACGGCCCAGTACATCACCGGAGCCAAGCTTCCTGCCATCCAGGTCCTCTATACCAGGCGGTGTCAGAGGAAGGTCCTAAAAATTGTCAAAGACTCCAGCCTCCCTAGTCATAGACTGTTCTCTCTGCTACCACATGGCAAGCAGTACCGGAGCGCCAAGTCTAGGTCCAAGAGGCTTCTAAACAGCTTTTACCCCCAAGCCAGAAGACTCCTGAACAGCTAATCAAATGGCTACCCAGACTATTTGCATTGCCCCCCACCACATGCTGCTGCTACTCTCTGTTATTATTATTCATATTATCTATGAATAGCCACTTTAATAACTCTACATACATATACATAATTACCTAAATGACCTCGACACCGGTGCCCCCTGCACATTAACACATTGACTCTGTACCAGTATCCCCGTATATAGCCCTGCTATTGTCATTTACTGCTGCTCTTTAATTATTTGTTTTTCTTATCTCTTACCTTTTTAGGGATTTTCTTAAAACTGCATTGGTGGTTAAGGGCTTGTAAGTAAGCATTTCACTGTAAGGTATGTGACATGTGACAAATACAAAATACTTTGTCGGGCAAAGACTCAACATAAAAAACTCAAAAGAACAGACAACGACCCTTCTGTTTCACCACTCACGCCACCCATTCTGCTTTGCATCAAACGACGAGCTTCACAAACATCGGTAATCACTCCTTTCAATTGTGCCCTTTTCTTGAGAGCAAAACAATTCACATCTCTTGCCCCCATTAGTTTAACGTGGAGCGTCTGCTCCCTCTGACCAGCAGAAACAAGACCACTTCTGGTTACCCTCACCGATTCCACAGCACCCAACTCTGTTTTCACCCAACCTGAAACCACAAATGGATCAGCCAAAATGCAAGGGTCCACTTTTTCAAAAACATTCACTCCTACTGTCACAGACTCAAAGCCTCGGGCTCCGAGAACTTCACCACACCTACCACCTCGGAAACTTTGCCCTCATTCACTTCCATTTCTCTTCCAGTCTTCAGTTCACTCTGCTTACACTTCTTTAACAAACCATCTCCCTTTTTCCGTCATTTTTAACCGACTCAAGCTCCCCCTCTTCCTCCCTCTCTCTCTTATACCTCCTCTGCCTCTCCTTTCCCTCCATTCCTCCTCTGTATTCCAAGTATACATCTTCTGACATACATCTTGTTCTTGTCTTCTCAAAGGACGCCATTTAACCGGCTGTCACAATCAATCAGCACGAACCCCTCGGGATGTAGCGTTTAACAGTGCATCCCACTTATGAAGCAAAGTTGTTACATCCAATGACGTGCATAATCCAGATCAATGGTTACGTCACTGCCAAAAGAAACCCCTGGCACACAGTTTAACGGACAGCTACAAGCGGAAGTGACTTTAGTAGCAGGTTAGGAGAGCATTCTACCCTAAACCTTTCCTATAACCTTAACCTAAGACTCCTAACCTGCCATTATCCTAACCTGCGGTGTAAATTCTCCTAACTTGCTATGAAAAAGTCAGTTCTGGTTGTAGCTGTACTCCCTCTAGTCAGAACGGTTTACAAATTCCTCCACCTTGGAAATAAAAATATTATTTTCAATTAATCTAAAATATTTAAGATTAAAGTAATTTTTTATTCCAAATATCTGATTTTGTTACTTTATGTCGCCTACAGCCAGGCCATAACAAGTTACAACCCCTGACAAGAATGCGCCAAGAACTGGATCGCAGGGAAAGGGCCAATAACACTTTGAATGTGTGATAGGGAGAAAACATAGCCTTCATGTCAATGGGGAAATGGAGAATGCCAAGAGTGTGCAAAGCTGTCATCAAGGCAAAGGGTGGCTACTTTGAAGAATCTCAAATATAAAATATATTTTGATTTGTTTAACACTTTGTTTTATTTCATAGTTTTGATGTCTTCACTCTTCTACAATGTAGAAAATAATATGAATAAAGAAAGACCCCTGAATGAGTATCTGTACATAAACTTTTCTATTTACGTTAGCAATGGAATGCGAAGTGGCGAGAGGGTTCGGGGTTTGGTGATGCAACATTCTTGCTCCACAGCTCAAATTTTGTGTAAAAATTCCAGTAGCCACAAGCCAGTAAGCATGTGAATTTTAAATTGTTATATCTCTGCCATTTTTTATGGCATGTCCCCCTCCGTCCTTGACTTTTCCTAAATAAATATTTTGAATACACTGATGTTGTTAGAATTTCACTATCACAAACAGACAGAGGTGTCAAGCACCACAAAACCTTTAGGGGGCAAAAGTATGTGAGGATGGCTGAGGTGTGGTCCGTAGGGCGGCTAGGCCCCCCTTCCTTATTTTGCATTTTTCAAAACAGCTTTTTCCTGTAATCTGGAGCCATTATCCTTATGCTTATTCTATGGAAAAAATATATGTATATTTCTGCATATCTAAACATACCTCTTGAGCTGTCTGTATCTTCTTGACTGGTGCTGCAGTCACGAAATTTCTTCAGCCTGTGATTGTCAAGCAAATCACAGGCTAAACTGTCGGTCTCATGGTAACTTACCTTTAATTAACATAAACACATTTAGCATTTCCACACAGCCTACAAGCCATTTTACAAAGTATAATAAATCCATGTAAAATAGCCTACACCTTCACAATAAATCTATTATTTATTTTAGACAGGTCTAAAGAAGCATGACATGAAGAAAATGTAGTCTATTTCAGAAGAAAAGAATAGCATGCTCTGAGTTGTCCTTATGTTAGGTACTGTGGCTATGCCAAATGTCTGTGGGTCTACACTAGCTAATTTAGAAGACACGGTTTGTTTGTAATTCCATTGCATTATTTTATATTATTTTATAGTATGAAGAATACAATTGAACAAAGCTGAATAAAATATAAATATTTTTTCCAAACGATTTGAGGGAGTGGGCACATGCGGCTATTCTGTGTTGAGCGGTTAGCAAAGAAATATCTACTCCTATATGCTTAATTTAAAGCTATTAAAGTATTGAACCTCATACTAAAATCTTCAATCATACAAAAGTTATACTTATACCCAAACAGATTTTCCTGAAGATTGTTGTTTTTCCTTTTATACAGATTACAACCTCTCACTTTCAGTTAATTGAATATGAAATAATATTCAAAATATCGCTAATTTTAAAACAAGCCATAGAAAGCTGGTTGCATTTTCAGTTTTCATCCTCCAAAAAGACAGAACATATACAGAACATATACAGTGCAATGCCAAGTGTCGGCTGGAGTGGTGTAAAGCTCACCACCATTGGACTCTGGAGCATTGGAAACGTGTTCTCTGGAGTGATGATTCACGCTTCACAATCTGGCAGTCCGACGGACTAATCTGGATTTGGCAGATGCCAGGAGAACGCTACCTGCCCAAATGCATAATGTCAACTGAAAGTTTGGTGGAGGACGAATAATGGTCTGGGGCTGTTTTTCAGGGTTGGGGCTAGGCCCCTTTGTTTCAGTGAAGGGAGATCTTAACGCTATAGCATACAACATTCTAGACCAGCCTTTCTTAAAGTATGGGTCGCGATCCACTGACCTGTTAATGGTGGGTCGTGACTTGTCAGAGTAAATTTATAATTATTTAATTAATTACTGGAATTGATTTGGCCAAGTGCATCTGCGCTCTCTACTTAGCAGCGGCCTCTGTTCAGTTTGGCAGCTGCGCTAGTGGGAGATGCCAGTGTGCTTCACGGTTCACCTGATCTTTTTTTCTGCAGTTTTCTTGAAGATCACACACATGATACAAAACTGTCGTTCAGCAGCAGATGATACACTGTCAGCCACTGACTTGTCATTCCCACTCGCCATCACTCACCACTGTCATCAAATGGACTCATGCTAGCCACAAGTTCTGACTGAGCTAAATTGTCATGAAACGCAAATGCAGGGATGAGTCTCACTCTCTTTCGTAAAAACTTTGAGAAATAACGAGGAGCGTCCACAATGTGTTTTGTGCAGGGAAGTGCTTAGTATTGAGTCTCTCAAAATGAACAAATTAATAAAACGGCATGTGCTGACCAAACATCCACAGCATGATGGTAAACCCAGGGGAGTTCTTTCAGAACAGGGCAGAATGCTTCAGGAAACAATGCTTCAACAGTGGAAAAGTAAGTCAGCTAGCAAGGCATTGTTGTAATTTTATAACAGGCGATGATAAGCAGAAATAAGGGAGTAATAACTCTCATAGTAGTAGATGTGTTTCTCTTTCAAACAATCCTCTTGGCTTGCCAAAGCAAGCTAGCTAGTTACTGATTACTGAAAATTTATCAGGCCTACTGTACATCTTACTGTATAAATTATTGTTAAACTAGTCTAGGTTGGAACTGTTTGTATTCTGAACTGGAATAAACTGATTGAAGCAAGATGCTTTTTAAGGCAAACACACACACAGTTCTGGGTTGCTCATATACAGCAGGAAGCGGTCTCCTGCCTGACTGAGAAAGCAGTAGATGTTCTGATCCAGTTTGGCATCTCATACCTATGCGAGTCAGGGTTCTCAACTCTGACATACATACAAAAAAACAAGTACAAAAACAGTCTCAATGCTGAGCATGACCTCAGTGTTGCACTGTCAAAAACTGAGCCCAGAATATACATGTTTGTTGAAAACTTCAACCAGCCACACACCTCTCATTAGGACTGTGTGTGTGTATGTATGTGTGTGTGTGTGTGTGTGTGTGTGTGTGTGTGTGTGTGTGTGTGTGTTTGGTTACTGGTCAACAACTGTGTGATGTGATCAATCAGTTTATTATATTTCAGAATAAAAAATATGTATTGTATTTTAACATTTCCAACCTACTCTTTCTTTTCACAATAATTTCTACAGTAAGATGTACAGTAGGCCTGATCATGTTTCATCTGTACTGTTACTTGTGTGTGTTCTGTTACTCATCTGTGTGATGTGATCAATCATTTTATTCCAGTTCAGAATAAAAACTTTGTATTATATTTTAACAGCAACAGCTCCAACCTAGACAGATATGTAACAGTGTTTTTAATGGGGAGAAATAAACATGATTAGATGGGTCATTGTTATTTTTTGTTGTTGTCTATATTGCATTTGTTTTAGGCATAAGGGCAATGAAATGTACTGATATTTACGTATAGTTGTATATTTTCCTAAGCTTGGGTCCCAGGAAAACACAGAATTTCTAATTTGGAACCGAGGCTGAAAAAGTTTAAGAACCTCTGTTCTAGACGATTCTGTGCTTCCAGCTTTGCGCAACAGTTTGGTGGAAGGATCTTGCCTGTTTCAGCATGACATTGCCCCCGTGCACAAAGCGAGGTCCATACAGAAATGGTTTGTCTAGATCGATGTGGAAGAACTTTACTGGCCTGCACAGCCCTGACCTCATCAACCCCATCAAACACCCCTGGGATGAATTGGAATGCCGACTGCGAGCCAGGCCTAATAGCCCAACATCAGTCCCCGACCTCACTAAGTCCCTGCAGCAATGTTCCAACATCTAGTGGAAAGCCTTCCCAGGAGAGTGGAGGCTGTTACCGCAGCAAAAAGGGGACCAACTCCATATTAATGCGCATGATTTTGGAATGAGATGTTCGATGAGCAGGTATCCACATACTTTTGGTCATGTTGCGTATTATAAAATACGATTTGGTGGAGTTACAGTTGAAGTCGTAAGTTTACATACACTTAGGTTGGAGTCATTAAAACTCGTTTTTCAACCACCCCACAAATGTATTGTTAACAAACTATAGTTTTGGCAAGTTGGTTAGGACATCTACTTTGTGCATGACACAAGTAATTTTTCCAACAATTGTTTACAGACAGATTATTTCACTTATCATTCACTGTATCACAATTCCAGTGAGTCAGTTTACATACACTAAGTTGACTGTGCCTTTAAACAGCTTGGAAAATTCCAGAAAATGATGTCATGGCTTTACAAGCTTCTGAGATAGGCTAATTTACATATTTTGAGTCAATTGGAGGTGTATCTGTGGATGTCTTTCAAGGACTACCTTCAAACTGTGGGGGTGCTTTGCTGCAGGAAGGACTGGTGCACTTCACAAATTGGTTGGCATCATGAGGAAGAAAATTATGTGGATATATTGAAGCAACATCTCAAGACATCAGTCAGGAAGTTAAAGCTTGGTCGCAAATGGGTCTTCCAAGTGGACAATGACCCAAAGAATACTTCCAAAGTTGTGGCAAAATGGATTAAGGACAACGAAGTGAAGGTATTGGAGTGGCCATCACAAGTCCTGACCTCAATCCCACAGAAAATGTGTGGGCAGAACTGAAAAAGCGTGTGCGAGCAAGGAGGCCTACAAACCTGATACAGTTACACCAGCTCTGTCAGGAGGAATGGGACATAATTCACCCAACTTATTGTGGGAAGCTTGTGGAAGGCTACTCAAAACGTTGGACCCAAGTTGAACAATTTAAAGGCAATGCTACCAAATACTAATTGAGTGTATGTAAACTTCTGACCAACTGGGAATGTGATGAAAGAAATAAAAGCTGAAAGAAATAATTTTCTCTACTTTTCTTCTGACATTTCACATTCTTAAAATAAAGTGGTGATCCTAACTGCGGTTAGGATTTTTACTAAGATTAAATGTCAGGAATTGTGAAAAACTGAGTTTTAATGTATTTGGCTAAGGTGTATGTAAACTTCCGACTTCAACTGTATGTCACACATGCAAAAATACACACATGCTAACAAAATATATGGAAATATCTGCTCTATCCAAAGTTACAACCAACTGATTGCAGAATTACAAGTGGAAGTGGTAGGAGGTAAGGAACTTGTCTCTCGGCCCTGCCTTAAAACCCATAAGTCTACTAAGCTATATGGAAATGTTTTCAGAAGGTCATAACAAGGATAATTTTTCTATTTAATTTAGAATGTTAAGACCCCTTAAAGTATAAACTATATAAAATGTTTTTAATGTAAAAAATGTTTTTGCCTTACTGCTAATAGCCCATACAAATGCATTGAATTACAGATTCACTACATGGAACAACAGATAGTCCCCCCAAAAATCTAAAGTAAGATTGTTCTGAAGTGTCTGTCCTGTATCTGAGAGATATAAGAACGATCAGGTTAGTGTGTAGCCCAAACTGTTCGGACGCTGCAGACAGAAGTTGGCAGATCGGCTGTACCGACTTCAGACGCCTGGGTCGTAGAGAGCACACCATCTTGTTAGTGAGATTCTCATCTTTCCATAGAGTTGTCATAAGAATTTGTCGGCTAAACCGTTCGGATGCTACAGCCGATTTTGTGAGAAGACCGATTTTCAGGATGTTTCATGGTCTGACAAACACCACTCTAGCTGTGTCACCTTTCACCGCAGATGCAGAAGTGCAACATCGGTGGATGCGGTGGACTGATACACAGATACCTCTAGCTTAAACAAAATCATTTATGTAGGGACTTTTTTATTATGCTAATTGGACATTGTCTCTAGGTGGTTTTAAAGACCAAAATAGGTTAAAAAAAATATATATATAATACAAAATTCCCTTACATTGTTGACATTGTTAAAAAAATCCATTCACTTTCCCACATTGATTCAACGTCAGATTTTATTTAAAAAATGTATGACATGGAAACGTTGATTCACCCAGGTTTTGCCCAGTGGGATGGCTATCATTAGAGGTTTAAAATCAAATGTTATGTCACATGCTTTGTAAACAACAGGTGTAGACTAACAGTGAAAAGCGTACTGACAGGCCCTTCCCAACAATGCAGAGAGAACAAAAAATGAATAAATAGAAAAATAACCAGGAATCTCAGAACACCAACTCTGTTTGTTGCCTGTTAAATCAAAATGAGCCGAGGGAATGTGGCTGTCCCCTCCAACTCTCTTTGTATTCTGTCATGAAGGTGGCGGCCTTTTAGTTGTTTACAGCAGATGTAAGGGTTGACAGTCTGTCACGCACACACACACTCAGATTAAGGGCAGACACTACTTTGCTGATGACTTACGCATAGGCCATCATTGGCCTACACATTTCTGTTAGTAGCCAATCATCATTATCACTTTTCTTATCAATGATGAAGTACAGTTCAGATGCAATACTAATACCTTATCTCAGATTGGAATAAGTCATCAGGAAACATGAGTAATAAAATCAGTAATAATGTGAGACGACAGTATCTTAATCTTTTCTTTTTATTGGTCAGTCTGAGATGGCTTTTTCTGTTGATGCCAGTCTGAGTCGCCTCTTCACAGTTGATGTTGAAACTGGTGTTTTGCAGGTACTATTTAATGAAGCTGCCAGTTGAGGACTTGTGAGGCGTCTGTTTCTCAAACTAGACACTAATGTACTTGTCCTCTTGCTCAGTTGTGCACCGGGGACTCCCACTACTCTTTCTACTCTGGTTAGAGCCAGTTTGCGCTGTTCTGTGAAGGGAGTAGTACACGGCGTTGTACGATCTTCAGTTTCTTGGCAATTTCTAGCATGGAATAACCTTCACTTCTCAGAACAAGAATAGACTGACGAGTTTCAGAAGAAAGTTCTTTGTTTCTGGCAATTTTGAGCCTGTAATCAAAACCACAAATGCTGATGCTCCATATACTAAACTAGTCGAAAGAAGGCCAGTTTTATTGCTTCTTTAATCAGAACAGTTTTCAGCTGTGCTTACATAATTGCAAAAGGGTTTTCTGATGAAAATCCTTTTAAAATGATAAACTTGGATTAGCTAACACAACGTGCCATTGAATAACAGGAGTGATGGTTGCTGATAATGGGCCTCTGTACGCCTATGTAAGCGAAACTTTTTTCAGGACCCTGTCTTTCAAAGATAATTCGTAAAAATTAAAATATCTTCACAGATCTTCATTGTAAAGGGTTTAAATAGTGTTTCCCATGAACCCTAAACAATTAATGAACATGCACCTGTGGAACGGTTGTTAAGACACTAACAGCTTAAAGACGGTAAGCAATTAAGGTCACAGTTATGAAAACTTAGGACACTAAAGAGACCTTTCTACTGACTCTGAAAAACACCAAAAGAAAGATGCCCAGGGTCTGCCTTAGGCATGCTGCAAGGAGGCATGAGGACTGCAGATGTGGCCAGGGCAATAAATTGCTATGTCCGTACTGTGAGACGCCTAAAACAGCGCTACAGGGAGACAGCTGATCGTCCTCGCAGTGGCAGACCACGTGTGACAACACCTGCACAGGATCGGTACATCCGAACATCACACCTGCGGGACAGGTACAGGATGGCAACAACAACTGCCCGAGTTACACCAGGAATGCACAATCCCTCCATCAGTGCTGACTGTCCGCAATAGGCTGAACTGAGGGCTTGTAGGCCTGTTGTAAATCAGGTCCTCACCAGACATCACCGGCCACAACGTCGCCTATTGGCACAAACCTACCATTGCTGGACCAGACAGGACTGACAAAAAGTGCTCTTCACTGACGAGTCGCGGTTTTGTCTCACCAGGGGTGATGGTCAGATTCGCATTTATCGTCGAGGGAATGAGCGTTACACCGAGGCCTGTACTCTGGAGAGGGATCGATTTGGAAGTGGAAGGTTCGTCATGGTCTGGGGCGCTGTGTCACAGCATCATCGGACTGAGCTTGTTGTCATTGCAGGCAATCTCAATGCTGTGCGTTACAGGGAAGACATCCTCCTCCCTCATGTGGTACCCTTCCTGCAGGCTCATCCTGACATGACCCTCCAGCATGACAATGCCATCAGCCATACTGCTCGTTCTGTCCGTGATTTCCTGCAAGACAAGAATGTCAGTGTTCTGCCATGGCCAGCGAAGAGCCCGGATCTCAATCCCATTGAGCACGACCTGTTGGATCGGAGGGTGAGGGCTAGGACCATTCCCCCCAGAAATGTCCGGGAACTTGCAGGTGCCTTGGTGGAAGAGTGGGATAACATCTCACAGCAAGAACTGGCAAATCTGGTGCAGTCCATGAGGAGAAGATGCACTGCAGTACTTAATGCAGCTGGATATTCACCTTTAATTTTTTTTTAAATCAGCTGTTTCCTGCTACAATAGTAATTTACAACATTAACAATGTCTACACTGTATTTCTGATAAATTTGATGTTATTTTAATGGACATTCTTTTTTATTTCTTTAAAAAACAAGGACATTTTTAAGTGACCAGAAACTTCTGAATGGTAGTGGATGTCTTACTATAAGGCTGAAAAATTGGTGGATTGCAAACCAGGTAGAGTGTGGGTGTCGTGTCACTTAGTGCCAGTGGATGGTATCACCAGTCGATATTGATGTAAGTTACGATAATGTTTCCCACGCTACTCCTTAAATCACATCAACTCAACTCCAGTCTCACTATATTTACATTTATTTGTTTAATTATAAGTGGACAGAAATTTGCAGGGGGGAAAAAAATTGATTTATTGTAGGACATACTGTACATCTTATGATTCAATTATTATGAACCATCAATATTTCAATATGATTTTCCAATGTGATCGGTGTGTGTTTTAACATTTACATTTAAGTCATTAATCATACGCTCCTATCCAGAGCATCTTACAGTATTGGGTCCATACATTTTCATACTGGTCCCTCTTGGGAATCGAACCCACAACCCTGGCGTTGCAAGCACCATGCTCTACCAACTGAGCTACACAGGACATCATAGAAAACATCTGGTTCGTTGCTTCAATCGTCTTTATTGTTCTCCAAATTGAGCTAGAGAAAGAGAACAGAGTGTAAAACAGACTTTAACAAAAATGACAATCTAATAACAGTCATATAAGATTAAAGGATATGCGAGACAGACAGACACAGACAACCAAAGACAAACAGCAGTTGAAGGTCAATTAACATTAATACGTGTCATACCCCTCTGAGGTCCATCGCATCACGCAGCATGTAGCGGATTCTGGGGGACGTCCTCTTTTTCTTAATGATCACCACAATCTGCCTGTAGTGCTGATCCATTCTGGGCTGTGGAAGTATAGACTGGCTATTAGTGATCACATTGATAAACCAGAAAGACAAACAGACAAGAGACAGACGATATGTAGTTGTACCTCAGCCTCCTGAGAATCCTCCTCTAAGTCCTTGCCGATGGTGAAGAGTAATGTGCACAGGCCCTCCAGTGAACCATTATCACCATTCTTTAGTAGCTTTACAATGCAGTTGTGCATGACGGCCTCCATAATCATCTTTAACTTAAACAACTCGCACATGAACTTGATGTTGCATAGCAACTCCCGCTGCCCCTCTGCCTTCGTCTCCTCCAGCTCCTCCCTCAGTCGCTGTTGGTCCTCCTTCTGGAAGGAATCAGGGAGATTTGGTGAGCCTGCCTCGAGCTAATCAAAATTGCATTGGACTAAACAAGGTTCAAGTTAGTGAGTTGTTACAAGCGTTACAATGTTCAGTTGAAGGGAATAAACACTTCAATGTAAAGTTAACGGCTAGGAGACCAAAAGTGATAGAGGGCTTCATGACCACAATCCCGAACTATCAACTTCCCCAGAGTCAGATGAACTCATGCATGCCATTTTTATGTCTCTGCATCCAGTATGAAGGAAGTTAGAATTGGCTTGTGAAACTACCTCTAACTAGCTTTAGCGCAATGACAAAGTCTAATGGACTTCCAGTCATTGCGCTAATGCTACCTAGCAAATTCCTTCAAACTGAACACTGAGACATACAAATGGTATCCACGAGTTCATCTGACTCTGGGGAAGTAGGGCTTCAATAGCAAAATCTCAAACTATCCCTTTAAATCAATTACAATTGTTTAGAAAGCATAAGGCATTATGAGGAGAAATTATGTTCATGTAATGTATACTGAACAAAAATATATAAACGCAACATATAAAGTGTTGGTCGCATATTTCATGAGCTGAAATAAAAGATCCCAGAAATGTTCCATATGCACAAAAAGCTTATTTCATATGTTGTTTAGAAATGTGTTTACATCCCTGTTAAAATAATCCATCCACCTGACAGGTGTGGAATCAAATCAAAATCAAATCAAATTTTATTTGTCACACACATGGTTAGCAGATGTTAATGCGAGTGTAGCAAAATGCTTGTGCTTCTAGTTTCGACCATGCAGTAGAATCTAAGTAATCTAACAATTTCACAACAACTACCTTATACACACACACAAGTGTAAAGAAATGAATACGAGTATGTACATATAAATATATGGATGAGCGATGGCCGAACGGCATAGGCAAGATGCAGTAGATGGGTATAGAGTACAGTATATACATATGAGATGAGTAATGTAGGATATGTAAACATTATATAAATGGCATCGTTTAAAGTGGCTAGTGATACATTTATTACATTCACTTTTTAATTATTAAAATGGCTAGAGATTTGAGTCAGTATGTTGGCAGCAGCCACTCAATGTTAGTGATGGCTGTTTAACAGTCTGATGGCCTTGAGATAGAAGCTGTTTTTCAGTCTCTCTGTCCCAGCTTTGATGCACCTGTACTGACCTCGCCTTCTGGATGATAGCGGGGTGAACAGGCAGTGGCTCGGGTGGTTGTTGTCCTTGATGATCTTTTTGTCCTTCCTGTGACATTGGGTGGTGTAGGTGTCCTGGAGGGCAGGTAGTTTACCCCCGGTGATGCGTTGTGCGGACCTCACTACCCTCTGGAGAGCCTTAACGGTTGTGGGCGGAGCAGTTGCCGTACCAGGCGGCGATACAGCCCGACAGGATGCTCTCGATTGTGCATCTGTAGAAGTTTGTGAGTGTTTTTGGTGACAAGCCAAATTTCTTCTGCCTCCTGAGGTTGAAGAGGCGCTGTTGCGCCTTCTTCACCACGCTGTCTGTGTGGGTGGAACATTTCAGTTTGTCTGAGATGTGTACTTAAAACTTAAAACTTTCCATCTTCTCCACTACTGTCCCGTCGATGTGGATAGGGGGTGCTCCCGCTCCTGTTTCCTGAAGTCCACGATCATCTCCTTTGTTTTGTTGACATTGAGTGAGAGGTTATTTTCCTGACACCACACTCCAAGGGCCCTCACCCCCTCCCTGTAGGCCGCCTCGTCGTTGTTGGTAATCAAGCCTACCACTGTTGTGTCGTCTGCAAACTTGATGATTGAGATGGAGGCGTGCTTGGCCACGCAGTCATGGGTGAACAGGGAGTACAGGAGAGGGCTGAGAACACACCCTTGTGGGACCCCAGTGTTAAGGATCAGCGGGGTGGAGATGTTGTTTCCTACCTTCACCACCTGGGGCCGGCCCGTCAGGAAGTCCAGGACACAGTTGCACAGGCCGGGGTCGAGACCTAGGGTCTCGAGCTTAATGACGAGTTTGGAGGGTACTGTGATGTTAAATGCTGAGCTGTAGTCGATGAACAGCATTCTTACATAGGTATTCCTCTTGTCCAGATGGGTTAGGGCAGTGTGCAGTGTGATTGCGATTGCGTCGTCTGTGGACCTATTGGGATGGTATGCAAATTGGAGTGGGTCTAGGGTGTCTGGTAGGATCGAGGTGATATGATCCTTGACTAGTCTCTCAAAGCACTTCATGATGACGGAAGTGAGTGCTACGGGGCGATAGTCATTTAGCTCAGTTACCTTAGCTTTCTTGGGAACAGGAACAATGGTGGCCCTCTTGAAGCATGTGGGAACAGCAGACTGGGATAAGGATTTATTAAATATGTTTGTAAACACACCAGCCAATTTGAATGCAGAGACACCGTGATGAGATCCTGAGGCTCATTGTTGTGCCATTCATCCGCCGCCATCACCTCATGTTTCAGCATGATAATACATGGCCCCATGTTGCATGGATCTGTACACAATTCATGGAAGCTGAAAATGTCCCAGTTCTTCCATTGTCTGCATACTCACTGAGTATGTTTGGGATGCTCTGGATCAACGTGTACATCAGTCTGTTGCAGTTCCCGCAAATTTCCAGCAACATCTCACAGCCATTTTAAAGGAGTGAGACAACATTCCACAGGCCACAATCAACAGCCTGATCAACTCTTTGTGAAGGAGATGTGTCGCGCTGCATGAGGCAAATGGTGGTCATACCAGATACTGACTGGTTTTCTGATCCATGCATCTACTTAAAAAAAAAAAAATGTAAGGTGTCTGTGACAAGTTATGTAAGGTATAACGTTCCCAGTCATGTGGAATCCATAGATTAGGGCTTAATTGATATATTTCAATTGACTTTCAATGAACAGTAACTCAGTAAAATCTTTGTTGCATTTTCTATTTTTGTTCAGTATAGATCAAGTTCAGGTACCTCACTGATCGCGTCCAGTTCTCTCTGCTTTTCCTTTAAGATCTTACTATTGTCTTTCTCAAAGCCCTTCTGGCATCGGTTCAGCAGCAGCTTGCGGAAAGGTACTGTCACTCCGGGTACTTTCAGCTGAAAAGGCAGGACATGTGAGAGGTAAAACTCATTGAAGGTTGATGGGTTGTTATTGTGTCATAGAGAGAGCAAGACGGACAGAGAGAAGGAAAAAGAAAGACAAAGTCATTTTTTTGCGATCATCTCTGGGATTGAGCTGGTGAGAAATAGACAGAAAACTTTAACATGTAGACATACCCCCATGAGTTGGTGATGGTGGCACACCTTGGCGTAGACATCAGCGTAGGTAGGGTATTCGATGGCATTCTTATATATGCGGTCAATAAAGCCCTTGAGTTTTTCCTCTGTGTCAATGGTAAATGCACTCACTACCTTCATCGACTGATGGAAGTTCTTAGGAGTCAGCCTGTCCAGAATGTCATCCATTTGTGCATACATTTCCTCGGTCTTCACTGTATCTAGGTCCACAAAGTCCTCCTTCAAGTCATAAATTAGGGGGAAGGTGGGGGAGTAAACAAACAATATACAACCAGGAGATTATTACTAAACACACATTTTCTGGACAGATCTTACCAGGTCCTTTTCTTCCACTGCCTGTCTGTCAAGAGAAGTGATGGCTGTGAGAGAGGGTGAGAGAGAGAGAGAGAAAGAGAGAGACAATCTGGGATTGGTACATCCATTTTAATTAAATTTTAAATATAGCTATTGATTCTTCAGGAACATGAGTTAGAAATGCCATGTGAGCTTAGTTCAACTTTTTATTCTATCACAACCCAAAATATGAGCTTATATAAACTTGTTTGTAAATAAACACATAGCTTCAAAAAACAAAACACGATCATTTTGATCTCATGGAAGGTCAGACATCGTCCTCCATAGCACTGACTAAGAGTTTGAGAGTAGTTACATTTCTCCAGCTCCACCCCTCAGCTGTTTACCCCAAAAATTGCCCCTTTAAAAAAAGGTAAGCTAGAGGTCGAGAATCACTGAGATACTTTACTTTGGGCAATTGTGCTGTAATGTAATGCTTACTGTATGGTTCCAGAATTTCTTCAACTGTTGAAAAAATAAAAGAATACATTTAATGTCTGAATGAATCTGGTTTATGCTAAAACAAATAGTAGTATGGCTATAATCCTTAATGAGTACCTATTTCATAAAACATTTTAAATTGTCTCTGGGAGGTATTCGCAAATAGCTTTTGGATTTTAGTGGCATATATCCTCTTCACTTCTCCAAAAGCCTTAGTGATGCTGGGCAATTTCTACAAACAGACAAATAAACATTCAGTAAATCAGAAACCGTACAAATCCAATTCAGAAAGACCGTAAATACACTGATGAAAAACACAACAGGTGTCCATATAAACAGTTATAGTGAAACCTAAGAGCCCATCATAAGTATTCACCCTGTGTGTTACAAAGTGGGGTTCAAATGGATTAAATCACTCTGTAAAAAATCAAAGTGGAAGATCAATTCTAACATAAATGTAGAACCCCCCACCCCTTTCCACATTTTGTTATATTACAGCCTTATTCTAAAATGTTCCATTGATCATTGTTTCTACAACTTGATTGGAGTCCACTTGTGGTAAATTCAATTGATTGGGCATGATTTGGAAAGGCACCCACCTGTCTATATAAGGTCCCAAAGTTGACAGTGCAAAAACAGAGCAAAAACCAAGCCATGAGGTTTAAGGAATTGTCCGTAGAGCTCCAAGACAGGATTGTGTCGAGGCACTGATCTGGGGAAGGATACCAAAACATTTCTGCAGCATTGAAGGTCCCCAAGAACACAGTGGCCTCCATCATTCTTAAATGGAAGAAGTTTGGAACCACCAAGACTCTTCCTAGAGCTGGCCACCTGGCCAAACTGAGCAATCGGGAGAGAAGATCATTAGACAGGGAGGTGACCAAGAACCCGATGGTCACTCTGACAGAGCTCCAGAGTTCCTCTGTGGAGATGGGACAATCTTCCAGAAGGACAGCCATCTCTGCAGCACTCCACCAATCAGGCCTTTATGGTAGTGGCCAGACGAAAGCCACTCCTCAGTAAAAAAACGTGACTGCCCGCTTGGAGTTTGCTAATAGGCACCTAAAGGACTCTCAGACCATGAGAAACAAGATTCTCTGGTCTGATGAAACCAACATTGAACTCTTTGGCCCGAAAGCCAAGCGCCACATCTGGAGGAAACCTGGAACCATCCCTACGGTGAAGCATGGTGGTGGCAGCATCATGCTGTGGGGATGTTGTTCAGCAGCAGGGACTGGGATGAGGGAAAGATGAACGGAGCAAAGTACACAGAGATCCTTGATGAAATCCTTCCCAGGAGCACTCAGGACCTGACTGGGGCAACGGTTCACCTTCCAACAGAACAATGACCCAAAGCACACAGCCAAGACAACGCAGGAGTGGCTTCGGGACAATTTTTGGAATGTTTTTGAGTGGGCCAGCCAGAGCCCGGACTTGAACCCGATCAAACATCTCTGGAGAGAGCTGAAAATAGCTGTGCAGCGACACTCCCCAACCTGACAGAGCTTCAGAGGATCTGCAGAGAAGAATGGGAGAAACTCCAATACAGGTGTGCCAAGGTTGTAGCGTCATACCCAAGAAGACTCAAGGCTGTAATCGCTGCCAAAAGGTGCTTCAACAAAGTACTGAGTAAAGATTCTGAATACTTATGTAAATGTGGTAGTTCCGTTTTTTTTTTATTTGCATAAAAAACTTTTTATACATTTTCCTGTGTCATTATGGGGTATTGTGTGTAGCTTGATGAGGGGGAAAAACTATTTAATACATTTTAGAACAAGGCTTTAACGTAACAAAATGTGGAAAAAGTGAAATAGTCTGAATACTTTTTGAATGCACTGTATGCATGCATGCATGCATGCATGCGCCACTCGGGGCTCCCGAGTGACGCAGCAGTCTAAGGCAGTGCAAGAGGCATCACTACAGTCCCTAATTCAAATCCAGGCTGTATCACATCCGGCCGTGATTAGGAGTCCCACAGGGCGACGCACAATTGTCCCAGCGCTGTCCAGGTTGTCCTACATTTTTATTAAAAAAATATATTTTTAATCCCAGCCCCCGTCCCCGCAGGAGGCTTTTTGCCTTCTGGTAGGCCATCATTGTAATTAAGAATTTGTTCTTAACGGACTTGCCTAGTTAAACTAAATAATAATCCGGTCAGGCCTTTCAGTTTACCATTTAGAATTTTGTGGTTTTGTAGGCTAGGATTTCTATTTTATTATTTACATTTATGATTTTCTTTCCCTAAGGAGTCATTCTGATCTTGTTCCCAATGATCAGTGCTTTAGTTTATTATGTCACTGTCTAGCAGTCCACGTTCTGAACTTGCGATGCACCCGACTGTCCATGTTTTTCTGTGCAATAGCCTTTTGATGTGAACATTTTAAAATAAAATAAATTGGAAAAAAAACCATTGTCAGGATGGTTATGCCAGGCTACTAAAGCGATGCACGTCTGTTGAAATTTGAAATAAATCCAGCCGCACTACTACTCAGCCAGTCAGTACTGCTCATATCGATGCTACATAGGCCATTTTCTGTAGATTCACCCATATACATACAGTACCACTCCTTCTAGGGTTTATTTTTTACTATTTTATACATTGTAGAATAAAAGTGAAGACATCAAAACTATTAACACATATGGAATCATGTAGTAACCAAAAAAAAGTGTTAAACAAATCAAAATATATTTTTGATTATTCAAAGTAGCCACCCTTTGCCTTGATGACAGCTTTGCAAACTCTTGGCATTGCCTCAACCACCTTCACCAAAAGTCTTGAAGGAGTTCCCACATATGCTGAGCACTTGTTGGCTGCTTTTCCTTCACTCTGCGGTCCAACTCATCCCAAACTATCTCAATTGGGTTGAGGTCGGGTGATTGTGGAGGCCAGGTCATCTGATGCAGGACTCCATCACTCTCTTTCTTGGTCAAGTAGCCCTTACACATCCTGGAGGTGTGTTGGGTCATTGTCCTGTTGAAAAACAAATGATAGTCCCACTAAGCGCAAACCAGATGGCACGGCGTATCGCTGCAGAATGCTGTGGAGCCATGCTGGTTAAATGTACCTTGAATTCTAAATAAATCACAGACAGTGTCACCAGCAAAGCACCCCCACACCATCATACCTCCTCATCCATGCTTCACGGTGGGAACTACACATGGAGATCATCCGTTCACCTACTCTGCGTCTCTCAAAGACACAGTGGTTGGAACCAAAAATAAAACATTTGGACTCAAAAGGACATATTTCCACCGGTCTAATGTCCATTGCTTGTGTTTCTTGGCCCAAGCAAGTCTCTTCTTATTTGTCCTTTAGTAGGTGTTTCTTTGCAGCAATTTGACCATGTAGGCCAGATTCACTCAGTCTCCTCTGAACAGTTGATGTTGAGATGTGAACTCTGGGAATAATTTATTTGGGCTACAATTTCTGAGGCTGGTAACTAATGAACTGGAACTCTGGGTCTTCCGTTCCTGTGGCGGTCCTCATGAGAGCCAGTTTCATCATAGCGCTTGATGGTTTTTGCGACTGCACTTGAAGAAACTTTCAAAGTTCGTGAAATATTCTGGATTGACTGACCTTTATGTCTTAAAGTAATGATGGACTGTCGTTTCTCTTTGCTTATTATTTGAGCTGTTCTTGCCATAATATGGACTATCTTCTGTATACTACCCCTACCTTGTCACAACAACTGATTGGCACCAACGCATTAAGGAAAGAAATTCCACAATTCTACTTTTAACAAGGCACACCTGTTAATTGAAATGCATTCCAGGTGACTACCTCATGAAACAGGTTGAGAGAATGCCAAAAGTGTGCAAAGCTGTCAAGGCAAAGGGTGGCTATTTTGAAGAATCTCAAATATAAAATATATTTTGATTTTATTAACACTTTTTTGGTTACTACATGATTCCATGTGTTATTTCATAGTATTGAGGTCTTCACTATTATTCTACAATGTGGAAAATAGTAAAAATAAAGAAAAATCCATGAGTAGGTGTGCCCAACCTTTGACTGGTACCGTATATGAAAATATTACCCACCACAAAATAATCGAAGGGGGTGAACACTTATGTATAGAACGATATGTATGACTACCAATACAGAGAAGTAATTGCTTTTGGTTCAAACTGATCCAAAAATGTTAACTTCTTAATTTCAGTGGTCATTCGGTCTTTTGAAAACCTGTAACACTTTATTAGAGAGCTCCTGATCTTACCTGGAAGAAATGGGGGACGTCCTCTATGTGTTGAAGCTGCCTACCCTCTGTTTCAGTCCTCTTCAGCTCATCAAGCTCCTGCTCAAGTGTCTGTATGAGTCCCTCAGCCACACCCACCATCTCCTTCTCTTTTGCTTGAATCCACTCCCTCACCTCTGAGCACCTTGTCTCAATCAATTTGGTGAAGAACCTCTCACCGTCCTCCAGTGTAGCCTGAGATAAGCGCTGTCAGAAGACAGAGAGAGAGAAAGAGTCCGTTTCAAGGTGTTTGTCTCAGAAAGTTTGGTAAGCATCTGCTTTGTCCCGACTCTCCACACTTCTCCCAAAGTACGGACTTGCACACTCCCTGTCATGATAATAAGAATTGAAATGCATTCAATTACAGGGACTGCACACTTTGGGAGAACGGTGGAGAATAACGAAGCCATGGGATGAATATCAGTTGTACTTGTGTCACGATTGCTTGAAGGATTGGACCAAAGTGCAGCGCGCGGGTGTAGTTCCACATAATTTATTTCAAAATGGAACAAACAAAAACAATAAACAAACCGTAACGTCAGAATAGCACAAACACATACACTAACCAAAAACAATAACCCACAAAAGCAGGTGGGGAAGGGAACAAACTAAATAGGATTCCCAATTAGAGACAACGACTAACAGCTGCCTCTAATTGGGAACCAACACAAAACCCAACATAGAAAACACAAACATAGAACAAAAACCCCCCTGGTCACGTCCTGGTCCAAAACCCCATAGATAACCCAGAGGGCTATCTATGGCCAGGACGTGACAACTTGCTTGATTCCTCATTGAAGGAGAAGGTCCGACGGGAGGAACCACAAATCTTTTCCACCAATTTTGAGAAAGAGGTGAGGAGAGAGGATGTGAGGCGTCAAGCAAAGAAAATTGAGTTTCACCCATAGATGAGCCCTAAAACAGCTCATTAGTCAACTGGGGTGTATTCATTAATCCGATTCCATTTTGCAATGGAAATAGCTTACTCTAGGAACCAAACAGAAGCAAACATAAAACGGAACCACACGGGGTGAGACCTACATGGATTTGTCCCAGAGGTGGCACCATAGGACCCAGGGTGGTGTGGCGAAGAATAAAAAAAAAAAATATATATATAAAATCTATAAAAAATATATAAAAAAAATATATATATATAAAATCTGGGTCCTGTAGTTTTTCCTGATCGGGTAACCTAACCAGGTAAAACTCCGGACCTTATACAGTATGACGTGATACACCTGATGGGATCAGTTTTTCTAATCAGGTCACATGGTTTAAAAAAAACTTCTGGAAAAACTCCTGACCCTGTCAAACTGCAGCAACTTTGAACTTGTTGATATGAATGATCTTTTAAAAAGCAGGACTAGAGGGGGGGACAGGGCACATAATATGTTAGATTACGCAGCTGTTGTTGTTAGTAGCTTAGTTGATCGGACTGAAAAAAACAACAACTTTGCCCCTCTTTTTAACGCTTAACTCTGTCCAATAGAAATTCTTGTTTTCGTTACAAAACGTTTTGCAATGGAATCCGACTAATGAATACACCCCTGATGTCTGACCTTTAGAGACTCCACTTCCTGTCTCAGTTTCTGTAGCTCCTCTTCTCTCTCCTGGATTATCTGCTGGCATGTTTTAAAGGGCACACTCACCTTTTTCTGTGGACAAACATACAAACAGTTGTAATTGGCATCACACAACGGATCAAAACATATCCCTTTGTGATACAAACATAAGCATGGTCTTGATGCAGGTTGAAATATGTCTATCTACACTAGCTGATGGGTAAAACCTAAAACATTTCTATGTACCTCTTATCCTTAGCCTATAACGGTATCCCATGAATACCTTTTTGGTAGCCCGCCCTGCTGCAGCCCTCTCTGCAGAGTCTGTCTCATGGTCTTCAGCGTTCAGCTTATCATCATCATGAGGACATACGTTCTCCTGTAGTGGTGTAAATATGCTAACCAGCTCCTGTTTCTTCATGGCTGATGACTTATAATGAGGCCGCAAAACAGGTTCCGTATCTGCAGGTCCAGAGTGATCGTTAGCATCATCGTCAGCTTGCAGTCTGGTCTTCTCCATCTTTTCAGCAAGCTGGGGTATTTCTGTCTAGAGAGAAAATGCATACACATGACATTACATCACTAATATTACATAAAAGACTCAATGCAATAATGAGTCAATTATAGAATTTACAGAAATGTAATTCCAGGTTGCAGTACCTATGGCTTCCACTAGATGTCAACAGTCTTTAGGCAAGGTTTGATGAGTTTACCTTGAAAAACAGCCGAATAGAAGAAGATTATGTAAGTGGAGCGAGGAAGTGCTTTTGCGCGCGAAACCTTGAGTGTGCGCCTTGGTATTTTACTTTTCTATCACTCAGGATATTATCTGTGTGAAATATTATAGTTAATATACATAAAGGTGTACGTAAGGATACATTATAAACGATGCTTGATTTGTTTGGACAAAGTTGATAGGTATATTTTTAACGCTTTCTCTTCCCTGTACAACCAGTGAGCACGCGGGAGACCGGGGTTCAATTCCCCGACGGGGAGGAAGGAGTAGGCTGTCCCCCGCCTCCCATTCCCTAGGTCCGTCTTCTGTCTTCTGTGTGCAGTGCGCTTTCAGTGGATACAGCTGGAGAACTGCAAGGGAATCCCATTGTGCGCCACTTGGGAGCCATGACCAACATATATTGTCCTGCTAACAACAGGGTTAATAATACACTGCTCAAAAAAATAATGGGAACACTTAAACAACACAATGTAACTCCAAGTAAATCACACTTCTGTGAAATCAAACTGTCCACTTAGGAAGCAACACTGATTGACAATAAATTTCACATGCTGTTGTGCAAATGGAATAGACAACAGGTGTAAATTATAGACAATTAGCAAGACACCCCCAATAAAGGAGTGGTTCTGCAGGTGGTGACCACAGACCACTTCTCGCTTCCTGGCTGATGTTTTGGTCACTTTT
>JAGFMH010000064.1:0-65831 GCA_030435695.1 Brachymystax lenok tsinlingensis | reverse complement strand
ATGTGCAAGTGATTATATATATTACATTTTGAGTGGAGAGGGATATTGAATCTAAAACTGGAGCGGAGGTCTTGCTATAGAGAGTTTGAAATGAATTTTCTTGGGTCTGAAGTATGTGGGCCGTAGGGTTTGGGTAAGGTTGTGGGGGGCTTAGTGCTGTATTTAGCTTGATGAGGATGTCTTTGAGACTCTTTATTCCTCCTAAAATGCTGCTGATATGATTCTTATACTGCTGGAGGGGTGAGTGTGCTCTGCTTGGGTGTTGGAAAAATTGTGTTTGGAATGCCTGATGTAACGGTCTAATCCTATGTGAGAATGTAGTAACTAAGGGGATGAGGATTGTCTCTTGCTCCTGGAAGGAGAATAAAAGGAGGAAATTAGATTGTGGTTCCGAGAGGGGTCCATTTCCAAATCTGTTACTCTAGGAGGGGTAAGTGTTGGTGGTAGGGTTAAGGTTAGAGTTGGGGTAAAGAAAGGAAGTTAGGTTAGGTTAGGTTAGGGTTGGGTTTAGGTTAGGGTTAGAAGAAGAAG
This sequence comes from Brachymystax lenok tsinlingensis, assembly GCA_030435695.1. NCBI lineage: Eukaryota > Metazoa > Chordata > Actinopteri > Salmoniformes > Salmonidae > Brachymystax > Brachymystax lenok. The sequence continues at coordinate 65,300 of JAGFMH010000064.1, read as the reverse complement.
AAGAAGTTAGAGTTAGGGTTAGGTTAGGTTAGGGTTAGGTTAGGTTAGGTTAGGTTAGGTTAGGCTAGGTTAGGTTAGGTTAGGTTGAAGCAGTTAGGTTAGGTTAAAGGGTTAGTTAGGGTTAGGTTAGGCTTAGGTTAGGCTAGGTTAGGAGGTTAGGTTAGGGTTAGGTTAGGTTAGGTTAGGGTTAGGTTTTGAGTCTGGAGTAGGGTTAAAAGAGATTAATTTATCTTGTTGTGCGCAGGCTCATTGCTGTGTACCCTCCAATCTAAATAAATTCCACTGTTAAACCCACTAGATTGCTCTCCTAAGAACCTTACCAAAAGTAAATTGGTTAATAGTGCTTCTAAAATGATTGTCTGAATGGTTATCTAGGATCATGAAGGGACTAAGATATTAAAATGTACAAGGGGTCAAGGGATGGATGCTTTATTAATACATATACACACAGTTATAAACCCATATATCTATAAAAGTGCTAAAAGGTCAAGTGCTACGTTGTTAAAACAAATTCAAATACATAAAACCCAAAGGAATAAAACTATTACAAATCATCATGCAGATGTTAAATATAATAAAACCACACAAACTTTATTTATTGTGTTTTTGTTTTATGGTGCATCCTTCTTCCAACTCCTTGAGAACCCTGTAAACAAGTGCTGTCCCTTTCCATGGATCCTATCTGCCCGGTTAAAAACGCTCATTCAGACCGCTAGGTGTAATTGTTTGTAGGTCTCTTATCCACCTACGCTCCACTGCCTTTCGGCCGCTTCACTGGTCCACCCAGAACACGACTGCAATCCTGATATATTGAGGTAAGTGATGGGGTGATCCTGAAATGAGTAACTAGTTCTGTGTGTAGATGGGCCCGCTTGATATTGTATAGATGTTGTTTGAGTCTAATTTCTACTGTATACTGGGTTTCAATGTAGTGCTTTCCCACAAAATGTGCAAAAGTGATTATATATATTACATTTTGAGTGGAGAGGATATTGAATCTAAAACTGGAGCGAGGTCTTGCTATAGGAGTTTGAAATGAATTTTCTTGGTCTGAAGTGGGCCGTGTAGGGTTTGGGTGGTTGTGGGGCTTAGTGCTGTATTTAGCTGATGAGGATGTCTTTGAGACTCTTATTCCTCCTAAATGCTGATATGATTCTATACTGCTGGAGGGGTGAGTGTGCCTGTTGGGTGTTGGAAAATTGTGTTTGAATGCCTGATGTAACGGTCTAACTTATGTGAGAATGTAGTAACTAAGGGATGAGGATTGTCTCTTGCTCGGAAGGAGAATAAAAGGAGGAAATTAGATTGTGGTTCCAGAGGGGTCCATTTTCCAAATCTGTTACTCTAGAGGGGTAAGGTTGGTGGTAGGGTTATGTTAGGTTAGGTTAGGTAGGGTTAGGTTAGGTTAAAATTAGAAGAAATTAGAAATTAGGTTAAGTTAGGGTTAGGTTAGGTTAGGGGTTAGGTTAGGTTAGGTTAGGTTAGGTTAGGTTAGTTAGGTTAGGTTAGGTTGGGGGTTAGGTTAGGTTAGGTTAGGTTAGGTTAGGTTAGGTTAGTTAGGTTAGGTTAGGTTAGGTTAGGTTAGGTTTTGGAATATCATTGTGTTTTATATCAACTCATTTGTTTTTCGTTGCACAGGCCTATCTCCTGTTTATCCCCTCTTAGTGATGTATTGTGTTGCATGTAGTGCTTTAAAAAGGCCCGTAGGTGTCCTCCTAAGATCTTAAATAAACTGGAAGTGAGTTCTAAAATGATTGCTTTTCTGGGTGACAGTGCAGGGTCTATTGTGGTGAGCGATGTATTCAACCATAGTGCTGTTAAATATGAACATAAAAGCAACATTGTGCATTCAGCTGGTTTGGTTTTATTCTGTAAAAAGAAGGAAAAGCCTAAAACAGGGAAATTCCAGACTAAAACAAATAAAACATCAATATATAGAGTTTAAATAAAACCATGTTCTGCTCCATCCATTTTCCTGTCTGTTAAAACCCATTTTCTAAAACTTCTCGCCCAGGCCACTTGGTGTTATAGTCCTCAGGCGCTGGATCCACTCCTGTTCTACCCTCCTCCGCTGCCCACAGGTCCAGCCTCCAAGTGTGCCTGTAGCCCTGATATTGTGAGATGAGTGATGGGGTGCTCCTGGAAATGGGTTATCAGTGCCGCTTGTAGGTGTGCCCTTTGATATTATACAGGTGTTGTTTGAGTCTGGTTTCTATGGTGTGTTTGGTTTCTCCGATGTATTGTTTATTGCAGAGTGTGCATGTAATGATATAAATGACGTTGTGTGTGTTCAATGAGTATGTTTCTTGTACTGGTGCTGATGTGTGGCTGTGTGTGTTTGTAATAAACTTTATCTGTCGAAAATGAGAATTGTGAGATTTGGGTCTTGTGGTGGCTTACTGCTAAATCTTGCTTTGGTGAGGAGGTCCTTAAGTTTTTGTTTTTCTGAAGGCTGAAATTATTCTGTATGGTTTGAGTGGTATGTAAGTGTGCTGAACTGTAGCGAAGTTGTGTTTGATTGATTGATGTAGGGTCTGATTCTATGTGAAAATGTGGTTACTAGGGGGGATGATGATTGTCTGCTGATTGAGTATTGAGGAAGTGTTACGGTTTGGTGATTGGTGCAGATCACTACCCATCGGGAGTCAGGATTAGGGTCAAGGAGGGAGATAGGGGTTGGGTTAGGATGAGAACCCTGGTTAGGTAATGGTGAGGGAGTGAAGTTTGGGGAGAGGTTAAGGTTAGGAGTGGCTTGGGGAGAGGTTAAGGTTAGGAGTAGGGGGTTGGAGAGGTTAGGTTAGGAGTAGGGTTTGGGGAGAGGTTAAGGTTTAGAGTAGGGTTTGGGGAGAGGTTAAGGTTAGGAGTAGGGTTTGGGAGAGGTTAAGGTTGAGTGAGGTTTGGGAGAGGTTAAGGTTAGGGAGTAGGGTTTGGGGAGAGGTTAAGGTTAGGGGTTTGCAGAGGTTAAGGTTAGGGAGTAGGGTTTGGGGAGAGGTTAAGGCTAGGAGTAGGGTTTGGGAGAGGTTAAGGTTAGGAGGGGGTTTTGGGGAGAGGTTAAGGTTAGGAGTAGGGTTTGGGGAGAGGTTAGGTTAGGAGTAGGGTTTGGGAGAGAGGTTGAGTAGGATTGAGGTTAAGGTTAGAGAGGTGATGATTTGATGTGTGCGTGTTGGGGAATGGGAGGGAGGCGTCAATGTGTTATTTTGATGGTTCTTAAAAAATCGTTTTTGAATATCCTCTTCCTAAGTCAGGAATAGTGTATTTATTGCATATTCCAGGTCTTGTTTACAAGATGATATCCTGTAGAACAGTATGAGTTGTGATTTTATTATTCCCTTAAATGTATGTTTAGGGTGGTAGCTGTGTTTATGGAGTAAAGCGTGTGTGTCTGTTGGTTTGAAGTAGACTCTGGTTTGTAGTGTTTTCTGTGGTTGGTTGTTATTACTGAAAAAACTGTTGTGTCTAGGAAGTTGACTTTCAAGGATGAATTGTGTATTTAATCTTGATGGATGAATGATGGCTGTTGAGAATGTTTATAAAGTCTGTGAATAATTGAATGTCGTGAGGCCAGGATTATGTCATCTAAGAAACGGTAATAAAAGGTGGGTTGATATGGACACTTGGCCAGTGCCTCTCTCCCATTCAGCCATGTATGCGTAAGCAGCAAATTTTTTTACCCATAGCTGTTCCTCCACCTGAAGGTAATAGTGGTCGTTGAATAAAAAGTCATTGCTAGTCAGGCTGATTTCTAATAGTTGTAATATTCTTTGGTTCTCCGGTCTAGTGTTGTCTGGGTATCTCTTAAAGATATTTCTAATTGCTTGAATTCCTGTTGCTGTATTTATATTCGTATATAGGCTATCAATATCTATTGTGAATATGTGGGTGTGGGAGGGAACAACTATGGGTCCAATCCTCTCCATAAAGTGGTACGTGTCCCTTAGAAAGCTGGGGTGCCTGGTGGAGAGAGGGTTAATATGATGATCTATAGGCTGAGAGATGCTATAAGATTCACTATTGCAGTCGGATACAATCGGTCTGCCAGGAGGAACTTCAAAGGAATTGTCCATGCTTGGTTCCTTGTGTACTTTTAACAGTAAGTAAAATAGTCTGGGTCGTGGGGTGTCTGTAAATAGAGAAAGTCCCGCTGTTTTGCTGTGATGTAGTGTAGGTCATAGAGTCTTTTATTATTGTAACTGTGTCTGTGTCTGTGGTTGTATACTGTTTTCTATTGGTTTGTAATGTTTGGTGTTTGATAACTGTCTATTGGCTTCATACATGTATTGATGTGTATCTATATGACTATTTTTGACCCTTTGTCTGCTGGTTTGATGATTATGTGGGTTATTTTTAAGTTGTTGTATTGCCTGTCTTTCTACCTGTGTGAGGTTATCCTCCTATCCGTGTGAATCTGATGGTTGTGAAGTGTGTTCTGTCTGTTCTAATTAGTCTCTGATTCTACCATCTATCTGGGAGGTTTTAGGTTCCCTGGTAGATGGTAAAGTAAATGGTTGGTGGTTGTCGTCATGCGTTGTAGTCAAAGTAGTCCAACAATTTGAGTCGTCTATGATATTTGTGAGTGTCCCTTGAAGTTCCTCCCAGTCAAATTGTTTGGGCTAGGGATGAATGTCAACCCTCTCTCAGGAGCTGTGTTTGTGCTGCTGTGGGGATGAAGGATTTGAAAGGTTCATGATGTTCGATGTTGACTGGTCCGCTGCTCCCCTTGGTGGAGGATCTGCACCGGCTACTAGGAAGGAAGGAAATTGAGAGAAAGGCCATTTCTATCCAGACTGTGGCTTGTGGTTAGTGTAAATTTAGCTGTCTGCACCAGTGTTGAAAGACGAGCTTTATCTGCTGTGGTGGATGTCCAGTGTATGAGATCTGTTGTTGTGTGAAATGTGTCTTGTGGAATCTCTAATAGGGTTGGAAAGTTAGTGGTGATGTAACCGTTGATGATCTTAAGGTTTCTCTTCTGCTGTGGAGTAAGAAGAGGTGAATGGCTGATGACCGATGTATATTGTTGCGCTTTGGGGAATGTTTTCTTGCCTCCTTGTGCATAACTGACAACTGTTTTAGTGATGTTTGGAATGGGTCGATGATCCTTGTTGTTCAAGCCCACCGAGAGAACAACAGTCGCCAGGTCTGTTCATGTATGGGTGTTTTCTCCAGTACCTTTGTGAGGTGATAGAATGTTGCCCCTGGGTAACTGTCGACTTGGATGTTGGGGTTATTGAATGGTGGGATCCGGCTTGAGGTTTGAATCTCCTATGATGAGTGTTGGTGTGTGTCCCTCAATGTTCCAATCTGCCACCTTATAGTTCGGCCATGGCCCTGTGATAGAAGGGTTTTTGTGAAGTGTGTGTAAGTGTGGGCTGTGGTTGGGGTTGAGGCTGGGATTGTGGTTGTGGTGGGGATGATGGTGGGTAATTTGAGGCGCCAGTTGTACAGGGGTCCTGGACAGGCAGAGGCACCATGATATTTTTGTTTTTGTGGGGTTCGGATTTGGGAGCTTTGGGGGTGTTGCCCATTTTTTCTTGCTCTTTATTCATCATCATCTGCCCCTTGAGTTGCCCTGTCCTTGTCTGTACCTCTGGCCTGGCGCCTCCTGTGGGTGAAAGAGGAGCGGATGTACTGCTTATGTCTTTTAATATTATTGACACATTACCCTTTACTCTTTTTGTGGCCAGTGTTTTTGTTTGATGGGTGTAGCTAATAAAAGTCTGAGTTCTGTTTGACTGTTAGCTGTGTGATGAACCTGGGCTCTGATAGGATGGGCTGCTTGTGGAGTAGGAGGACCCACTGGACTTGTCCATTTCCTCTCCTCAGTTGTAGGGGTTCTATTGTTGCCTCTCTTTGATTGGAGGGGAGAAGCCGTTAAAGTGGATGTTGAGGGTGGAGAGTGGGAGATGTGTTTTGGAGAGAGTCTGTGCGAGGGCTATAGGTTTCACTCAGGTGGTTGTTTTTCCCAGTGATAGTGTCCGTATGTACGATGGTTGTCTTTTGGCAGGGGGATGAGGTTTTGACAAAGGTGTGAAATTCCTCTGCTGAGGAGAGAGGTGGCACTGGGGTTGGAGTTGGTAGCGCTACCGGGAGTTTGTGGTGGGGTGTTTCTATAGCTTCCGGTGTATGTGGTTGATCTTGTATTGTGTTCATTCTCAGTATGGTTGTTTGTTGAGAAGAGGGGTGACCTGAGGGCATTTGAAGGTGGTTTCTACTCTAATGATGGTGGTGGGTGTCAGTTTATGCTTGTACTCTCTTATGTGCCCAGCCCATTGCATATGGTCAGTGCCAGAGTATTGGGTGTGTTTATTTGTTGTGTAATGGTGTGGGTGATTGACTGGTAATGAGTCTGGAGTATGTGCATGTTGTTTTGCATCCACTGGTGTGTGTTCTGTGATAGTTTTGTTGTGGTGTAGTTCAGGTGGGTGGAGGATGGTTTGATAAAGTTGGTGACCCGATGCACCTGTCTCATCATACCAGTAGGGAATGCACAATTTTAAGTCTTCTCCACCACTTCCATGTGGTGGGTTGCCTGTATTAATTTAAAATACAGTTTGGCCGCCTGCCTTGTCTCCTCATCTGGGGTTTGTATAGGCCAGGCTGTCTGTATGCATAGGGTTGGGGTTGTGATATCCTGCCATGTGATGTGGTTGTCAAATTCTCAATGACTGCATGGTTACTAAACCATGAGGCTAAAATACCTAAGTCCTTGTACTTTCCTAGAAGAAACAATACAACCAGGGTGTTCTCAGTCGAGGAGGACTGGACAGTGTAATTCTGCAAAAAAGCAAGGCAATACTATATTTAGAATAAAGATGTGAAGGCCTGAACTGCACGAGACTTTGGTGCTGCTCAGGGCCAGTCCCACCGCCTTGTTCTTTGTATGCCGGGTTATTGAGATATGGAGGTGGAGATGAGGCTACCAGTTGTTTTCTGGTGTTCCCAGTTCCAGGGCTGGGGCTGTGATCCGTTGTTCTTTGTTAGAGTCCAATCCTGTTAAAAGATCTGGTTCCAGAGGTTAAAATCCAGATGGTTTTTCAAGTGTCTATGCACTTTAGCAATGAGCCCCCCTTATCCCTCCACATCTTGAATCTAAAACTTAACTTTTAATGCTATTGGTTAAAATCAAAAGTGATTAAAAGCCAAACAATGTTTAAAATCCACTGTGAAGTCCTGTTTCCAAACCCTGACGCTCGCAGAGTTTTCTGCTTCCCTCAGAGGGATCTTTTCCTCGACTGAGAACCTGTGCTTTTTAAATGGGAGCAATTAGAGGAGAGACCCAACCACTGCTCCCAAAGTGGGCGTTTTATCTTCCTGTTCCCCTATTGGTCCGATTTACTGGGAGCTACTCAAAGCATGGAAAATTATTGCATTTTAAGGGCTTGTATGTTAAACTCCTCTTTCTTCTGTTTGCTTTTTCAGTTCAGTTTCAAGGCTTTGTTATAAATGAATTTGGCAATATCCCCACCCATACCTTATATCCATTAAATTGCATCTTTGTCATCATAGTCCCTCCTTTGTCTCCAGTATTTCCCTCTCTGATACTTTATTTCCTGTCTTTCCTCCCTACTCCATCCCTATCTTGTTATTTGTTCAGTTCTACTACATTTTCTATTATTCTGTACATTTGTATCCATAGTTGTTGTGTGGTTCTGTATCTGGGCACTATGCAATCCCTCTGGCACAATGAGACAAATCAAAGAAATAAAAATAAATAACCGTGTTGGGGAAAAAAGAAGGTTGATCCAATGTTATATATTGCTGTAATTCACCGGGCGCTATTGCTCTCAAGTGGTCCTCGACGTGATGACCTGTGGACAGCGGAAGACAACACACCACAAGGAGCAGAAAGCACTGAGGGCAGCACCACACTTGTAGAGACAACATTAGATGGTAACGGGCTAGGGTTAGGTTTTGAATATCATTGTGTTTTATATCAACTCATTTGTTTTTTTCGTTGCACAGGCCTATCTCCTGTTTATCCCCTCTTAGTGATGTGTATTGTGTTGCATGTAGTGCTTTAAAAGGCCCGTAGGTGTCCAAGATCTTTTTAAATAAACTGAAGTGAGTCTAAAATGATTGCTTTCTCTGGGTACAGTGCAGGTCTATTGTGGTAGCGATGTATTCAACCATAGTGCTGTTAAATATGAACATAAAAGCAACATTGTGCATTCAGCTGGTTTGGTTTTTATTCTGTAAAGAAGGAAAAAGCTCAAAACAGGAAATTCCAGACTAAAACAAATAAAACATCAATATATAGAGTTTAAATAAAACCATGTTCTGCTCCATCCATTTTCCTGTCTGTTAAAACCCATTTTCTAAAAAACGTTTCTGCTCAGGCCACTTGTGTTATAGTCCTCAGGCGCTGGATCCACTCCTGCTCTACCCCCACTCCTCCTCCACAGTCTTTCCAAACCTGTAGCCCTGATATTGTGAGATGAGTGATGGGGTGCTCCTGAAATGGGTTATCAGTGCCGCTGTAGGTGTGCCCTTTGATATTATACATGTTGTTTGAGTCTGTTTCTATGGTGTGTTTGGTTTTCCGATGTATTGTTTATTGCAGAGTGTGCATGTAATGATATAAATGATGCTGGTGTGTGTTCAATGAGTATGTTTTTGTACTGGTGCTGATGTGTGGCTGTGTGTGTTTGTAATAAACTTTATCTGTCTAAAATGAGAATTGTGATTTGGGGTCTTGTGGTGGCTTACTGCTAAATCTTGGTTTTGGTGAGGAGGTCCTTAAGTTTTGTTTTTTTCTGAAGGCTGAAATTATTCTGTATGGTTTGAGTGTGCTGTTGAACTGAAGCTAAGTTGTGTTTGATTGATTGATGTAGGGGTCTGATTCTATGTGGAAATGTGGTTACTATGATTGTCTGCTGATTGAGTATTGAGGAAGTGTTCGGTTTGGTGATTGGTGCAGATCACTACCCATCGGGAGTCAGGATCAAGGAGGGAGGAGATAGTTAGATAAGAACTCCTATAGTAAGAAGGTTAAGGTTAGGTTAAGGTTAGAGTAGAGGTTTTAGAGAGGTTAAGGTTAGGGAGTAGGGGGTTTGGGGGAGAGGTTAAGGTTAGGGAGTGACAGAGGTTAAGAGCAAGGACCACACAAGGTGGGGAGAGGTTAAGGTTAGGAGTAGTAGAGGTTAAGGTTAGAGGGAGGTTAAGGGTTAGGTTAGGGTTAGGTTAGGTTAGGTTTGGAATATCATTGTGTTTTATATCAACTCATTTGTTTTTGCACAGGCCTATCTCCTGTTTATCCCCTCTTAGTGATGTGTATTGTGTTGCATGTAGTGCTTTAAAAAGGCCCGTGAGGTGTCCTCCTAAGATCTTAAATAAACTGAAGTGAGTTCTAAAATGATTGCTTTTCTGGGTGACAGTGCAGGGTCTATTGTGGTGAGCGATGTATTCAACCATAGTGCTGTTAAATATGAACATAAAAGCAACATTGTGCATTCAGCTGGTTTGGTTTTATTCTGTAAAAAGAAGGAAAAGCCTAAAAACAGGAAATTCCAGACTAAAACAAATAAAACATCAATATATAGAGTTTAAATAAAACCATGTTCTGCTCCATCCATTTTCCTGTCTGTTAAAAACCCATTTTCTAAAACTTCTCTGCTCAGGCCACTTGGGTGTTATAGTCCCTCAGGCGCTGGATCCACTCCTGCTCTACCTCTCCTCCGCTGCCCACAGGTCCAGCCCCAGTGTGCCTGTAGCCCTGATATTGTGAGATGAGTGATGGGGTGCTCCTGGAAATGGGTTATCAGTGCCGTTTGTAGGTGTGCCCTTTGATATTATACAGGTGTTGTTTGAGTCTGGTTTCTATGGTGTGTTTGGTTTCTCCGATGTATTGTTTATTGCAGAGTGTGCATGTAATGATATAAATGACGTTGTGTGTGTTCAATGAGTATGTTTCTTGTACTGGTGCTGATGTGTGGCTGTGTGTGTTTGTAATAAACTTTATCTGTCGAAAATGAGAATTGTGAGATTTGGGGTCTTGTGGTGGCTTACTGCTAAATCTTGCTTTGGTGAGGAGGTCCTTTAAGTTTTTGTTTTTTCTGAAGGCTGAAATTATTCTGTATGGTTTGGAGTGGTATGTAAGTGTGCTGAACTGTAGCTAAGTTGTGTTTGATTGATTGATGTAGGGTCTGATTCTATGTGAAAATGTGGTTACTAGGGGGATGATGATTGTCTGCTGATTGAGTATTGAGGGAAGTGTTACGGTTTGGTGATTGGTGCAGATCACTACCCATCAGGGAGTCAGGATTAGGTCAAGGAGGGAGATAGGGGTTAGGTTAGGATGAGAACCCTGGTTAGGGTAATGGTGAAGGTTAAGGTTAGGGAGTGAAGTTTGGGGAGAGGTTAAGGTTAGGGAGTGGGGTTTGGGGAGAGGTTAAGGTTAGGAGGGGTTTGGGGAGAGGTTAAGGTTAGGAGTAGGGTTTGGGGAGAGGTTAAGGTTAGGAGTAGGGTTTGGGGAGAGGTTAAGGTTAGGAGTAGGGTTTGGGGAGAGGTTAAGGTTAGGGAGTAGGGTTTGGGGGAGAGGTTAAGGTTAGGAGTGAGGTTTGGGAGAGGTTAAGGTTAGGAGTAGGGTTTGGGGAGAGGTTAAGGTTAGGAGTGGGGTTTGGGGAGAGGTTAAGGTTAGGAGTAGGGTTTGGGGAGAGGTTAAGGCTAGGAGTAGGGTTTGGGGAGAGTTAAGTGTTAGGAGTGGGGTTTGGGGGAGAGGTTAAGGTTAGGAGTAGGGCTTTGGGGAGAGGTTAAGGTTAGGAGTAGGGGTTTGGGGAGAGGTTAAGGTTAGGAGTAGGATTGAGGTTAAGGTTAGGAGAGGTGGATGATTTGATGTGGTCTGTGCGTGTTGGGGGAATGGGAGGGAGGGCGGCCAATGTGTTATTTTTGGATGGTTCTTAAAAATCGCTTTGAATATCCTCTTTCCTAAGTGCGTGGAATAGTGTATTTATTGCATATTCCAGGTCTTGTTTGCAAGATGATATCCTGTAGAACCGTATGAGTTGTGATTTTATTATTCCCTTAAATGTATGTTTAGGTGGTAGCTGTGTTTATGGGAGTAAAGCGGTGTGTCTGTTGGTTTGAAGTAGACTCTGGTTTGTAGTGTTTTCTGTGGTTGGTTGTTAGTTACTGAAAACTGTTGTGTCTAGGAAGTTGACTTCTGCGGATGAATTGTGTATTTAATCTTGATGGATGAATGATGGCTGTTGAGAATGTTTATAAAGTCTGTGAATAATTGAATGTCGTGGAGGCCAGGCTCCTATTATGTCAACTAAGAAACGGTAATAAAAGGTGGGTTGATATGGACACTTGGCCAGTCTCTCTCTCCCATTCAGCCATGTATATATTGGCGTAAGCAGGTGCAAATTTTTACCCATAGCTGTTCCTCCACCTGAAGGTAATAGTGGTCGTTGAATAAAAAGTCATTGCTAGTCAGGCTGATTTCTTAATAGTTGTAATATTTTTGTCCGGTCTAGTGTTGTCTGGGTATCTCTTAAAGATATTTCTAATTGCTTGAATTCCTGTTGCTGTATTTATATTCAGATATAGGCTATCAATATCTATTGTGAATATGTGGGTGTGAGGAACAACTATGGGTCCAATCCTTCCATAAAGTGGTACGTGTCCCTTAGAAAGCTGGGGTGCCTGGTGGAGAGAGGGTTAATATGATGATCTATATATTGAGAGATGTTATAAGATTCACTATTGCAGTCGGATACAATCGGTCTGCCAGGAGGAACTTCAAAGGGAATTGTCCATGTCAGGCCTGGTTCCTTGTGTACTTTAACAGTAAGTAAAATAGTCTGGGTCGTGGGGGTGTCTGTACCGTAGAGAAAGTCCCGTTGTTTTGCTGTGATGTAGTGTAGGTCATAGAGTCTTTTTATTATTGTCCTTAACTGTGTCTGTGTCTGTGGTTGTATACTGTTTTCTATTGGTTTGTAATGTTTGGTGTTTGATAACTGTCTATTGGCTTCATACATGTATTGATGTGTATCTAATATGACTATTTTTGACCCTTTGTCTGCTGGTTTGATGATTATGTGTGGGTTATTTTAAGGTTGTATTGCCTGTCTTTCTACGTGTGTGAGGTTATCCTCCCTATCCGTGGTGAATCTGATGGTTGTGAAGTGTGTTCTTGTCTGTTCTAATTAGTCTCCTCGATTCTACCATCTATCTGGGAGGTTTTAGGTTCCCAGGTAGATGGTAAAGTAAATGGTTGGTGGTTGTCGCTCATGCTTGTAGTCAAAGTAGTCCAACAATTTGAGTCGTCTATGATATTTGTGAGTGTCCCTTTGAAGTTCCTCCCAGTCAAATTTGTTTGGGCGAGGATGAATGTCAACCCTCTCTCCAGGAGCTGTGTTTGTGCTGCTGGGTGGGGATGAAGGATTTGGAAAGGTTCATGATGTTCGATAAGTTGACTGGTCCGCTGCTCCCTTGGTGGAGGATCTGCACCGCTACTAGGGAAGGAAGGAAATTGAGAGAAAGGCCATTTCTATCCAGACTGTGGCTTGTGGTTAGTGTAAATTTAGCTGTCTGCACCAGTGTTGAAAGATGAGCTCCGCTGTGGTGGATGTCCAGTGTATGAGATCTGTTGTTGTGTGAAATGTGTCTTGTGGAATCTCTAATAGGGTTGGAAAGTTAGTGGTGATGTAACCGTTGATGATCTTAAGGTTTCTCTTCTGCTGTGGAGTAAGAAGAGGTGAATGGCTGATGACCGGGATGTATATTGTTATGCTTGGGAATGTTTTCTTTGCCTCCTTGTGCATAACTGACAACTGTTTTAGTGATGTTTGGAATGGGTCGTGATCCTTGTTGTTCAAGCCCACCGAGAGAACAACAGTCGCCAGGTCTGTATGTATGTTTTCTCCAGTACCTTTGTGAGGTGATAGAATGTTGCCCCTGGGTAACTGTCGACGGATGTTGGGGTTATTGAATGGTGGATCCGTTGAGGCTTGAATCTCCTATGATGAGTGTTGGTGTGTGTCCCTCAATGTTCCAATCTGCCACCTTATAGTTCGGCCTGGCCCTGTGATAGAAGGGTTTTTGTGAAGTGTGTGTAAGTGTGGGCTGTGGTTGGGCTGAGGCTGGGATTGTGGTTGTGGTGGGGATGATGGTGGTAATTTGAGGCGCCAGTTGTACAGGGTCCTGGGACAGGCAGAGGCACCATGATATTTGTTTTTGTGGGGGTTCGGATTTGGGGAGCTTTGGGGTGTTGCCCATTTTTCTTGCTCCTTTATTCATCATCATCTGCCTTGAGTTGCCCTCTGTCCTTGTCTGTACTCTGGCCTGGCGCTCCTGTGGGTGAAAGAGGAGCGATGTAATTATGTCTTTAACATTATTGATACATTACCCTTTACTCTTTGTGGCCAGTGTTTTGTTTGATGGGTGTAAGCATGGGTGTGCGAGTTGTTTGACTGTTAGCTGTGATGAACCTGCTCTGAGGCGGCAGGTAGCCTAGTGGTTAGAGCGCTTGGACTTGTAAATCGGAGGGTTGCAAGTTCAATCCCCGAGCTGACAAGGTAAAAATCTGTCGCTCTGCCCCTGAACAAGGCAGTTAACCCACTGTTCCTCGGGCGTCAAGACTGTGGATGTCGACAAGGCAGCCCTCGCACCTCTCTTCTGATTCAGAGGGTTGGGTTAAATGCGGAATCCCCTGAGCTGACAAGGTAAAATCTGTCGTTCGCCCCTGAACAAGGCAGTTAACCCACTGTTCCCCGGCCCTAAGACGGGATGTCGACAAGGCAGCTCCCCGCACCTCTCTGATTCAGAGGGGTTGGGTTAGTGAAGACACATTTCAGTTGAAGGCATTCTGGTTGTACAACTGACTAATAATGGTGACTTTGATAGATGGGCTGCTTAGGAGTAGGAGGACCCACTGGACTTGTCCATTTCTCTCCTCAGTTGTAGGGGGTTCTATTGTTGCCTCTCTTTTTGATTGGAGGGGAGAAGCCGTTAAAGTGGATGTTGAGGGTGGAGAGTGGAGATGTGTTTTGGAGAGAGTCTGTGTGCGAGGGCTATAGGTTTCACTCAGGGTCGGTTGTTTTCCCCAGTGATAGTGTCCGTATGTACGATGGTTGTCTTTTGGCAGGGATGAGGTTTTGACAAAGGTGGAAATTCCTCTGCTGAGGAGAGAGGTGGCACTGGGGTTGGAGTTGGTAGCGCTGGGTCGGGAGTTTGTGGTGGGGTGTTTTCTATAGCCCGTGTATGTGGTTGATCTTGTATTGTGTCTCGTCCGCATGGTTGTTTGTTGAGAAGAGGGGTGACCTGAGGGCATTTGAAGGTGGTTTCTACTCTAATGATGGTGGTGGGTGTCAGTTTATGCTTGTACTTCATGTGCCGCAGCCCATTGCTATGGTCAGTGCCAGAGTATTGGGTGTGTTTATTTGTTGTGTAATGGTGTGGGTGATTGACTGGTAATGAGTCTGGAGTATGTGCATGTTGTTTTGCATCCACTGGTGTGTGTTCTGTGATAGTTTTGTTGTGGTGTAGTTCAGGGTGAGGATGGTTTGATAAAGTTGGTGACCCGATGCACCTGTCTCATCATACCAGTAGGGAATGCACAATTTTTAAGTGCCTTCTCCACCACTTCCATGTGGTGGGTTGCCTGTATTAATTTAAAATACAGTTTGGCCGTCTGCCTTGTCTCCTCATCTGGGGGTTTGTATAGGCCAGGCTGTCTGTATGCATAGGGTTGGGTTGTGATATCCTGCCATGTGATGTGGTTGTCAAATTCCTCAATGACTGCATGGTTACTAAACCATGAGGCTAAAATACCTAAGTCCTGTACTTCCTAGTTAAAACAATACAACCAGGTGTTCTCAGTCGAGGAGGACTGGGACAGTGTAATTCAAAAAAGCAAGGCAATACTATATTTAGAATAAAGATGTGAAGGCCTGAACTGCACGAGACTTTTGGTGCTGCTCAGGGCCAGTCCTACCACTTTGTTCTTTGTATGCCGGGTTATTGAGATATGGAGGTGGAGATGAGGCTACCAGTTGTTTCTTGGTGTTCCCCAGTTCCAGGGCTGGGGCTGTGATCCGTTGTTCTTTCTTGTTAGAGTCCAATCCTGTTAAAAGATCTGGTTCCAGAGGTTAAAATCCAGATGGTTTTTCAAGTGTCTATGCACTTTAGGTAATGAGCTCCCCTTTATCCCTCCACATCTTGAATCTAAAACTTAACTTTTAATGCTATTGGTTAAAATCAAAAAGTGATTAAAAGCCAAACAATGTTTAAAATCCACTGTGAAGTCCTGTTTCCAAACCCTGACGTTTCGCAGAGTTTTCTGCTTCCTCAGAGGATCTTTTTCCTCGACTGAGAACACCCGTGCCCTTTTTAAAATGGGAGCAATTAGAGGGAGAGACCCAACCACTGCTCCCAAAGTAGGCTTTATCTTCCTGTTCCCCTATTGGTCCGATTTACCCGTGGAGCTACTTCCAAAGGCGGAAAATTATTGCATTTTAAGGGCTTGTATGTTAAACTCCTCTTTCTTCTGTTTGCTTTTCAGTTCAGTTTCAAGGCTTTGTTATAAATGAATCCTGGCAAATATCCCCACCCATACCTTATATCCATTAAATTGCATCTTGTATGTCATCATAGTCCTCCTTTGTCTCAGCATTTCCTCTCTGATACTTTATTTCCCTGTCTTTCCCTCCCTACTCCATCCCTATCTTGTTATTCTGTTCAGTTCCTACTACATTTTCTATTATTCTGCATACATTTGTATCCCTTAGTTGTTGTGTGTGGTTCTGTATCTGGGCACTATGCAATCCCTCTGGCACAATGAGACAAATCAAAGAAATAAAAATAAATAACCGTGTTGGGGGAAAAAAGAAGGTTGATCCAATGTTATATATTGCTGTAATTCACCGGGCGCTTATTGCTCTCTCAAGTGGTCCGACGTGGGATGACCTGTGGACAGCGGAAGAGCAACACACCACACAAGGAGCAGAAACCAGCACTGAGGGCAGCACCACACTTGTAGAGGGACAACACAGGGATGGCACGGGCTAGGGTTAGGTTTTGAATATCATTGTGTTTTATATCAACTCATTTGTTTTTCGTTGCACAGGCCTATCTCCTGTTTATCCCCCCTCTTAGTGATGTATTGTGTTGCATGTAGTGCTTTAAAAAGGCCCGTAGGTGTCCTCCTAAGATCTTAAATAAACTGAAGTGAGTTCTAAAATGATTGCTTTTCTGGGTGACAGTGCAGGGTCTATTGTGGTGAGCGATGTATTCAACCATAGTGCTGTTAAATATGAACATAAAAGCAACATTGTGCATTCAGCTGGTTTGGTTTTATTCTGTAAAAAGAAGGGAAAAGCCTAAAAACAGGAAATTCCAGACTAAAACAAATAAAACATCAATATATAGAGTTTAAATAAAACCATGTTCTGCTCCATCCATTTTCCTGTCTGTTAAAACCCATTTTCTAAAAACTTCTCGCTCAGGCCACTGGTGTTATAGTCCTCAGGCGCTGGATCCACTCCCGCTCTACTCCTCCTCCGCTGCCCACAGGTCCAGCCCAAGTGTGCCTGTAGCCCTGATATTGTGAGATGAGTGATGGGGTGCTCCTGGAAATGGGTTATCAGTGCCGCTTGTAGGTGTGCCCTTTGATATTATACAGGTGTTGTTTGAGTCTGGTTTCTATGGTGTGTTTGGTTTCTCCGATGTATTGTTTATTGCAGAGTGTGCATGTAATGATATAAATGACGTTGTGTGTGTTCAATGAGTATGTTTCTTGTACTGGTGCTGATGTGTGGCTGTGTGTGTTTGTAATAAACTTTATCTGTCTAAAATGAGAATTGTGAGATTTGGGGGTCTTGTGGTGGCTTACTGCTAAATCTTGCTTTGGTGAGGAGGTCCTTTAAGTTTTTGTTTTTTCTGAAGGCTGAAATTATTCTGTATGGTTTGGAGTGGTATGTAAGTGTGCTGAACTGTAGCGAAGTTGTGTTTGATTGATTGATGTAGGGGTCTGATTCTATGTGAAAATGTGGTTACTTAGGGGATGATGATTGTCTGCTGATTGAGTATTGAGGAAGTGTTACGGTTTGGTGATTGGTGCAGATCACTACCCATCGGGAGTCAGGATTAGGGTCAAGGAGGGAGATAGGGGTTAGGTTAGGATGAGAACCCTGGTTAGGTAATGGTGAAGGTTAAGGTTAGGAGTGAAGTTTGGGGAGAGGTTAAGGTTAGGAGTGGGGTTTGGGGAGAGGTTAAGGTTAGGAGTGGGGTTTGGGGAGAGGTTAAGGTTAGAGTAGGGTTTGGGGAGAGGTTAAGGTTAGGAGTAGGGTTTGGGGAGAGGTTAAGGTTAGGAGTAGGGTTTGGGGAGAGGTTAAGGTTAGGAGTAGGGTTTGGGGAGAGGTTAAGGTTAGGAGTGAGGTTTGGGGGAGAGGTTAAGGTTAGGAGTAGGGTTTGGGGAGAGGTTAAGGTTAGGGAGTGGGGTTTGGGGAGAGGTTAAGGTTAGGAGTAGGGTTTGGGGAGAGGTTAAGGCTAGGAGTAGGGTTTGGGGAGAGGTTAAGGTTAGGAGTGGGGTTTGGGGAGAGGTTAAGGTTAGGAGTAGGGTTTGGGAGAGGTTAAGGTTAGGGAGTAGGGTTTGGGGAGAGGTTAAGGTTAGGAGTAGGATTGAGGTTAAGGTTAGGAGAGGTGGATGATTTGATGTGGTCTGTGCGTGTTGGGGGAATGGGAGGGAGGGCGGCCAATGTGTTATTTTGATGGTTCTAAATCGCTTTTGAATATCCTCTTTTCCTAAGTGCGTGGAATAGTGTATTTATTGCATATTCCAGGTCTTGTTTGCAAGATGATATCCTGTAGAACCGTATGAGTTGTGATTTTATTATTCCTTAAATGTATGTTTAGGGTGGTAGCTGTGTTTATGGAGTAAAGCGTGTGTGTCTGTTGGTTTGAAGTAGACTCTGGTTTGTAGTGTTTTCTGTGGTTGGTTGTTATTACTGAAAAAACTGTTGTGTCTAGGAAGTTGACTTCTGGCGGATGAATTGTGTATTTAATCTTGATGGATGAATGATGGCTGTTGAGAATGTTTATAAAGTCTGTGAATAATTGGAATGTCGTGAGGCCAGGCTCCTATTATGTCATCTAAGAAACGGTAATAAAAGGTGGGTTGATATGGACACTTGGCCAGTGCCTCTCTCCCCATTCAGCCATGTATATATTGGGCGTAAGCAGGTGCAAATTTTTACCCATAGCTGTTCCCTCCACCTGAAGGTAATAGTGGTCGCTGAATAAAAAGTCATTGCTAGTCAGGCTGATTTCTAATAGTTGTAATATTTCTTTGTCCGGTCTAGTGTTGTCTGGGTATCTCTTAAAGATATTTCTAATTGCTTGAATTCCTGTTGCTGTATTTATATTCGTATATAGGCTATCAATATCTATTGTGAATATGTGGGTGTGGGAGGGAACAACTATGGGTCCAATCCTTCCATAAAGTGGCACGTGTCCCTTAGAAAGCTGGGGTGCCTGGTGGAGAGAGGGTTAATATGATGATCTATATATTGAGAGATGTTATAAGATTCACTATTGCAGTCGGATACAATCGGTCTGCCAGGAGGAACTTCAAAGGGAATTGTCCATGTCGCCGGTTCCTTGTGTACTTTTAACAGTAAGTAAAATAGTCTGGGTCGTGGGGTGTCTGTACCGTAGAGAAAGTCCCGCTTGTTTTGCTGTGATGTAGTGTAGGTCATAGAGTCTTTTTATTATTGTCCTTAACTGTGTCTGTGTCTGTGGTTGTATACTGTTTTCTATTGGTTTGTAATGTTTGGTGTTTGATAACTGTCTATTGGCTTCATACATGTATTGATGTGTATCTAATATGACTATTTTTGACCCTTTGTCTGCTGGGTTTGATGATTATGTGTGGGTTATTTTTAAGTTGTTGTATTGCCTGTCTTTCTACCTGTGTGAGGTTATCCTCCCTATCCGTGTGAATCTGATGGTTGTGAAGTGTGTTCTTGTCTGTTCTAATTAGTCTCTGATTCTACCATCTATCTGGGAGGTTTTAGGTTCCCAGGTAGATGGTAAAGTAAATGGTTGGTGGTTGTCGCTGCGCTGTAGTCAAAGTAGTCCAACAATTTGAGTCGCCTATGATATTTGTGAGTGTCCCTTTGAAGTTCCTCCCAGTCAAATTTGTTTGGGCGAGGGATGAATGTCAACCCTCTCTCCAGGAGCTGTGTTTGTGCTGCTGTGGGGATGAAGGATTTGGAAAGGTTCATGATGTTCGATGTTGACTGGTCCGCTGCTCCCCTTGGTGGAGGATCTGCACCGGCTACTAGGGAAGGAAGGAAATTGAGAGAAAGGCCATTTCTATCCAGACTGTGGCTTGTGGTTAGTGTAAATTTAGCTGTCTGCACCAGTGTTGGAAAGATGAGCTCCGCTGTGGTGGATGTCCAGTGTATGAGATCTGTTGTTGTGTGAAATGTGTCTTGTGGAATCTCTAATAGGTTGGAAAGTTAGTGGTGATGTAACCGCTGATGATCTTAAGGTTTCTCTTCTGCTGTGGAGTAAGAAGAGGTGAATGGCTGATGACCGATGTATATTGTTGCGCTTTGGGAATGTTTTTTGCCTCCTTGTGCATAACTGACAACTGTTTTAGTGATGTTTGGAATGGGTCGTGATCCTTGCTGTTCAAGCCCACCGAGAGAACAACAGTCGCTGTCTGTATGTATGGGTGTTTTCTCCAGTACCTTTGTGAGGTGATAGAATGTTGCCCTGGGTAACTGGGTCGACTTGGATGTTGGGGTTATTGAATGGTGGATCCGGTTGAGGTTTGAATCTCCTATGATGAGTGTTGGTGTGTGTCCCTCAATGTTCCAATCTGCCACCTTATAGTTCGGCCTGGCCCTGTGATAGAAGGGTTTTTGTGAAGTGTGTGTAAGTGTGGGCTGTGGTTGGGGTTGAGGCTGGGATTGTGGTTGTGGTGGGGATGATGGTGGGTAATTTGAGGCGCCAGTTGTACAGGGGTCCTGGACAGGCAGAGGCACCATGATATTTTGTTTTTGTGGGGTTCGATTTGGGAGCTTTGGGTGTTGCCCATTTTCTTGCCCTTTATTCATCATCATCTGCCCCTTGAGTTGCCCTGTCCTTGTCTGTACCCCTGGCCTGGCGCCTCCTGTGGGTGAAAGAGGAGCGGATGTAATTATGTCTTTAATATTATTGATACATTACCCTTTACTCTTTTTGTGGCCAGTGTTTTGTTTGATGGGTGTAGCTATGGGTGTGCGAAGTTTCTGTTTGACTGTTAGCTGTGTGATGAACCTGGGCTCTGATAGGATGGGCTGCTTGTGGAGTAGGAGGACCCACTGGACTTGTCCATTTCCTCTCCTCAGTTGTAGGGGGTTCTATTGTTGCCTCTTTTTGATTGGAGGGGAGAAGCCGTTAAAGTGGATGTTGAGGGTGGAGAGTGGAGATGTGTTTTGGAGAGAGTCTGTGTAGGGCCATAGGTTTCACTCAGGGTCGGTTGTTTTCCCAGTGATAGTGTCCGTATGTACGATGGTTGTCTTTTTGGCAGGGGATGAGGTTTTGACAAAGGTGGAAATTCCTCTGCTGAGGAGAGAGGTGGCACTGGGGTTGGAGTTGGTAGCGCTGGCCGGGAGTTTGTGGTGGGGTGTTTTATAGCTTCCGTGTATGTGGTTGATCTTGTATTGTGTTCGTCCGTATGGTTGTTTGTTGAGAAGAGGTGACCTGAGGGCATTTGAAGGTGGTTTCTACTCTAATGATGGTGGTGGGTGTCAGTTTATGCTTGTACCTCTTATGTGCCCAGCCCATTGCTATGGTCAGTGCCAGAGTATTGGGTGTGTTTATTTGTTGTGTAATGGTGTGGGTGATTGACTGGTAATGAGTCTGGAGTATGTGCATGTTGTTTTGCATCCACTGGTGTGTGTTCTGTGATAGTTTTGTTGTGGTGTAGTCTGTGGGTGAGGATGGTTTGATAAAGTTGGTGACCCGATGCACCTGTCTCATCATACCAGTAGGGAATGCACAATTTTAAGTGCCTTCTCCACCACTTCCATGTGGTGGGTTGCCTGTATTAATTTAAAATACAGTTTGGCCGTCCTGCCTTGTCTCCCTCATCTGGGGGTTTGTATAGGCCAGGCTGTCTGTATGCATAGGGTTGGGGTTGTGATATCCTGCCATGTGATGTGGTTGTCAAATTCTCAATGACTGCATGGTTACTAAAACCATGAGGCTAAAATACCTAAGTCCTGTACTTCCTAGTTAAAACAATACAACCAGGGTGTTCTCAGTCGAGGAGGACTGACAGTGTAATTCAAAAAAGCAAGGCAATACTATATTTAGAATAAAGATGTGAAGGCCTGAACTGCACGAGACTTTGGTGCTGCTCAGGCCAGTCCTTACCGCTTTGTTCTTTGTATGCCGGGTTATTGAGATATGGAGGTGGAGATGAGGCTACCAGTTGTTTCTTGGTGTTCCCCAGTTCCAGGGCTGGGGCTGTGGATCCGTTGTTCTTTGTTAGAGTCCAATCCTGTTAAAAGATCTGGTTCCAGAGGTTAAAATCCAGATGGTTTTTCAAGTGTCTATGCACTTTAGGCAATGAGCTCCCCTTATCCCTCCACATCTTGAATCTAAAACTTAACTTTTAATGCTATTGGTTAAAATCAAAAGTGATTAAAAGCCAAACAATGTTTAAAATCCACTGTGAAGTCCTGTTTCCAAACTCCTGACGCTTCGCAGAGTTTTCTGCTTCCTCAGAGGGATCTTTCCTCGACTGAGAACACCCCGTGCCCTTTTTAAAATGGGAGCAATTAGGAGGGAGAGACCCAACCACTGCTCCCAAAGTGGGCGCTTTCTATCTTCCTGTTACCCTATTGGTCCGATTTACCCGTGGAGCTACTCAAAGGCGGGAAAATTATTGCATTTTAAGGGCTTGTATGTTAAACTCCTCTTTCTTCTGTTTGCTTTTCAGTTCAGTTTCAAGGCTTTGTTATAAATGAACCTGGCAATATCCCCACCCATACCTTATATCCATTAAATTGCATCTTTGTCATCATAGTCCCTCCTTTGTCTCAGTATTTCCTCTCTGATACTTTATTTCTGTCTTTCCCTCCCTACTCCATCCCTATCTTGTTATTCTGTTCAGTTCTACTACATTTTCTATTATTCTGTACATTTGTATCCCTTAGTTGTTGTGTGTGGTTCTGTATCTGGGCACTATGCAATCCCTCTGGCACAATGAGACAAATCAAAGAAATAAAAATAAATAACCGTGGTTGGGGGAAAAAAAGAAGGTTGATCCAATGTTATATATTGCTGTAATTCACCGCGCTTATTGCTCTCTCGGCGGGTCCGACGTGGATGACCTGTGGACAGCGGAAGAGCAACACACCACACAAGGAGCAGAAACCAGCACCCGAGGGCAGCACCACACTTGTAGAGGGACAACACAGGGATGGCACGGGCTAGGGTTAGGTTTTGAATATCATTGTGTTTTATATCAACTCATTTGTTTTTCGTTGCACAGGCCTATCTCCTGTTTATCCCCTCTTAGTGATGTATTGTGTTGCATGTAGTGCTTTAAAAAGGCCCGTAGGTGTCCTCCTAAGATCTTAAATAAACTGAAGTGAGTTCTAAAATGATTGCTTTTCTGGGTGACAGTGCAGGGTCTATTGTGGTGAGCGATGTATTCAACCATAGTGCTGTTAAATATGAACATAAAAGCAACATTGTGCATTCAGCTGGTTTGGTTTTATTCTGTAAAAAGAAGGGAAAAGCCTAAAAACAGGAAATTCCAGACTAAAACAAATAAAACATCAATATATAGAGTTTAAATAAAACCATGTTCTGCTCCATCCATTTTCCTGTCTGTTAAAACCCATTTTCTAAAACTTCGCTCAGGCCACTTGGTGTTATAGTCCTCAGGCGCTGGATCCACTCCCGCTCTACCCTCCTCCGCTGCCCACAGGTCCAGCCTCAAGTGTGCCTGTAGCCCTGATATTGTGAGATGAGTGATGGGGTGCTCCTGGAAATGGGTTATCAGTGCCGCTTTGTAGGTGTGCCCTTTTGATATTATACAGGTGTTGTTTGAGTCTGGTTTCTATGGTGTGTTTGGTTTCTCCGATGTATTGTTTATTGCAGAGTGTGCATGTAATGATATAAATGACGTTGTGTGTGTTCAATGAGTATGTTTCTTGTACTGGTGCTGATGTGTGGCTGTGTGTGTTTGTAATAAACTTTATCTGTCGAAAATGAGAATTGTGAGATTTGGGGGTCTTGTGGTGGCTTACTGCTAAATCTTGCTTTGGTGAGGAGGTCCTTTAAGTTTTTGTTTTTTCTGAAGGCTGAAATTATTCTGTATGGTTTGAGTGGTATGTAAGTGTGCTGAACTGTAGCGAAGTTGTGTTTGATTGATTGATGTAGGGTCTGATTCTATGTGAAAATGTGGTTACTAGGGGGATGATGATTGTCTGCTGATTGAGTATTGAGGAAGTGTTACGGTTTGGTGATTGGTGCAGATCACTACCCATCGGGAGTCAGGATTAGGTCAAGGAGGGAGATAGGGTTAGGTTAGATGAGAACCCTGGTTAGGTAATGGTGAAGGTTAAGGTTAGGAGTGAAGTTTGGGGAGAGGTTAAGGTTAGGAGTGGGGTTTGGGGAGAGGTTAAGGTTAGGAGTGGGGTTTGGGGGAGAGGTTAAGGTTAGGAGTAGGGTTTGGGGAGAGGTTAAGGTTAGGAGTAGGGTTTGGGGGAGAGGTTAAGGTTAGGAGTAGGGTTTGGGGAGAGGTTAAGGTTAGGAGTAGGGTTTGGGAGAGGTTAAGGTTAGGAGTGAGGTTTGGGGAGAGGTTAAGGTTAGGAGTAGGGTTTGGGGAGAGGTTAAGGTTAGGGAGTGGGTTTGGGGAGAGGTTAAGGTTAGGAGTAGGGTTTGGGGAGAGGTTAAGGCTAGGAGTAGGGTTTGGGGAGAGGTTAAGGTTAGGAGTGGGGTTTGGGGAGAGGTTAAGGTTAGGAGTAGGGTTTGGGGAGAGGTTAAGGTTAGGAGTAGGGTTTGGGGAGAGGTTAAGGTTAGGAGTAGGATTGAGGTTAAGGTTAGAGAGGTGGATGATTTGATGTGGTCTGTGCGTGTTGGGGAATGGGAGGGAGGGCGCCAATGTGTTATTTTTGATGGTTCTTAAAATCGCTTTGAATATCCTCTTTTCCTAAGTGCGTGAATAGTGTATTTATTGCATATTCCAGGTCTTGTTTGCAAGATGATATCCTGTAGAACCGTATGAGTTGTGATTTTATTATTCCCTTAAATGTATGTTTAGGTGGTAGCTGTGTTTATGGAGTAAAGCGTGTGTGTCTGTTGGTTTGAAGTAGACTCTGGTTTGTAGTGTTTTCTGTGGTTGGTTGTTATTACTGAAAAACTGTTGTGTCTAGGAAGTTGACTTCTTATGGATGAATTGTGTATTTAATCTTGATGGATGAATGATGGCTGTTGAGAATGTTTATAAAGTCTGTGAATAATTGAATGTCGTGAGGCCAGGCTCCTATTATGTCATCTAAGAAACGGTAATAAAAGGTGGGTTGATATGGACACTTGGCCAGTGCCTCTCTCTCCCATTCAGCCATGTATATATTGGCGTAAGCAGGTGCAAATTTTACCCATAGCTGTTCCTCTCCACCTGAAGGTAATAGTGGTCGTTGAATAAAAAGTCATTGCTAGTCAGGCTGATTTCTAATAGTTGTAATATTTCTTTGTCCGGTCTAGTGTTGTCTGGGTATCTCTTAAAGATATTTCTAATTGCTTGAATTCCTGTTGCTGTATTTATATTCAGATATAGGCTATCAATATCTATTGTGAATATGTGGGTGTGGGAGGGAACAACTATGGGTCCAATCCTCTCCATAAAGTGGCACGTGTCCCTTAGAAAGCTGGGGTGCCTGGTGGAGAGAGGGTTAATATGATGATCTATATATTGAGAGATGTTATAAGATTCACTATTGCAGTCGGATACAATCGGTCTGCCAGGAGGAACTTCAAAGGAATTGTCCATGTCGCCGGTTCCTTGTGTACTTTTAACAGTAAGTAAAATAGTCTGGGTCGTGGGGTGTCTGTACCGTAGAGAAAGTCCCGTTGTTTTGCTGTGATGTAGTGTAGGTCATAGAGTCTTTTTATTATTGTCCTTAACTGTGTCTGTGTCTGTGGTTGTATACTGTTTTCTATTGGTTTGTAATGTTTGGTGTTTGATAACTGTCTATTGGCTTCATACATGTATTGATGTGTATCTAATATGACTATTTTTGACCCTTTGTCTGCTGGTTTGATGATTATGTGTGGGTTATTTTTAAGTTGTTGTATTGCCTGTCTTTCTACCTGTGTGAGGTTATCCTCCCTATCCGTGTGAATCTGATGGTTGTGAAGTGTGTTCTTGTCTGTTCTAATTAGTCTCCTGATTCTACCATCTATCTGGGAGGTTTTAGGTTCCCAGGTAGATGGTAAAGTAAATGGTTGGTGGTTGTCGCTCATGCTTGTAGTCAAAGTAGTCCAACAATTTGAGTCGCCTATGATATTTGTGGAGTGTCCCTTTGAAGTTCCTCCCAGTCAAATTTGTTTGGGCGAGGGATGAATGTCAACCCTCTCTCCAGGAGCTGTGTTTGTGCTGCTGTGGGGATGAAGGATTTGGAAAGGTTCATGATGTTCGATGTTGACTGGTCCGCTGCTCCCTTGGTGGAGGATCTGCACCGGCTACTAGGGAAGGAAGGAAATTGAGAGAAAGGCCATTTCTATCCAGACTGTGGCTTGTGGTTAGTGTAAATTTAGCTGTCTGCACCAGTGTTGAAAGATGAGCTCCGCTGTGGTGGATGTCCAGTGTATGAGATCTGTTGTTGTGTGAAATGTGTCTTGTGGAATCTCTAATAGGGTTGGAAAGTTAGTGGTGATGTAACCGCTGATGATCTTAAGGTTTCTCTTCTGCTGTGGAGTAAGAAGAGGTGAATGGCTGATGACCGGGATGTATATTGTTGCGCTTTGGGAATGTTTTGCCTCCTTGTGCATAACTGACAACTGTTTTAGTGATGTTTGGAATGGGTCGTGATCCTTGTTGTTCAAGCCCACCGAGAGAACAACAGTCGCTGTGTCTGTATGTATGGGTGTTTTCTCCAGTACCTTTGTGAGGTGATAGAATGTTGCCCTGGGTAACTGTCGACTTGGATGTTGGGGTTATTGAATGGTGGGATCCGGTTGAGGTTTGAATCTCCTATGATGAGTGTTGGTGTGTGTCCCTCAATGTTCCAATCTGCCACCTTATAGTTCGGCCTGGCCCTGTGATAGAAGGGTTTTTGTGAAGTGTGTAAGTGTGGGCTGTGGTTGGGGTTGAGGCTGGGATTGTGGTTGTGGTGGGGATGATGGTGGTAATTTGAGGCGCCAGTTGTACAGGGGTCCTGGACAGGCAGAGGCACCATGATATTTTGTTTTTGTGGGGGTTCGATTTGGGAGCTTTGGGGTGTTGCCCATTTTCTTGCCCTTTATTCATCATCATCTGCCCCTTGAGTTGCCCTGTCCTTGTCTGTACCCCTGGCCTGGCGCCTCCTGTGGGTGAAAGAGGAGCGGATGTAATTATGTCTTTTAATATTATTGATACATTACCCTTTACTCTTTGTGGCCAGTGTTTTGTTTGATGGGTGTAGCTATGGGTGTGCGTAGTTTCTGTTTGACTGTTAGCTGTGTGATGAACCTGGGCTCTGATAGGATGGGCTGCTTGTGGAGTAGGAGGACCCACTGGACTTGTCCATTTCCTCTCCTCAGTTGTAGGGGGTTCTATTGTTGCCTCTCTTTTTTGATTGGAGGGGGAGAAGCCAAGTTAAAGTGATGTTGAGGGTGGAGAGTGGAGATGTGTTTTGGAGAGAGTCTGTAAAAGCAGGGCTATAGGTTTCACTCAGGGTCGGTTGTTTTCCCAGTGATAGTGTCCGTGATGTACGATGGTTGTCTTTTGGCAGGGGATGAGGTTTTGACAAAGGTGGAAATTCTCTGCTGAGGAGAGAGGTGGCACTGGGGTTGGAGTTGGTAGCGCTGGCCGGGAGTTTGTGGTGGGGTGTTTTCTATAGCTTCCGGTGTATGTGGTTGATCTTGTATTGTGTCTGTCCGTATGGTTGTTTGTTGAGAAGAGGGTGACCTGAGGGCATTTGAAGGTGGTTTCTACTCTAATGATGGTGGTGGGTGTCAGTTTATGCTTATATTCTTCTTATGTGCCCAGCCCATTGCTATGGTCAGTGCCAGAGTATTGGGTGTGTTTATTTGTTGTGTAATGGTGTGGGTGATTGACTGGTAATGAGTCTGGAGTATGTGCATGTTGTTTTGCATCCACTGGTGTGTGTTCTGTGATAGTTTTGTTGTGGTGTAGTCTGTGGGTGAGGATGGTTTGATAAAGTTGGTGACCCGATGCACCTGTCTCATCATACCAGTAGGGAATGCACAATTTTAAGGTGCCTTCTCCACCACTTCCATGTGGTGGGTTGCCTGTATTAATTTAAAATACAGTTTGGCCGTCTGCCTTGTCTCCTCATCTGGGGGTTTGTATAGGCCAGGCTGTCTGTATGCATAGGGTTGGGGTTGTGATATCCTGCCATGTGATGTGGTTGTCAAATTCTCAATGACTGCATGGTTACTAAACCATGAGGCTAAAATACCTAAGTCCTGTACTTCCTAGTTAAAACAATACAACCAGGGTGTTCTCAGTCGAGGAGGACTGGACAGTGTAATTCAAAAAAGCAAGGCAATACTATATTTAGAATAAAGATGTGAAGGCCTGAACTGCACGAGACTTTTGGTGCTGCTCAGGGCCAGTCCTTACCGCCTTTGTTCTTTGTATGCCGGGTTATTGAGATATGGAGGTGAGATGAGGCTACCAGTTGTTTCTTGGTGTTCCCAGTTCCAGGGCTGGGGCTGTGATCCGTTGTTCTTGTTAGAGTCCAATCCTGTTAAAAGATCTGGTTCCAGAGGTTAAAATCCAGATGGTTTTTCAAGTGTCTATGCACTTTAGGCAATGAGCTCCCCCTTATCCCTCCACATCTTGAATCTAAAACTTAACTTTTAATGCTATTGGTTAAAATCAAAAAGTGATTAAAAGCCAAACAATGTTTAAAATCCACTGTGAAGTCCTGTTTCCAAACCCTGACGTTTCGCAGAGTTTTCTGCTTCCTCAGAGGGATCTTTTCCTCGACTGAGAACACCCCGTGCCCTTTTAAAATGGGAGCAATTAGAGGGAGAGACCCAACCACTGCTCCCAAAGTGGGCTGCTTTATCTTCCTGTTCCCCTATTGGTCCGATTTACCCGTGGAGCTACTCAAAGGCGGGAAAATTATTGCATTTTAAGGGCTTGTATGTTAAACTCCTCTTTCTTCTGTTTGCTTTTCAGTTCAGTTTCAAGGCTTTGTTATAAATGAACCTGGCAATATCCCCACCCATACCTTATATCCATTAAATTGCATCTTTGTCATCATAGTCCCTCCTTTGTCTCAGTATTTCTCTCTGATACTTTATTTCCTGTCTTTCCCTCCCTACTCCATCCCTATCTTGTTATTCTGTTCAGTTCTACTACATTTTCTATTATTCTGTACATTTGTATCCCTTAGTTGTTGTGTGTGGTTCTGTATCTGGGCACTATGCAATCCCTCTGGCACAATGAGACAAATCAAAGAAATAAAAATAAATAACCGTGTTGGGGAAAAAAAGAAGGTTGATCCAATGTTATATATTGCTGTAATTCATCGCGCTTATTGCTCTCTCGGTGGTCCGGACGTGGATGACCTGTGGACAGCGGAAGAGCAACACACCACACAAGGAGCAGAAACCAGCACCCGAGGGCAGCACCACACTTGTAGAGGGACAACACAGGGATGGCACGGGCTAGGGTTAGGTTTTGAATATCATTGTGTTTTATATCAACTCATTTGTTTTTCGTTGCACAGGCCTATCTCCTGTTTATCCCCTCTTAGTGATGTATTGTGTTGCATGTAGTGCTTTAAAAAGGCCCGTGAGGTGTCCTCCTAAGATCTTAAATAAACTGAAGTGAGTTCTAAAATGATTGCTTTTCTGGGTGACAGTGCAGGGTCTATTGTGGTGAGCGATGTATTCAACCATAGTGCTGTTAAATATGAACATAAAAGCAACATTGTGCATTCAGCTGGTTTGGTTTTATTCTGTAAAAGAAGGGAAAAGCCTAAAAACAGGAAATTCCAGACTAAAACAAATAAAACATCAATATATAGAGTTTAAATAAAACCATGTTCTGCTCCATCCATTTTCCTGTCTGTTAAAACCCATTTTCTAAAACTTCTGCTCAGGCCACTTGGTGTTATAGTCCTCAGGCGCTGGATCCACTCCTGCTCTACTCCTCCTCCGCTGCCCACAGGTCCAGCCCAAGTGTGCCTGTAGCCCTGATATTGTGAGATGAGTGATGATGGGTGCTCCTGGAAATGGGTTATCAGTGCCGCTTGTAGGTGTGCCCTTTGATATTATACAGGTGTTGTTTGAGTCTGGTTTCTATGGTGTGTTTGGTTTCTCCGATGTATTGTTTATTGCAGAGTGTGCATGTAATGATATAAATGACGCTGTGTGTGTTCAATGAGTATGTTTCTTGTACTGGTGCTGATGTGTGGCTGTGTGTGTTTGTAATAAACTTTATCTGTCTAAAATGAGAATTGTGAGATTTGGGGTCTTGTGGTGGCTTACTGCTAAATCTTGCTTTGGTGAGGAGGTCCTTTAAGTTTTTGTTTTTTCTGAAGGCTGAAATTATTCTGTATGGTTTGAGTGGTATGTAAGTGTGCTGAACTGTAGCTAAGTTGTGTTTGATTGATTGATGTAGGGGTCTGATTCTATGTGAAAATGTGGTTACTAGGGGGGATGATGATTGTCTGCTGATTGAGTATTGAGGAAGTGTTACGGTTTGGTGATTGGTGCAGATCACTACCCATCGGGAGTCAGGATTAGGTCAAGGAGGGAGATAGGGGTTAGGTTAGGATGAGAACCTGGTTAGGTAATGGTGAAGGTTAAGGTTAGGAGTGAAGTTTGGGGAGAGGTTAAGGTTAGGAGTGGGGTTTGGGGAGAGGTTAAGGTTAGGAGGTTTGGGGAGAGGTTAAGGTTAGGAGTAGGGTTTGGGGAGAGGTTAAGGTTAGAGTAGGTTTGGGGAGAGGTTAAGGTTAGGAGTAGGGTTTGGGGAGAGGTTAAGGTTAGGAGTAGGGTTTGGGAGAGGTTAAGGTTAGGAGTGAGGTTTGGGGAGAGGTTAAGGTTAGGAGTAGGGTTTGGGGAGAGGTTAAGGTTAGGAGTGGGTTTGGGGAGAGGTTAAGGTTAGGGAGTAGGGTTTGGGGGAGAGGTTAAGGCTAGGAGTAGGGTTTGGGGGAGAGGTTAAGGTTAGGAGTGGCTTGGGGGAGAGGTTAAGGTTAGGAGTAGGGTTTGGGGAGAGGTTAAGGTTAGGAGTAGGGTTTGGGGGAGAGGTTAAGGTTAGGAGAGGATTGAGGTTAAGGTTAGGAGAGGTGGATGATTTGATGGGTCTCAGTGTTGGGGAATGGGAGGAGGGCGCCAATGTGTTATTTTGGATGGTTCCAAAATCGCTTTGAATATCCTCTTTCCTAAGTGCCAGGCTGTGAATAGGCCAGGCCAGGCCAGGCCAGGCCAGGCCAGGCCAGGCCAGGCCAGGCCAGGCCAGGCCAGGCCAGGCCAGGCCAGGCCAGGCCAGGCCAGGCTTGTGCAGGCCAGGCCAGCCAGGCCAGGCCAGGCCAGGCCAGGCCAGGCCAGGCCAGGCCAGGCCAGGCCAGGCCAGGCCAGGCCAGGCTGTGCTGTGCTGTGCCAGGCCAGCTGTGCTGTGCTGTGCCAGGCCAGGCCAGCTGGCCAGGCCAGGCCAGCCAGGCCAGGCCAGGCCAGGCCAGGCCAGCTGTGCCAGGCCAGGCCAGGCCAGGCCAGGCCAGGCCAGGCCAGGCCAGGCTGTGCTGTGCTGTGCTGTGCCAGGCCAGTGCCAGTGCTGTGCCAGGCCAGGCCAGGCCAGGCCAGCTGTGCCAGGCCAGGCTGTGCAGTGCCAGGCCAGGCCAGGCCAGGCCAGGCCAGGCCAGGCCAGGCCAGGCCAGGCCAGGCCAGGCCAGGCCAGGCCAGGCCAGGCCAGGCCAGGCCAGGCCAGGCCAGGCCAGGCCAGGCCAGGCCAGGCCAGGCCAGGCCAGGCCAGGCCAGGCCAGGCCAGGCCAGGCCAGGCCAGGCCAGGCCAGGCCAGGCCAGGCCAGGCCAGGCCAGCCAGGCCAGGCCAGGCCAGGCCAGGCCAGGCCAGGCCAGGCCAGGCCAGGCCAGGCCAGGCCAGGCCAGGCCAGGCCAGGCCAGGCCAGGCCAGGCCAGGCCAGGCCAGGCCAGGCCAGGCCAGGCTAGGCCAGGCCAGGCCAGGCCAGGCCAGGCCAGCTAGGCCAGGCCAGGCCAGGCCAGGCCAGGCCAGGCTAGGCCAGGCTAGGCTAGGCTAGGCTAGGCCAGGCCAGGCTAGGCTAGGCCAGGCTAGTGCCAGGCCAGGCTAGTGCTAGGCTAGGCCAGGCTAGGCTGTGCTGTGCTGTGCTGTGCCAGGCCAGGCTGTGCTGTGCCAGGCCAGGCCAGGCCAGCTGTGCTGTGCCAGGCTGTGCTGTGCCAGGCTGTGCTGTGCTGTGCTGTGCTGTGCTGTGCTGTGCTGTGCCAGGCCAGGCCAGCCAGGCCAGGCCAGGCCAGGCCAGGCCAGGCCAGGCCAGGCCAGGCCAGGCCAGGCTGTGCCAGGCCAGGCCAGGCCAGGCCAGGCCAGGCTGTGCCAGGCCAGTGCCAGGCCAGGCCAGGCCAGGCCAGGCCAGGCCAGGCCAGGCCAGGCCAGGCCAGGCCAGGCCAGGCCAGGCCAGGCCAGGCCAGGCCAGGCCAGGCCAGGCCAGGCCAGGCCAGGCCAGGCCAGGCCAGGCCAGGCCAGGCCAGGCCAGGCCAGGCCAGGCCAGGCCAGGCCAGGCCAGGCCAGGCCAGGCCAGGCCAGGCCAGGCCAGGCCAGGCCAGGCCAGGCCAGGCCAGGCCAGGCCAGGCCAGGCCAGGCCAGGCCAGGCCAGGCCAGGCCAGGCCAGGCCAGGCCAGGCTAGGCTAGGCCAGGCCAGGCCAGGCCAGGCCAGGCTAGGCCAGGCTAGGCCAGGCCAGGCCAGGCTAGGCCAGGCTAGCTAGGCTAGTGCTAGGCTAGGCCAGGCCAGGCTAGGCTAGCTAGGCTAGGCTAGGCTAGGCTAGGCTATTAGGCTAGGCTAGGCCAGGCCAGGCTAGGCTAGGCTAGGCTAGGCTAGGCCAGTGCTGTGCTGTGCTGTGCTGTGCTGTGCTGTGGCCAAAGGCTGTGCTGTGCTGTGCTGTGCCAGGCCAGGCCAGGCCAGGCTGTGCTGTGCCAGGCCAGGCCAGGCCAGGCCAGGCCAGGCCAGTGCTGTGCTGTGCTGTGCTGTGCCAGTGCCAGTGCTGTGCTGTGCCAGGCCAGGCCAGCTGTGCTGTGCCAGGCCAGGCCAGTGCTGTGCTGTGCTGTGCTGTGCCAGGCCAGGCCAGGCCAGGCCAGGCCAGGCCATGCTGTGCCAGGCCAGGCCAGGCCAGGCCAGGCCAGGCCAGGCCAGGCCAGGCCAGGCCAGGCCAGGCCAGGCCAGGCCAGGCCAGGCCAGGCCAGGCCAGGCCAGGCCAGGCCAGGCCAGGCCAGGCCAGGCCAGGCCAGGCCAGGCCAGGCCAGGCCAGGCCAGGCCAGGCCAGGCCAGGCCAGGCCAGGCCAGGCCAGGCCAGCTGTGCCAGGCCAGGCCAGGCCAGGCCAGGCCAGGCCAGGCCAGGCCAGGCCAGGCCAGGCCAGGCCAGGCCAGGCCAGGCCAGGCCAGGCCAGGCCAGGGCCAGGCCAGGGCCAGGCCAGGCCAGGCCAGGCCAGGCCAGGCCAGGCCAGGCCAGGCCAGGCTAGGCCAGGCCAGGCCAGGCCAGGCTAGGCTAGGCCAGGCCAGGCTAGGCCAGGCCAGGCTAGGCTAGGCTAGGCTAGGCTAGGCTAGGCTAGGCCAGGCTAGGCTAGGCTAGGCCAGGCTAGGCTAGGCTAGGCTAGGCTAGGCCAGGCTGTGCTGTGCTGTGCTAGGCCAGGCTGGTGCTGTGCTGTGCTGTGCTGTGCTGTGCCAGTGCTGTGCTGTGCTGTGCTGTGCCAGCCAGTGTGCTGTGCTGTGCTGTGCTGTGCCAGGCTGTGCTGTGCTGTGCCAGGCCAGGCTGTGCCAGGCCCAGGCCAGGCCAGGCTGTGCCAGTGCCAGGCCAGGCCAGGCCAGGCCAGGCCAGGCCAGGCCAGGCCAGCTGTGCCAGGCCAGGCCAGGCCAGCTGTGCCAGGCCAGGCCAGGCCAGGCCAGGCCAGGCCAGGCCAGGCCAGGCCAGGCCAGGCCAGGCCAGGCCAGGCCAGGCCAGGCCAGGCCAGGCCAGGCCAGGCCAGGCCAGGCCAGGCCAGGCCAGGCCAGGCCAGGCCAGGCCAGGCCAGGCCAGGCCAGGCCAGGCCAGGCCAGGCCAGGCCAGGCCAGGCCAGGCCAGGCCAGGCCAGGCCAGGCCAGGCCAGGCCAGGCCAGGCCAGGCCAGGCCAGGCCAGGCCAGGCCAGGCCAGGCCAGGCCAGGCCAGGCCAGGCCAGGCCAGGCCAGGCCAGGCCAGGCCAGGCCAGGCCAGGCCAGGCCAGGCTAGGCCAGGCCAGGCCAGGCCAGGCTGCAGGCTAGGCTAGGCCAGGCTAGCTAGGCTAGGCCAGGCCAGGCCAGGCTAGGCCAGGCTAGGCCAGCCAGGCTAGGCTAGGCCAGGCTAGGCCAGGCTGTGCTGTGCTGGCCAGGCTGTGCAGGCTGTGCTGTGCTGTGCCAGGCTGTGCAGGCTGTGCTGTGCTGTGCTGTGCCAGTGCCAGGCTGTGCTGTGCTGTGCCAGGCCAGGCCAGCCAGGCCAGGCTGTGCTGTGCCAGGCCAGGCCAGTGCCAGGCCAGGCCAGGCTGTGCCAGGCTGTGCTGTGCCAGGCCAGGCCAGGCCAGCCAGGCCAGGCCAGGCCAGGCCAGGCCAGGCCAGGCTGTGCTGTGCCAGGCTGTGCTGTGCTGTGCTGTGCCAGGCCAGGCTGTGCTGTGCCAGGCCAGGCCAGGCCAGGCCAGGCCAGGCCAGGCCAGGCCAGGCCAGGCCAGGCCAGGCCAGGCCAGGCCAGGCCAGGCCAGTGCTGTGCCAGGCCAGGCCAGGCCAGGCCAGGCCAGGCCAGGCCAGGCCAGGCCAGGCCAGGCCAGGCCAGGCCAGGCCAGGCCAGCCAGGCCAGGCCAGGCCAGGCCAGGCCAGGCCAGGCCAGGCCAGGCCAGGCCAGGCCAGGCCAGGCCAGGCCAGGCCAGGCCAGGCCAGGCCAGGCCAGGCCAGGCCAGGCCAGGCCAGGCCAGGCCAGGCCAGGCCAGGCCAGGCCAGGCCAGGCCAGGCCAGGCCAGGCCAGGCTAGGCCAGGCAGGCCAGGCCAGGCCAGGCAGGCCAGGCCAGGCTAGGCTAGGCTAGGCCAGGCCAGGCCAGGCTAGGCTAGGCCAGGCTAGGCTAGGCTAGGCTAGGCCAGGCTAGGCTAGGCCAGGCTAGGCTAGTGCTAGGCTAGGCCAGGCCAGGCTGTAGGCCAGGCCAGTGCTGTGCTGTGCCAGGCTGTGCTGTGCTGTGCTGTGCTGTGCAGGCCAGCCAGGCCAGGCCAGGCTGTGCCAGTGCTGTGCTGTGCTGTGCCAGGCTGTGCTGTGCCAGGCCAGGCCAGGCCAGTGCCAGGCCAGGCCAGGCCAGGCCAGGCCAGGCCAGGCTGTGCAGTGCCAGGCCAGGCCAGGCCAGGCCAGGCCAGGCCAGGCTGTGCCAGGCCAGGCCAGGCCAGGCCAGTGCCAGGCCAGGCCAGGCCAGGCCAGGCCAGGCCAGGCCAGGCCAGGCCAGGCCAGGCCAGGCCAGGCCAGGCCAGGCCAGGCCAGGCCAGGCCAGGCCAGGCCAGGCCAGGCCAGGCCAGGCCAGGCCAGGCCAGGCCAGGCCAGGCCAGGCCAGGCCAGGCCAGGCCAGGCCAGGCCAGGCCAGGCCAGGCCAGGCCAGGCCAGGCCAGGCCAGGCCAGGCCAGGCCAGGCCAGGCCAGCCAGGCCAGGCCAGGCTAGGCCAGGCCAGGCCAGGCCAGGCTAGGCCAGGCCAGCCAGGCCAGGCCAGGCCAGGCCAGGCCAGGCCAGGCCAGGCTAGGCCAGGCTAGGCAGGCCAGGCTAGGCTAGGCCAATAGGCTAGGCCAGGCTAGGCCAGGCTAGGCTAGGCTAGGCTAGGCTGTGCCAGGCTCAGGCTGTGCTGTGCTGTGCCAGGCTGTGCTGTGCTGTGCTGTGCTGTGCTGTGCTGTGCTGTGCTGTGCTGTGCCAGGCTGTGCTGTGCTGTGCCAGGCCAGGCCAGCTGTGCTGTGCTGTGCCAGGCCAGGCCAGGCCAGGCCAGCTGTGCTGTGCTGTGCTGCCAGGCTGTGCTGTGCCAGGTGCCAGGCTGTGCTGTGCTGTGCTGTGCTGTGCCAGGCCAGGCCAGGCCAGGCCAGGCCAGGCCAGGCTGTGCCAGGCCAGTGCCAGTGCCAGGCCAGGCCAGGCCAGCTGTGCTGTGCCAGGCCAGGCCAGGCCAGGCCAGGCCAGGCCAGGCCAGGCCAGGCCAGGCCAGGCCAGGCCAGGCCAGGCCAGGCCAGGCCAGGCCAGGCCAGGCCAGGCCAGGCCAGGCCAGGCCAGGCCAGGCCAGGCCAGGCCAGGCCAGGCCAGGCCAGGCCAGGCCAGGCCAGGCCAGGCCAGGCCAGGCCAGGCCAGGCCAGGCCAGGCCAGGCCCAGGCCAGGCCAGGCCAGGCCAGGCCAGGCCAGGCCAGGCCAGGCCAGGCCAGGCCAGGCCAGGCCAGGCCAGGCCAGGCCAGGCCAGGCCAGGCCAGGCCAGGCCAGGCTAGGCCAGGCTAGGCCAGGCCAGGCCAGGCCAGGCTAGGCAGGCCAGGCCAGGCCAGGCCAGGCTAGGCTAGGCCAGGCCAGGCTAGGCCAGGCTAGGCTAGGCCAGGCCAGGCTAGGCTAGGCTAGGCTAGGTTGTGCTGTGCTGTGCTGTGCTGTGCTGTGCTGTGCTGTGCTGTGCTGTGCTGTGCTGTGCTGTGCTGTGCTGTGCTGTGCTGTGCTGTGCTGTGCCAGGCTGTGCTGTGCCAGGCCAGGCCAGGCCAGGCTGTGCCAGGCCAGGCCAGGCCAGGCCAGTGCTGTGCCAGGCCAGGCCAGGCCAGGCTGTGCTGTGCCAGGCCAGGCCAGGCCAGGCTGTGCCAGGCCAGGCCAGGCCAGGCCAGGCTGTGCCAGGCCAGGCCAGGCCAGGCCAGGCCAGGCCAGGCCAGGCCAGGCCAGGCCAGGCCAGGCCAGGCCAGGCCAGGCCAGGCCAGGCCAGGCCAGGCCAGGCCAGGCCAGGCCAGGCCAGGCCAGGCCAGGCCAGGCCAGGCCAGGCCAGGCCAGGCCAGGCCAGGCCAGGCCAGGCCAGGCCAGGCCAGGCCAGGCCAGGCCAGGCCAGGCCAGGCCAGGCCAGGCCAGGCCAGGCCAGGCCAGGCCAGGCCAGGCCAGGCCAGGCTGTGCCAGGCCAGGCCAGGCCAGGCCAGGCCAGGCCAGGCCAGGCCAGGCCAGGCCAGGCCAGCTGTGGGCCAGGCCAGGCTCAGGCCAGGCTAGGCCAGGCTAGGCTAGCAGCCAGGCCAGGCTAGGCCAGGCTAGGCTAGGCTAGGCTAGGCAGGCTAGGCTAGGCTAGGCCAGGCTAGCTGTAGCCAGGCTAGGCTGTGCCAGGCTGTGCTGTGCTGTGCTGTGCTGTGCCAGGCCAGGCTGTGCTGTGCTGTGCCAGCTGTGCAGCCAGGCCAGGCCAGGCTGTGCTGTGCTGTGCTGTGCTGTGCTGTGCCAGGCCAGGCCAGGCCAGCTGTGCCAGGCCAGGCTGTGCCAGGCTGTGCCAGGCCAGGCCAGGCCAGGCTGTGCTGTGCAGGCCAGGCCAGGCCAGGCCAGGCCAGGCCAGGCCAGGCCAGGCCAGGCCAGGCTGTGCCAGGCCAGGCCAGGCCAGGCCAGGCCAGGCCAGGCCAGGCCAGGCCAGGCCAGGCCAGGCCAGGCCAGGCCAGGCCAGGCCAGGCCAGGCCAGGCCAGGCCAGGCCAGGCCAGGCCAGGCCAGGCCAGGCCAGGCCAGGCCAGGCCAGGCCAGGCCAGGCCAGGCCAGGCCAGGCCAGGCCAGGCCAGGCCAGGCCAGGCCAGGCCAGGCCAGGCCAGGCCAGGCCAGGCCAGGCCAGGCCAGGCCAGCTTAGGCAGGCCAGGCCAGGCCAGGCCAGGCCAGGCAGGCCAGGCCAGGCCAGGCTAGGCCAGGCTAGGCTAGGCCAGGCCAGGCCAGGCTAGGCCAGGCTAGGCTAGGCCAGGCTAGGCCAGGCTAGGCTAGGCTAGGCCAGGCTAGGCTAGGCTAGGCCAGGCTAGGCTAGTGCTAGTGCTAGGCTAGGCTAGGCTAGGCTAGGCCAGGCCAGGCTGTGCTGTGCTGTGCCAGGCCAGGCCAGGCTGTGCTGTGCCAGGCTGTGCTGTGCTGTGCTGTGCCAGCTGTGCTGTGCCAGGCCAGGCCAGGCCAGGCTGTGCAGGCAGGCAGGCCAGGCCAGGCCAGGCCAGTGCCAGGCCAGGCTGTGCCAGGCCAGGCTGTGCCAGGCCAGGCCAGGCCAGGCTGTGCCAGGCCAGGCCAGGCCAGGCCAGGCCAGGCCAGGCCAGGCCAGGCCAGGCCAGGCCAGGCCAGGCCAGGCCAGGCCAGGCCAGGCCAGGCCAGGCCAGGCCAGGCCAGGCCAGGCCAGGCCAGGCCAGGCCAGGCCAGGCCAGGCCAGGCCAGGCCAGGCCAGGCCAGGCCAGGCCAGGCCAGGCCAGGCCAGGCCAGGCCAGGCCAGGCCAGGCCAGGCCAGGCCAGGCCAGGCCAGGCCAGGCCAGGCCAGGCCAGGCCAGGCCAGGCCAGGCCAGGCCAGGCCAGGCCAGGCCAGGCCAGGCCAGGCCAGGCCAGGCCAGGCCAGGCCAGGCCAGGCCAGGCCAGGCCAGGCCAGGCTAGGCCAGGCCAGGCCAGGCTAGGCCAGGCTAGGCCAGGCTAGGCTAGGCCAGGCTAGGCCAGGCTAGGCTAGGCTAGGCCAGGCTAGGCTGTGCAGGCTGTGCTGTGCTAGGCTAGGCTAGGCAGCTGTGCTAGCAGGCCAGGCTGTGCTGTGCCAGGCCAGGCTGTGCCAGGCTGTGCTGTGCTGTGCCAGTGCCAGTGCTGTGCTGTGCTGTGCTGTGCTGTGCTGTGCTGTGCCAGGCCAGGCCAGGCCAGCCAGGCCAGGCCAGGCTGTGCCAGGCCAGGCCAGGCCAGGCCAGGCCTGTGCTGTGCCAGGCCAGGCCAGGCCAGGCCAGGCCAGGCCAGGCTGTGCCAGGCCAGGCCAGGCCAGGCCAGGCCAGGCCAGGCCAGGCCAGGCCAGGCCAGGCCAGGCCAGGCCAGGCCAGGCCAGGCCAGGCCAGGCCAGGCCAGGCCAGGCCAGGCCAGGCCAGGCCAGGCCAGGCCAGGCCAGGCCAGGCCAGGCCAGGCCAGGCCAGGCCAGGCCAGGCCAGGCCAGGCCAGGCCAGGCCAGGCCAGGCCAGGCCAGGCCAGGCCAGGCCAGGCCAGGCCAGGCCAGGCCAGGCCAGGCCAGGCCAGGCCAGGCCAGGCCAGGCCAGGCCAGGCCAGGCCAGGCCAGGCCAGGCCAGGCCAGGCCAGGCCAGGCCAGGCCAGGCCAGGCCAGGCCAGGCCAGGCCAGGCCAGGCCAGGCTAGGCTAGGCCAGGCCAGGCCAGGCTAGGCCAGGCTAGGCCAGGCTAGGCTAGGCCAGGCTAGGCCAGGCCAGGCTAGGCTAGGCTAGTAGCTAGGCTAGGCCAGGCTAGGCTAGGCTAGGCCAGGCCAGGCCAGGCCAGGCTAGGCCAGGCTGTGCCAGGCTGTGCTGTGCTGTGCTGTGCTGTGCTGTGCTGTGCTGTGCTGTGCTGTGCTGTGCTGTGCTGTGCTGTGCTGTGCTGTGCTGTGCTGTGCTGTGCTGTGCTGTGCTGTGCCAGGCCAGGCCAGGCCAGGCCAGGCCAGTGCTGTGCCAGGCCAGGCCAGGCCAGGCCTGTGCCAGGCCAGGCCAGGCCAGGCCAGGCCAGGCCAGGCCAGGCCAGGCCAGGCCAGGCCAGGCCAGGCCAGGCCAGGCCAGGCCAGGCCAGGCCAGGCCAGGCCAGGCCAGGCCAGGCCAGGCCAGGCCAGGCCAGGCCAGGCCAGGCCAGGCCAGGCCAGGCCAGGTGCCAGGCCAGGCCAGGCCAGGCCAGGCCAGGCCAGGCCAGGCCAGGCCAGGCCAGGCCAGGCCAGGCCAGGCCAGGCCAGGCCAGGCCAGGCCAGGCCAGGCCAGGCCAGGCCAGGCCAGGCCAGGCCAGGCCAGGCCAGGCCAGGCCAGGCCAGGCCAGGCCAGGCCAGGCCAGGCCAGGCCAGGCCAGGCCAGGCCAGGCCAGGCCAGGCCAGGCCAGGCCAGGCCAGGCCAGGCCAGGCCAGGCCAGGCCAGGCCAGGCCAGGCCAGGCCAGGCCAGGCCAGGCTAGGCTAGGCTAGGCCAGGCTAGGCCAGGCTAGGCCAGGCCAGGCTAGGCTAGCTAGGCTAGGCCAGGCTGTGCTAGGCCAGGCCAGGCTAGGCTAGGCTGTGCTGTGCTGTGCTGTGCTGTGCTGTGCCAGGCTGTGCTGTGCTGTGCTGTGCTGTGCTGTGCTGTGCTGTGCTGTGCTGTGCTGTGCTGTGCTGTGCTGTGCCAGGCTGTGCTGTGCTGTGCTGTGCTGTGCTGTGCTGTGCTGTGCTGTGCCAGGCCAGGCCAGGCTGTGCCAGGCCAGCTGTGCTGTGCTGTGCTGTGCTGTGCTGTGCCAGGCCAGGCCAGGCCAGGCCAGGCTGTGCCAGGCCAGGCTGTGCCAGGCCAGGCCAGGCCAGGCCAGGCCAGGCCAGGCCAGGCCAGGCCAGGCCAGGCCAGGCCAGGCCAGGCCAGGCCAGGCCAGGCCAGGCCAGGCCAGGCCAGGCCAGGCCAGGCCAGGCCAGGCCAGGCCAGGCCAGGCCAGGCCAGGCCAGGCCAGGCCAGGCCAGGCCAGGCCAGGCCAGGCCAGGCCAGGCCAGGCCAGGCCAGGCCAGGCCAGGCCAGGCCAGGCCAGGCCAGGCCAGGCCAGGCCAGGCCAGGCCAGGCCAGGCCAGGCCAGGCCAGGCCAGGCCAGGCCAGGCCAGGCCAGGCCAGGCCAGGCCAGGCCAGGCCAGGCCAGGCCAGGCTGTGCCAGGCCAGGCTAGGCTAGGCCAGGCCAGGCCAGGCCAGGCTAGGCTAGGCTAGGCCAGGCTAGGCCAGGCCAGGCCAGGCTGTGCTGTGCTAGGCCAGGCTAGGCCAGGCCAGGCTGTGCTAGGCTGTGCTGTGCTGTGCTGTGCTGTGCTGTGCTGTGCTGTGCTGTGCTGTGCTGTGCTGTGCTGTGCTGTGCTGTGCTGTGCTGTGCTGTGCTGTGCTGTGCTGTGCTGTGCTGTGCTGTGCTGTGCTGTGCCAGGCCAGCTGTGCCAGGCCAGGCCAGGCCAGGCTGTGCCAGGCCAGGCCAGGCCAGGCCAGGCCAGGCCAGGCCAGGCCAGGCCAGGCCAGGCCAGGCCAGGCCAGGCCAGGCCAGGCCAGGCCAGGCCAGGCCAGGCCAGGCCAGGCCAGGCCAGGCCAGGCCAGGCCAGGCCAGGCCAGGCCAGGCCAGGCCAGGCCAGGCCAGGCCAGGCCAGGCCAGGCCAGGCCAGGCCAGGCCAGGCCAGGCCAGGCCAGGCCAGGCCAGGCCAGGCCAGGCCAGGCCAGGCCAGGCCAGGCCAGGCCAGGCCAGGCCAGGCCAGGCCAGGCCAGGCCAGGCCAGGCCAGGCCAGGCCAGGCCAGGCCAGGCCAGGCAGGCCAGGCCAGGCCAGGCCAGGCCAGGCCAGGCCAGGCCAGGCCAGGCCAGGCCAGGCCAGGCCAGGCCAGGCCAGGCCAGGCTAGGCCAGCCAGGCCAGGCCAGGCTAGGCCAGGCCAGGCCAGGCCAGGCCAGGCCAGGCCAGGCTAGGCTAGGCCAGGCCAGGCTAGGCTAGGCTAGGCTAGCTAGGCCAGGCCAGGCCAGGCCAGGCTAGGCTAGGCCAGGCCAGGCCAGGCCAGGCCAGGCCAGGCCAGGCTGTGCCAGGCTGTGCTGTGCCAGTGCTGTGCTGTGCTGTGCTGTGCTGTGCTGTGCTGTGCTGTGCTGCCAGGCTGTGCTGTGCTGTGCTGTGCTGTGCTGTGCCAGGCCAGGCCAGGCTGTGCCAGGCCAGGCCAGGCCAGGCTGTGCTGTGCCAGTGCCAGGCCAGGCCAGTGCCAGGCCAGGCTGTGCTGTGCCAGGCCAGGCCAGGCCAGGCCAGGCCAGTGCCAGGCCAGGCCAGGCCAGGCCAGGCCAGGCCAGGCCAGGCCAGGCCAGGCCAGGCCAGGCCAGGCCAGGCCAGGCCAGGCCAGGCCAGGCCAGGCCAGGCCAGGCCAGGCCAGGCCAGGCCAGGCCAGGCCAGGCCAGGCCAGGCCAGGCCAGGCCAGGCCAGGCCAGGCCAGGCCAGGCCAGGCCAGGCCAGGCCAGGCCAGGCCAGGCCAGGCCAGGCCAGGCCAGGCCAGGCCAGGCCAGGCCAGGCCAGGCCAGGCCAGGCCAGGCCAGGCCAGGCCAGGCCAGGCCAGGCCAGGCCAGGCCAGGCCAGGCTAGGCCAGGCCAGGCCAGGCTAGGCCAGGCTAGGCTAGGCTAGGCTAGGCCAGGCCAGGCCAGGCCAGGCCAGGCTAGGCCAGGCCAGGCTAGGCCAGCTAGGCCAGGCCAGGCTAGGCTAGCCAGGCTAGGCCAGGCTAGGCTAGGCTAGGCTAGGCTAGGCTAGCTAGGCTAGGCCAGGCTGTGCTGTGCCAGCTTGTGCTGTGCTGTGCTGTGCTGGCTGTGCTGTGCCAGTGCCAGGCCAGCTGTGCCAGGCTGTGCTGTGCTGTGCTGTGCTGTGCTGTGCTGTGCTGTGCTGTGCTGTGCCAGGCCAGTGCTGTGCTGTGCCAGGCCAGTGCTGTGCAGTGCCAGGCTGTGCAGTGCTGTGCCAGGCCAGGCCAGGCCAGGCCAGGCCAGGCCAGGCCAGGCCAGGCTGTGCCAGGCCAGGCCAGGCCAGGCCAGGCCAGGCCAGGCCAGGCCAGGCCAGGCCAGGCCAGGCCAGGCCAGGCCAGGCCAGGCCAGGCCAGGCCAGGCCAGGCCAGGCCAGGCCAGGCCAGGCCAGGCCAGGCCAGGCCAGGCCAGGCCAGGCCAGGCCAGGCCAGGCCAGGCCAGGCCAGGCCAGGCCAGGCCAGGCCAGGCCAGGCCAGGCCAGGCCAGGCCAGGCCAGGCCAGGCCAGGCCAGGCCAGGCCAGGCCAGGCCAGGCCAGGCCAGGCCAGGCCAGGCCAGGCCAGGCCAGGCCAGGCCAGGCCAGGCCAGGCCAGGCCAGGCCAGGCCAGGCCAGGCCAGGCCAGGCTAGGCCAGGCCAGGCTAGGCCAGGCTAGGCCAGGCTAGGCCAGGCCAGGCCAGGCCAGGCCAGGCTAGGCTAGGCCAGGCTAGGCCAGGCTAGGCTAGGCTAGGCTAGGCTAGGCCAGGCTAGGCTAGGCCAGGCTAGGCTAGGCTAGGCTAGGCCAGGCTGTGCCAGGCTAGGCTGTGCCAGGCTGTGCAGGCCAGGCCAGTGCTGTGCTGTGCTGTGCCAGGCCAGGCTGTGCTGTGCTGTGCCAGGCCAGGCTGTGCCAGGCCAGGCCAGGCCAGGCTGCCAGCTGTGCCAGGCCAGGCTGTGCAGGCTGTGCCAGTGCCAGGCCAGTGCCAGGCCAGGCCAGGCCAGGCTGTGCTGTGCCAGGCCAGTGCTGTGCTGTGCTGTGCTGTGCTGTGCTGTGCTGTGCCAGGCCAGGCCAGGCCAGGCCAGGCCAGGCCAGGCCAGGCCAGGCCAGGCCAGGCCAGGCCAGGCCAGGCCAGGCCAGGCCAGGCCAGGCCAGGCCAGGCCAGGCCAGGCCAGGCCAGGCCAGGCCAGGCCAGGCCAGGCCAGGCCAGGCCAGGCCAGGCCAGGCCAGGCCAGGCCAGGCCAGGCCAGGCCAGGCCAGGCCAGGCCAGGCCAGGCCAGGCCAGGCCAGGCCAGGCCAGGCCAGGCCAGGCCAGGCCAGGCCAGGCCAGGCCAGGCCAGGCCAGGCCAGGCCAGGCCAGGCCAGGCCAGGCCAGGCCAGGCCAGGCCAGGCCAGGCCAGGCCAGGCCAGGCCAGGCCAGGCTGTGCAGGCCAGGCCAGCCAGGCCAGGCCAGGCCAGGCTAGGCTAGCTAGGCCAGGCCAGGCTAGGCCAGGCTAGGCCAGGCTAGGCTAGGCTAGGCTAGGCCAGCTAGGCTAGGCTAGGCTAGGCCAGGCTAGCTAGGCTAGGCTAGGCTAGGCTAGGCTAGGCTAGGCTAGGCTAGGCTAGGCTAGGCTAGGCTAGGCTAGGCTAGGCTAGGCTGTGCTGTGCTGTGCTGTGCTGTGCTGTGCTGTGCTGTGCTGTGCTGTGCTGTGCTGTGCTGTGCTGTGCTGTGCTGTGCTGTGCCAGGCCAGGCTGTGCTGTGCTGTGCTGTGCCAGGCTGTGCTGTGCTGTGCTGTGCTGTGCTGTGCCAGGCTGTGCCAGGCTGTGCTGTGCCAGGCCAGGCCAGGCCAGGCTGTGCTGTGCTGTGCTGTGCTGTGCCAGGCCAGGCCAGGCCAGGCCAGGCCAGGCCAGGCCAGGCCAGGCCAGGCCAGGCCAGGCCAGGCCAGGCCAGGCCAGGCCAGGCCAGGCCAGGCCAGGCCAGGCCAGGCCAGGCCAGGCCAGGCCAGGCCAGGCCAGGCCAGGCCAGGCCAGGCCAGGCCAGGCCAGGCCAGGCCAGGCCAGGCCAGGCCAGGCCAGGCCAGGCCAGGCCAGGCCAGGCCAGGCCAGGCCAGGCCAGGCCAGGCCAGGCCAGGCCAGGCCAGGCCAGGCCAGGCCAGGCCAGGGCCAGGCCAGGCCAGGCCAGGCCAGGCCAGGCCAGGCCAGCCAGGCCAGGCCAGGCCAGGCCAGGCCAGGCCAGGCCAGGCCAGGCCAGGCCAGGCCAGGCCAGGCTAGGCCAGGCCAGGCCAGGCCAGGCCAGGCCAGGCCAGGCCAGGCCAGGCCAGGCCAGGCCAGGCTAGGCCAGGCTAGGCCAGGCCAGGCTAGGCCAGGCCAGGCCAGGCTGTGGCCAGTGCTGTGCTGTGCCAGGCTGTGCTGTGCCAGTGCTGTGCTGTGCTGTGCTGTGCTGTGCTGTGCTGTGCTGTGCTGTGCTGTGCTGTGCTGTGCCAGGCCAGGCTGTGCTGTGCCAGGCTGTGCTGTGCCAGGCTGTGCTGTGCTGTGCTGTGCCAGGCTGGCTGTGCTGTGCCAGGCTGTGCTGTGCTGTGCCAGGCTGTGCCAGGCCAGGCCAGCTGTGCTGTGCTGTGCCAGGCCAGGCTGTGCTGTGCTGTGCCAGGCCAGGCCAGGCCAGGCCAGGCCAGGCTGTGCCAGGCTGTGCCAGGCCAGGCCAGGCCAGGCCAGGCCAGGCCA
Organism: Brachymystax lenok tsinlingensis; assembly: GCA_030435695.1. Taxonomy (NCBI): domain Eukaryota; kingdom Metazoa; phylum Chordata; class Actinopteri; order Salmoniformes; family Salmonidae; genus Brachymystax; species Brachymystax lenok. Next base: position 20,852 of record JAGFMH010000064.1, on the reverse strand, counting down.
GGCCAGGCCAGGCCAGGCCAGGCCAGGCCAGGCCAGGCCAGGCCAGGCCAGGCCAGGCCAGGCCAGGCCAGGCCAGGCCAGGCCAGGCCAGGCCAGGCCAGGCCAGGCCAGGCCAGGCCAGGCCAGGCCAGGCCAGGCCAGGCCAGGCCAGGCCAGGCCAGGCCAGGCCAGGCCAGGCCAGGCCAGGCCAGGCCAGGCCAGGCCAGGCCAGGCCAGGCCAGGCCAGGCCAGGCCAGGCCAGGCCAGGCCAGGCCAGGCCAGGCCAGGCCAGGCCAGGCCAGGCCAGGCCAGCTGTGCCAGGCCAGGCCAGGGCCAGGCCAGGCCAGGCCAGGCCAGGCCAGGCAGGCTAGGCCAGGCTAGGCTAGGCTAGGCCAGGCCAGGCTAGGCCAGGCTAGGCCAGGCTAGGCTAGGCTAGGCTAGGCCAGGCCAGGCCAGGCTGTGCTGTGCTGTGCCAGGCCAGGCCAGGCTGTGCTGTGCTGTGCTGTGCTGTGCTAGGCTGTGCTGTGCTGTGCTGTGGCCAGGCCAGGCTGTGCCAGGCCAGGCCAGGCCTGTGCCAGGCCAGTGCTGTGCCAGGCCAGGCTGTGCTGTGCTGTGCCAGGCCAGGCCAGGCCAGGCCAGGCTGTGCCAGGCTGTGCTGTGCCAGGCCAGTGCCAGGCCAGGCTGTGCCAGGCCAGGCCAGGCCAGGCCAGGCCAGGCCAGGCTGTGCTGTGCCAGGCCAGGCCAGGCCAGGCCAGGCCAGGCCAGGCCAGGCCAGGCCAGGCCAGGCCAGGCCAGGCCAGGCCAGGCCAGGCCAGGCCAGGCCAGGCCAGGCCAGGCCAGGCCAGGCCAGGCCAGGCCAGGCCAGGCCAGGCCAGGCCAGGCCAGGCCAGGCCAGGCCAGGCCAGGCCAGGCCAGGCCAGGCCAGGCCAGGCCAGGCCAGGCCAGGCCAGGCCAGGCCAGGCCAGGCCAGGCCAGGCCAGGCCAGGCCAGGCCAGGCCAGGCCAGGCCAGGCCAGGCCAGGCCAGGCCAGGCCAGGCCAGGCCAGGGCCAGGCCAGGCCAGGCCAGGCCAGGCCAGGCCAGGCCAGGCCAGGCTGTGCAGCCAGCCAGGTTGTGCCAGCCAGGCCAGCTAGGCTAGGCCAGGCCAGGCCAGGCTAGGCAGGCTAGGCCAGGCTAGGCCAGGCTAGGCTTGTGCAGCTGTGCTGTGCAGGCCAGGCCAGGCCAGGCTAGGCTGTGCTGTGCTGTGCTGTGCTGTGCCAGCTGTGCCAGTGCTGTGCTGTGCTGTGCTGTGCTGTGCTGTGCCAGGCTGTGCTGTGCCAGGCTGTGCTGTGCCAGTGTGCTGTGCTGTGCTGTGCTGTGCCAGCCAGCTGTGCTGTGCTGCCAGGCCAGGCTGTGCTGTGCTGTGCTGTGCTGTGCTGTGCTGTGCTGTGCCAGGCCAGGCCAGGCTGTGCAGGCCAGGCCAGGCCAGGCCAGGCCAGGCCAGTGCCAGGCCAGGCTGTGCCAGGCCAGGCCAGTGCTGTGCCAGGCCAGGCCAGGCCAGGCCAGGCCAGGCCAGGCCAGGCCAGGCCAGGCCAGGCCAGGCCAGGCCAGGCCAGGCCAGGCCAGGCCAGGCCAGGCCAGGCCAGGCCAGGCCAGGCCAGGCCAGGCCAGGCCAGGCCAGGCCAGGCCAGGCCAGGCCAGGCCAGGCCAGGCCAGGCCAGGCCAGGCCAGGCCAGGCCAGGCCAGGCCAGGCCAGGCCAGGCCAGGCCAGGCCAGGCCAGGCCAGGCCAGGCCAGGCCAGGCCAGGCCAGGCCAGGCCAGGCCAGGCCAGGCCAGGCTGTGCCAGGCCAGGCCAGGCCAGGCCAGGCCAGGCCAGGCCAGGCCAGGCCAGGCCAGGCTAGGCTAGGCTAGGCCAGGCCAGGCTAGGCTTAGGCTAGGCTAGGCTAGGCCAGCCAGGCTAGGCTAGGCTAGGCTAGGCTAGGCTAGCTAGGCTAGGCCAGGCTAGGCTGTGCTGTAGGCTAGGCCAGGCTGTGCTAGGCTGTGCTGTGCTGTGCTGTGCTGTGCTGTGCTGTGCTGTGCTGTGCTGTGCTGTGCTGTGCCAGGCTGTGCCAGGTGCTGTGCTGTGCTGTGCTGTGCTGTGCTGTGCCAGGCTGTGCTGTGCTGTGCCAGTGCCAGGCTGTGCTGTGCTGTGCCAGGCCAGGCCAGGCTGTGCCAGTGCCAGGCCAGGCCAGGCCAGGCCAGGCCAGGCCAGGCCAGGCCAGGCCAGGCCAGGCTGTGCTGTGCCAGGCCAGGCCAGGCCAGGCCAGGCCAGGCCAGGCCAGGCCAGGCCAGGCCAGGCCAGGCCAGGCCAGGCCAGGCCAGGCCAGGCCAGGCCAGGCCAGGCCAGGCCAGGCCAGGCCAGGCCAGGCCAGGCCAGGCCAGGCCAGGCCAGGCCAGGCCAGGCCAGGCCAGGCCAGGCCAGGCCAGGCCAGGCCAGGCCAGGCCAGGCCAGGCCAGGCCAGGCCAGGCCAGGCCAGGCCAGGCCAGGCCAGGCCAGGCCAGGCCAGGCCAGGCCAGGCCAGGCCAGGCCAGGCCAGGCCAGGCCAGGCCAGGCCAGGCCAGGCCAGGCCAGGCCAGGCCAGGCCAGCTGTGCCAGGCCAGTGCTAGGCCAGCCAGGCCAGGCCAGGCTGTGCTAGGCCAGGCTAGGCCAGGCTAGGCCAGGCTGTGCTCAGGCTAGGCTAGGCTAGGCTAGGCCAGGCTGTGGCTAGGCCAGGCTAGGCTAGGCTAGGCTAGGCCAGGCTAGCTAGGCTAGGCTAGGCTAGTGCTAGGCTAGGCTAGGCCAGGCCAGGGCCAGGCTGTGCTGTGCTGTGCTGTGCCAGCTGTGCTGTGCTGTGCTGTGCTGTGCTGTGCCAGCCAGGTGCTGTGCTGTGCTGTGCTGTGCTGTGCCAGGCTGTGCTGTGCTGTGCTGTGCCAGGCCAGGCCAGGCTGTGCTGTGCTGTGCTGTGCTGTGCTGTGCTGTGCTGTGCCAGGCTGTGCCAGGCTGTGCCAGGCCAGGCTGTGCTGTGCTGTGCCAGGCCAGGCCAGGCCAGGCCAGGCCAGGCCAGGCCAGGCCAGGCCAGGCCAGGCCAGGCCAGGCCAGGCCAGGCCAGGCCAGGCCAGGCCAGGCCAGGCCAGGCCAGGCCAGGCCAGGCCAGGCCAGGCTGTGCCAGGCCAGGCCAGGCCAGGCCAGGCCAGGCCAGGCCAGGCCAGGCCAGGCCAGGCCAGGCCAGGCCAGGCCAGGCCAGGCCAGGCCAGGCCAGGCCAGGCCAGGCCAGGCCAGGCCAGGCCAGGCCAGGCCAGGCCAGGCCAGGCCAGGCCAGGCCAGGCCAGGCCAGGCCAGGCCAGGCCAGGCCAGGCCAGGCCAGGCCAGGCCAGGCCAGGCCAGGCCAGGCCAGGCCAGGCCAGGCCAGGCCAGGCCAGGCCAGGCCAGGCCAGGCCAGGCCAGGCCAGGCCAGGCTAGGCCAGGCCAGGCCAGGCTAGGCCAGGCCAGGCTAGGCTAGGCCAGGCTAGGCCAGGCTAGGCTAGGCCAGGCTAGGCTAGGCTAGGCTAGGCTAGGCTAGGCTAGGCCAGGCTAGGCTAGCCAGGCCAGGCTGTGCTGTGCTAGGCCAGGCTGTGCTGTGCTGTGCTGTGCTGTGCTGTGCTGTGCTGTGCTGTGCTGTGCCAGGCCAGGCCAGGCTGTGCTGTGCTGTGCTGTGCTGTGCTGTGCTGTGCCAGGCTGTGCTGTGCTGTGCTGTGCCAGGCCAGGCCAGGCTGTGCTGTGCTGTGCCAGGCCAGGCCAGGCCAGGCCAGGCCAGCTGTGCCAGGCCAGGCCAGGCCAGGCTGTGCTGTGCCAGGCCAGGCCAGGCCAGGCCAGGCCAGGCCAGGCCAGGCCAGGCCAGGCCAGGCCAGGCCAGGCCAGGCCAGGCCAGGCCAGGCCAGGCCAGGCCAGGCCAGGCCAGGCCAGGCCAGGCCAGGCCAGGCCAGGCCAGGCCAGGCCAGGCCAGGCCAGGCCAGGCCAGGCCAGGCCAGGCCAGGCCAGGCCAGGCCAGGCCAGGCCAGGCCAGGCCAGGCCAGGCCAGGCCAGGCCAGGCCAGGCCAGGCAGGCCAGGCCAGGCCAGGCCAGGCCAGGCCAGGCCAGGCCAGGCCAGGCCAGGCCAGGCCAGGCCAGGCCAGGCCAGGCCAGGCTAGGCCAGGCCAGGCCAGGCCAGGCCAGGCTAGGCTAGGCCAGGCCAGGCCAGGCCAGGCTAGGCAGGCCAGGCTAGGCTAGGCTAGGCCAGGCTAGGCTAGGCCAGGCCAGGCCAGGCTAGGCTAGGCTAGGCTAGGCCAGGCTAGGCTAGGCCAGGCTAGGCTAGGCTAGGCCAGGCCAGGCCAGGCTAGGCTAGTGCCAGGCTGTGCTGTGCTGTGCTGTGCTGTGCTGTGCTGTGCTGTGCTGTGCTGTGCTGTGCTGTGCTGTGCTGTGCTGTGCTGTGCTGTGCCAGGCCAGCCAGGCTGTGCCAGGCCAGGCCAGTGCCAGGCCAGGCTGTGCCAGGCCAGGCTGTGCTGTGCTGTGCCAGGCCAGGCCAGGCCAGGCCAGGCCAGGCCAGGCCAGGCCAGGCTGTGCTGTGCCAGGCCAGGCCAGGCTGTGCCAGGCCAGGCCAGGCCAGGCTGTGCTGTGCCAGGCCAGGCCAGGCCAGGCCAGGCCAGGCCAGGCCAGGCCAGGCCAGGCCAGGCCAGGCCAGGCCAGGCCAGGCCAGGCCAGGCCAGGCCAGGCCAGGCCAGGCCAGGCCAGGCCAGGCCAGGCCAGGCCAGGCCAGGCCAGGCCAGGCCAGGCCAGGCCAGGCCAGGCCAGGCCAGGCCAGGCCAGGCCAGGCCAGGCCAGGCCAGGCCAGGCCAGGCCAGGCCAGGCCAGGCCAGGCCAGGCCAGGCCAGGCCAGGCCAGGCCAGGCCAGGCCAGCCAGCTGTGCCAGGCCAGGCCAGGCCAGGCCAGGCCAGGCCAGGCCAGGCCAGGCCAGGCCAGGCCAGGCCAGGCCAGGCCAGGCCAGGCCAGGCCAGCCAGGCCAGGCCAGGCCAGGCTAGGCCAGGCCAGGCCAGCTAGGCCAGGCTAGGCCAGGCTAGGCTAGGCTAGGCCAGGCTGTGCTGTGCCAGGCCAGGCTGGTGCTGTGCTGTGCTGTGCTGTGCTGTGCTGTGCTGTGCTGTGCTGTGCTGTGCTGTGCTGTGCTGTGCTGTGCCAGGCCAGCAGCTGTGCTGTGCTGTGCTGTGCTGTGCTGTGCCAGTGCTGTGCTGTGCTGTGCTGTGCTGTGCTGTGCTGTGCTGTGCCAGGCTGTGCTGTGCTGTGCTGTGCCAGGCCAGGCCAGGCCAGGCCAGGCCAGGCCAGGCCAGGCCAGGCCAGGCCAGGCCAGGCCAGGCCAGGCCAGGCCAGGCCAGGCCAGGCCAGGCCAGGCTGTGCCAGGCCAGGCCAGGCCAGGCCAGGCCAGGCCAGGCCAGGCCAGGCCAGGCCAGGCCAGGCCAGGCCAGGCCAGGCCAGGCCAGGCCAGGCCAGGCCAGGCCAGGCCAGGCCAGGCCAGCTGTGCCAGGCCAGGCCAGGCCAGGCCAGGCCAGGCCAGGCCAGGCCAGGCCAGGCCAGGCCAGGCCAGGCCAGGCCAGGCCAGGCCAGGCCAGGCCAGGCCAGGCCAGGCCAGGCCAGGCCAGGCCAGGCCAGGCCAGGCCAGGCCAGGCCAGGCCAGGCCAGGCCAGGCCAGGCCAGGCCAGGCCAGGCCAGGCCAGGCCAGGCCAGGCCAGGCCAGGCCAGGCCAGGCCAGCCAGGCCAGGCTAGGCCAGGCCAGGCCAGGCTCAGGCCAGGCTAGGCCAGGCCTAGGCCAGGCTAGGCCAGGCCAGGCCAGGCCAGGCCAGGCAGGCCAGGCTAGTTGTGCTAGGCTAGGCTAGGCCAGTGCTGTGCAGGCAAAGCAGGCAGCCAGGCTGTGCTGTGCTGTGCTGTGCTGTGCTGTGCCAGGCTGTGCTGTGCCAGGCTGTGCTGTGCTGTGCTGTGCTGTGCTGTGCTGTGCTGTGCTGTGCTGTGCTGTGCTGTGCTGTGCTGTGCTGTGCCAGGCCAGGCCAGGCTGTGCCAGGCCAGGCCAGGCTGTGCTGTGCTGTGCTGTGCTGTGCCAGGCCAGGCCAGGCCAGGCCAGGCCAGGCCAGGCCAGGCTGTGCCAGGCCAGGCCAGGCCAGGCCAGGCCAGGCCAGGCCAGGCCAGGCCAGGCCAGGCCAGGCCAGGCCAGGCCAGGCCAGGCCAGGCTGTGCCAGGCCAGGCCAGGCCAGGCCAGGCCAGGCCAGGCCAGGCCAGGCCAGGCCAGGCCAGGCCAGGCCAGGCCAGGCCAGGCCAGGCCAGGCCAGGCCAGGCCAGGCCAGGCCAGGCCAGGCCAGGCCAGGCCAGGCCAGGCCAGGCCAGGCCAGGCCAGGCCAGGCCAGGCCAGGCCAGGCCAGGCCAGGCCAGGCCAGGCCAGCCAGGCCAGGCCAGGCCAGGCCAGGCCAGGCCAGGCCAGGCCAGGCCAGCTCAGGCCAGGCCAGGCCAGGCCAGGCTAGCTAGGCCAGGCTAGGCTAGCCAGGCCAGGCTGTGCTAGGCTAGGCCAGGCTCAGGCTAGTGCCAGGCCAGGCCAGGCTTAGGCCAGGCCAGGCTAGGCCAGGCTAGGCCAGGCTAGTGCTAGTGCTAGGCTAGGCCAGTGCTAGTGCTAGGCTAGGCCAGGCTAGGCTAGGCTAGGCCAGGCTAGTGCTAGGCTAGGCTAGGCTAGTGCTGTGCTGTGCTAGTGCTGTGCTGTGCCAGCCAGCTGTGCTGTGCCAGGCTGTGCTGTGCTGTGCTGTGCCAGGCCAGCTGTGCTGTGCTGTGCTGTGCTGTGCTGTGCTGGCTGTGCTGTGCCAGTGCCAGGCTGTGCTGTGCCAGGCCAGGCTGTGCAGGCCAGGCTGTGCTGTGCCAGGCTGTGCCAGGCCAGGCTGTGCCAGGCCAGGCCAGGCCAGGCCAGGCCAGGCCAGGCCAGGCCAGGCCAGGCTGTGCCAGGCCAGGCCAGGCCAGGCCAGGCCAGGCCAGGCCAGGCCAGGCCAGGCCAGGCCAGGCCAGGCCAGGCCAGGCCAGGCCAGGCCAGGCCAGGCCAGGCCAGGCCAGGCCAGGCCAGGCCAGGCCAGGCCAGGCCAGGCCAGGCCAGGCCAGGCCAGGCCAGGCCAGGCCAGGCCAGGCCAGGCCAGGCCAGGCTGTGCCAGGCCAGGCCAGGCCAGGCCAGGCCAGGCCAGGCCAGGCCAGGCCAGGCCAGGCCAGGCCAGGCCAGGCCAGGCCAGGCCAGGCCAGGCCAGGCCAGGCCAGGCCAGGCCAGGCCAGGCCAGGCCAGGCCAGGCCAGCTAGGCTAGGCTAGGCCAGGCTAGCCAGGCCAGGCCAGGGCTAGGCCAGGCCAGGCCAGGCCAGGCCAGGCCAGGCTAGGCCAGGCTAGGCCAGGCCAGGCTAGGCCAGGCCAGGCTAGGCCAGGCTAGGCTAGGCCAGGCTAGGCTAGGCTGTAGCTTAGGCTAGGCCAGGCTAGGCTAGGCCAGGCTAGGCTAGGCCAGGCCAGGCTGTGCTGTGCCAGGCCAGGCCAGGCTGGCCAGGCCAGGCCAGGCCAGGCCAGTGCTGTGCCAGGCCAGGCCAGGCCAGGCCAGGCTGTGCCAGGCCAGGCCAGGCCAGGCCAGGCTGTGCTGTGCTGTGCCAGGCCAGGCCAGGCCAGGCCAGGCCAGGCTGTGCTGTGCCAGGCTGTGCCAGGCCAGGCCAGGCCAGCTGTGCCAGGCCAGGCCAGGCCAGGCCAGGCCAGGCCAGGCCAGGCTGTGCTGTGCTGTGCCAGGCCAGGCCAGGCCAGGCCAGGCCAGGCCAGGCCAGGCCAGGCCAGGCCAGGCCAGGCCAGGCCAGGCCAGGCCAGGCCAGGCCAGGCCAGGCCAGGCCAGGCCAGGCCAGGCCAGGCCAGGCCAGGCCAGGCCAGGCCAGGCCAGGCCAGGCCAGGCCAGGCCAGGCCAGGCCAGGCCAGGCCAGGCCAGGCCAGGCCAGGCCAGGCCAGGCCAGGCCAGGCCAGGCCAGGCCAGGCCAGGCCAGGCCAGGCCAGGCCAGGCCAGGCCAGGCCAGGCCAGGCCAGGCCAGGCCAGGCCAGGCCAGGCCAGGCCAGGCCAGGCCAGGCCAGGCCAGGCCAGGCCAGGCCAGGCTAGGCAGGCCAGGCCAGGCCAGGCCAGGCCAGGCCAGGCTAGGCCAGGCCAGGCCAGGCCAGGCCAGGCCAGGCCAGGCCAGGCCAGGCCAGGCCAGGCCAGGCCAGGCCAGGCTAGGCCAGGCTAGGCCAGGCCAGGCTAGGCTAGGCCAGGCCAGGCCAGGCCAGGCTAGGCCAGGCCAGGCCAGGCTGTGCCAGGCCAGGCCAGGCCAGGCCAGGCCAGGCCAGGCCAGGCCAGGCCAGGCCAGGCTGTGCCAGGCCAGGCCAGGCCAGGCCAGGCCAGGCCAGGCCAGGCCAGGCCAGGCCAGGCCAGGCCAGGCCAGGCCAGGCCAGGCCAGGCCAGGCCAGGCCAGGCCAGGCCAGGCCAGGCCAGGCCTGTGCCAGGCCAGGCCAGGCCAGGCCAGGCCAGGCCAGGCCAGGCCAGGCCAGGCCAGGCCAGGCCAGGCCAGGCCAGGCCAGGCCAGGCCAGGCCAGGCCAGGCCAGGCCAGGCCAGGCCAGGCCAGGCCAGGCCAGGCCAGGCCAGGCCAGGCCAGGCCAGGCCAGGCCAGGCCAGGCCAGGCCAGGCCAGCCAGGCCAGGCCAGGCCAGGCCAGGCCAGGCCAGGCCAGGCCAGGCCAGGCCAGGCCAGGCCAGGCCAGGCCAGGCCAGGCCAGGCCAGGCCAGGCCAGGCCAGGCCAGGCCAGGCCAGGCCAGGCCAGGCCAGGCCAGGCCAGGCCAGGCCAGGCCAGGCCAGGCCAGGCCAGGCCAGGCCAGGCCAGGCCAGGCCAGGCCAGGCTGTGCCAGGCCAGGCCAGGCCAGGCCAGGCCAGCCAGGCCAGCCAGCCAGGCCAGGCTTGTGCCAGGCCAGGCCAGGCTAGGCCAGGCCAGCCAGGCCAGGCCAGGCCAGGCCAGGCTGTGCCAGGCCAGGCTAGGCCAGCCAGGCTAGGCTGTGCTGTGCTGTGCTGTGCTGCAGGCCAGGCTGTGCTGTGCTGTGCTGTGCCAGCCAGGTGTGCTGTGCTGTGCCAGCTGTGCTGTGCTGTGCTGTGCTGTGCTGTGCCAGGCTGTGCCAGTGCTGTGCTGTGCTGTGCTGTGCCAGTGCCAGTGCCAGGCTGTGCCAGGCTGTGCTGTGCTGTGCCAGGCTGTGCCAGGCTGTGCTGTGCCAGGCCAGGCCAGGCTGTGCCAGGCCAGGCCAGGCCAGTGCCAGGCCAGGCCAGGCCAGGCCAGGCCAGGCCAGGCCAGGCTGTGCCAGGCCAGGCCAGGCCAGGCCAGGCCAGGCCAGGCCAGGCCAGGCCAGGCCAGGCCAGGCCAGGCCAGGCCAGGCCAGGCCAGGCCAGGCCAGGCCAGGCCAGCTGTGCCAGGCCAGGCCAGGCCAGGCCAGGCCAGGCCAGGCCAGGCCAGGCCAGGCCAGGCCAGGCCAGGCCAGGCCAGGCCAGGCCAGGCCAGGCCAGGCCAGGCCAGGCCAGGCCAGGCCAGGCCAGGCCAGGCCAGGCCAGGCCAGGCCAGGCCAGGCCAGGCCAGGCCAGGCCAGGCCAGGCCAGGCCAGGCCAGGCCAGGCCAGGCCAGGCCAGGCCAGGCTGTGCCAGGCCAGGCCAGGCCAGGCCAGGCCAGGCCAGGCCAGGCCAGGCCAGGCCAGGCCAGGCCAGGCTAGGCTAGGCCAGGCCAGGCGCTAGGCCTAGGCCAGGCTAGGCTAGGCCAGGCTAGGCTAGGCTAGGCTAGTGCCAGGCTGTGCTGTGCTGTGCTAGGCTGTGCCAGGCCAGGCTGTGCTGTGCTGTGCTGTGCCAGGCTGTGCTGTGCTGTGCTGTGCTGTGCTGTGCTGTGCTGTGCTGTGCTGTGCTGTGCTGTGCTGTGCTGTGCCAGGCCAGGCCAGGCCAGGCTGTGCCAGGTGCCAGGCCAGGCTGTGCTGTGCCAGGCTGTGCCAGGCTGTGCCAGGCCAGGCCAGGCCAGGCTGTGCCAGGCTGTGCTGTGCCAGGCCAGGCCAGGCCAGGCCAGGCCAGGCCAGGCCAGGCCAGGCCAGGCCAGGCCAGGCCAGGCCAGGCCAGGCCAGGCCAGGCCAGGCCAGGCCAGGCCAGGCCAGGCCAGGCCAGGCCAGGCCAGGCCAGGCCAGGCCAGGCCAGGCCAGGCCAGGCCAGGCCAGGCCAGGCCAGGCCAGGCCAGGCCAGGCCAGGCCAGGCCAGGCCAGGCCAGGCCAGGCCAGGCCAGGCCAGGCCAGGCCAGGCCAGGCCAGGCCAGGCCAGGCCAGGCCAGGCCAGGCCAGGCCAGGCCAGGCCAGGCCAGGCCAGGCCAGGCCAGGCCAGGCCAGGCCAGGCCAGGCCAGGCCAGGCCAGGCCAGGCCAGGCCAGGCCAGGCCAGGCCAGGCCAGGCCAGGCCAGGCCAGGCCAGGCCAGGCCAGGCCAGGCCAGGCCAGGCTAGGCCAGGCTAGGCTAGGCCAGGCTAGGCCAGGCTAGGCCAGGCCAGGGCCAGGCCAGGCCAGGCTAGTGGCCAGGCTAGTGCAGTGCTGTGGCTGTGCTGTGCTGTGCTGTGCTGTGCCAGGCCAGCTGTGCTGTGCTGTGCTGTGCTGTGCTGTGCTGTGCTGTGCTGTGCTGTGCTGTGCTGTGCCAGCCAGGCCAGCTGTGCTGTGCCAGGCTGTGCCAGGCTGTGCTGTGCTGTGCTGTGCTGTGCTGTGCTGTGCCAGGCCAGGCCAGGCTGTGCTGTGCTGTGCCAGGCTGTGCTGTGCTGTGCCAGGCTGTGCTGTGCTGTGCTGTGCCAGGCCAGGCCAGGCCAGGCCAGGCCAGGCCAGGCCAGGCCAGTGCTGTGCTGTGCCAGTGCCAGGCCAGGCCAGGCCAGGCCAGGCCAGGCCAGGCCAGGCCAGGCCAGGCCAGGCCAGGCCAGGCTGTGCCAGGCCAGGCCAGGCCAGGCCAGGCCAGGCCAGGCCAGGCCAGGCCAGGCCAGGCCAGGCCAGGCCAGGCCAGGCCAGGCCAGGCCAGGCCAGGCCAGGCCAGGCCAGGCCAGGCCAGGCCAGGCCAGGCCAGGCCAGGCCAGGCCAGGCCAGGCCAGGCCAGGCCAGGCCAGGCCAGGCCAGGCCAGGCCAGGCCAGGCCAGGCCAGGCCAGGCCAGGCCAGGCTAGTGCCAGGCCAGGCCAGGCCAGGCCAGGCCAGGCCAGGCCAGGCCAGGCCAGGCCAGGCTAGGCCAGGCCAGGCCAGGCTAGGCCAGGCCAGGCCAGGCCAGGCCAGGCCAGCCAGGCCAGGCTAGCCAGGCTAGGCTAGGCTAGGCCAGGTTGTGCTGTGCTGGCCAGGCCAGGCCAGGCCAGGCCAGCCAGGCTGTGCTGTGCCAGGCCAGTGCTGTGCTGTGCTGTGCTGTGCTGTGCTGTGCTGTGCCAGGCTGTGCTGTGCTGTGCTGGTGCTGTGCTGTGCTGTGCTGTGCCAGGCTGTGCTGTGCTGTGCCAGGCTGTGCTGTGCTGTGCTGTGCCAGGCTGTGCTGTGCCAGGCTGTGCTGTGCTGTGCTGTGCTGTGCTGTGCTGTGCCAGGCCAGGCCAGGCCAGGCCAGGCCAGGCCTGTGCCAGGCCAGGCCAGGCCAGGCCAGGCCAGGCCAGGCCAGGCCAGGCCAGGCCAGGCCAGGCCAGGCCAGGCCAGGCCAGGCCAGGCCAGGCCAGGCCAGGCCAGGCCAGTGCCAGGCCAGGCCAGGCCAGGCCAGGCCAGGCCAGGCCAGGCCAGGCCAGGCCAGGCCAGGCCAGGCCAGGCCAGGCCAGGCCAGGCCAGGCCAGGCCAGGCCAGGCCAGGCCAGGCCAGGCCAGGCCAGGCCAGGCCAGGCCAGGCCAGGCCAGGCCAGGCCAGGCCAGGCCAGGCCAGGCCAGGCCAGGCCAGGCCAGGCCAGGCCAGGCCAGGCCAGGCCAGGCCAGGCCAGGCTAGGCCAGGCTAGGCCAGGCCAGGCCAGGGCCAGGCCAGGCTAGGCAGGCCAGGCCAGCTAGGCCAGGCTAGGCTAGGCTAGGCCAGGCCAGGCTAGGCTAGGCTAGTGCTAGGCTAGGCTAGGCTAGGCTAGGCTAGGCTAGGCTGTGCTAGGCTAGGCTAGGCTAGGCTAGGCTAGCTGTGCTGTGCTGTGCTGTGCCAGGCTAGCTAGGCTAGGCTGTGCTAGTGCTAGTGCTGTGCTGTGCTGTGCTGTGCTGTGCTAGTGCCAGGCTGTGCTGTGCTGTGCTGTGCTGTGCTGTGCTGTGCTGTGCTGTGCTGTGCTGTGCTGTGCTGTGCTGTGCTGTGCTGTGCTGTGCCAGGCCAGGCCAGGCCAGTGCCAGTGCCAGTGCCAGGCTGTGCCAGGCCAGGCCAGTGCTGTGCCAGTGCTGTGTGCTGTGCCAGGCCAGGCCAGGCCAGGCCAGGCTGTGCCAGGCCAGGCCAGGCCAGGCCAGGCTGTGCCAGGCCAGGCCAGGCCAGGCCAGGCCAGGCCAGGCCAGGCCAGGCCAGGCCAGGCCAGGCCAGGCCAGGCCAGGCCAGTGCCAGGCCAGGCCAGGCCAGGCCAGGCCAGGCCAGGCCAGGCCAGGCCAGGCCAGGCCAGGCCAGGCCAGGCCAGGCCAGGCCAGGCCAGGCCAGGCCAGGCCAGGCCAGGCCAGGCCAGGCCAGGCCAGGCCAGGCCAGGCCAGGCCAGGCCAGGCCAGGCCAGGCCAGGCCAGGCCAGGCCAGGCCAGGCCAGGCCAGGCCAGGCCAGGCCAGGCCAGGCCAGCCAGGCCAGGCCAGGCTAGGCCAGGCCAGGCTAGGCCAGGCCAGGCTAGGCTAGGCTAGGCCAGGCCAGGCTAGGCTAGGCTAGGCCAGGCTAGGCCAGGCTAGGCCAGGCTAGGCCAGGCCAGGCTAGGCCAGGCTGTGCCAGGCTAGGCTAGGCCAGGCTGTGCTAGGCTAGGCTAGGCTAGGCCAGGCTAGGCTAGGCTGTGCTGTGCTGTGCTGTGCTGTGCTGTGCTGTGCTGTGCTGTGCTGTGCTGTGCTGTGCTGTGCTGTGCTGTGCTGTGCTGTGCTGTGCTGTGCTGTGCTGTGCTGTGCTGTGCTGTGCCAGGCTGTGCTGTGCTGTGCTGTGCTGTGCTGTGCTGTGCTGTGCCAGTGCCAGTGCCAGGCTGTGCCAGCCAGGCTGTGCCAGCCAGGCCAGGCCAGTGCCAGGCCAGGCCAGGCTGTGCTGTGCTGTGCTGTGCTGTGCCAGGCTGTGCAGTGCCAGGCCAGGCCAGGCCAGGCCAGGCCAGCTGTGCCAGGCCAGGCCAGGCCAGGCCAGGCCAGGCCAGGCCAGGCCAGGCCAGGCCAGGCCAGGCCAGGCCAGGCCAGTGCCAGGCCAGGCCAGGCCAGGCCAGGCCAGGCTGTGCCAGGCCAGGCCAGGCCAGGCCAGGCCAGGCCAGGCCAGGCCAGGCCAGGCCAGGCCAGGCCAGGCCAGGCCAGGCCAGGCCAGGCCAGGCCAGGCCAGGCCAGGCCAGGCCAGGCCAGGCCAGGCCAGGCCAGGCCAGGCCAGGCCAGGCCAGGCCAGGCCAGGCCAGGCCAGGCCAGGCCAGGCCAGGCCAGGGCCAGGCCAGGCCAGGCTAGGCCAGGGCCAGGCCAGGCTAGGCCAGGCCAGGCCAGGCTAGGCTAGGCTAGGCTAGGCTAGGCCAGGGCCAGGCCAGGCTAGCTAGGCCAGGCCAGGCCAGGCTAGGCCAGGCTAGGCCAGGCTAGGCTAGGCCAGGCTGTGCTGTGCTGTGCTGTGCTGTGCTGTGCTGTGCTGTGCTGTGCTGTGCTGTGCCAGGCTGTGCTGTGCTGTGCTGTGCTGTGCTGTGCTGTGCTGTGCTGTGCTGTGCTGTGCTGTGCTGTGCTGTGCTGTGCCAGGCTGTGCTGTGCTGTGCTGTGCTGTGCCAGGCCAGGCTGTGCTGTGCCAGGCCAGGCTGTGCTGTGCCAGGCCAGGCCAGGCCAGCTGTGCTGTGCTGTGCCAGGCTGTGCTGTGCTGTGCCAGGCTGTGCCAGGCCAGGCCAGGCCAGGCCAGGCCAGGCCAGGCCAGGCCAGGCCAGGCCAGGCCAGGCCAGGCCAGGCCAGGCCAGGCCAGGCCAGGCCAGGCCAGGCCAGGCCAGGCCAGGCCAGGCCAGGCCAGGCCAGGCCAGGCCAGGCCAGGCCAGGCCAGGCCAGGCCAGTTGTGCCAGGCCAGGCCAGGCCAGGCCAGGCCAGGCCAGGCCAGGCTGTGCCAGGCCAGGCCAGGCCAGGCCAGGCCAGGCCAGGCCAGGCCAGGCCAGGCCAGGCCAGGCCAGGCCAGGCCAGGCCAGGCCAGGCCAGGCCAGGCCAGGCCAGGCCAGGCCAGGCCAGCCAGGCCAGGCCAGGCCAGGCCAGGCTAGGCCAGGCCAGGCCAGGCCAGGCCAGGCCAGGCTAGGCCAGGCCAGGCCAGGCCAGGCTGTAGGCCAGGCCAGGCCAGGCCAGGCAGGCCAGGCTAGGCCAGGCCAGGCTGTGCTGTGCTGTGCTGTGCTGTGCTGTGCTGTGCTGTGCTGTGCTGTGCTGTGCCAGGTGCTGTGCTGTGCCAGGCCAGGCTGTGCTGTGCTGTGCTGTGCTGTGCTGTGCTGTGCTGTGCTGTGCTGTGCTGTGCTGTGCTGTGCCAGGCCAGTGCCAGGCTGTGCTGTGCTGTGCTGTGCCAGGCCAGGCCAGGCCAGGCTGTGCCAGTGCTGTGCAGTGCCAGGCTGTGCTGTGCCAGGCTGTGCTGTGCCAGGCCAGGCCAGGCCAGGCCAGGCCAGGCCAGGCCAGGCCAGTGCCTGTGCCAGGCCAGGCCAGGCTGTGGGCCAGGCCAGGCCAGGCCAGGCCAGGCCAGGCCAGGCCAGGCCAGGCCAGGCCAGGCCAGGCCAGGCCAGGCCAGGCCAGGCCAGGCCAGGCCAGGCCAGGCCAGGCCAGGCCAGGCCAGGCCAGGCCAGGCCAGGCCAGGCCAGGCCAGGCCAGGCCAGGCCAGGCCAGGCCAGGCCAGGCCAGGCCAGGCCAGGCCAGGCCAGGCCAGGCCAGGCCAGCTGTGCCAGGCCAGGCCAGGCCAGGCTGTGCCAGGCCAGGCCAGGCCAGGCCAGGCCAGGCCAGGCCAGGCCAGGCTAGGCCAGGCCAGGCCAGGCCAGGCCAGGCCAGGCCAGCTTGTGCCAGGCCAGGCTAGGCCAGGCTAGGCTAGGCCAGGCCAGGCCAGGCTAGGCCAGGCTAGGCTAGGCCAGGCTAGGCCAGGCCAGGCTAGGCTAGGCTAGTGCTAGTGCTAGGCTAGTGCTAGGCTAGGCTAGTGCTAGAAGCCAAATAGGCTGTGCTGTGCTGTGCTAGGCTGTGCTGTGCCAGTGCCAGGCCAGTGCCAGGCTGTGCTGTGCTGTGCTGTGCTGTGCTGTGCTGTGCTGTGCTGTGCTGTGCTGTGCCAGGCCAGGTGTGCTGTGCTGTGCTGTGCTGTGCCAGGCCAGGCTGTGCCAGGCCAGGCCAGGCTGTGCTGTGCTGTGCTGTGCCAGGCCAGGCCAGGCCAGGCTGTGCTGTGCCAGGCTGTGCCAGGCCAGGCCAGGCCAGGCCAGGCCAGGCCAGGCCAGGCCAGGCCAGGCCAGGCCAGGCCAGGCCAGGCCAGGCCAGGCCAGTGCCAGGCCAGGCCAGGCCAGGCCAGGCCAGGCCAGGCCAGGCCAGGCCAGGCCAGGCCAGGCCAGGCCAGGCCAGGCCAGCTGCCAGCCAGGCCAGGCCAGGCTGTGCAGCCAGGCCAGGCTGTGCCAGGCCAGGCCAGGCCAGGCCAGGCCAGGCCAGGCCAGGCCAGGCCAGGCCAGGCCAGGCCAGGCCAGGCCAGGCCAGGCCAGGCCAGGCCAGGCCAGGCCAGGGGCCAGGCCAGGCCAGGCCAGGCCAGGCCAGGCTGTCAGGCCAGGCCAGGCTAGGCCAGGCCAGGCTAGCCAGGCCAGGCTAGGCTAGGCCAGGCTAGGCTAGGCTAGGCTAGGCTAGGGCTAGGCTGTGCAGGCTAGGCTAGGCTAGGCTAGGCTAGGCTAGGCTAGGCTAGGCTAGGCTAGGCTAGGCTAGGCTAGGCTAGGCCAGGCCAGGCTAGGCTGTGCCAGGCCAGGCCAGGCTGTGCTGTGCTGTGCTGTGCTGTGCTGTGCTGTGCTGTGCTGTGCTGTGCTGTGCTGTGCCAGTGTGCTGTGCTGTGCTGTGCTGTGCTGTGCCAGGCCAGGCTGTGCTGTGCTGTGCCAGGCCAGGCTGTGCCAGGCTGTGCCAGGCCAGTGCCAGGCCAGGCCAGGCCAGCCAGGCCAGGCCAGGCCAGGCTGTGCTGTGCTGTGCCAGGCCAGGCCAGGCCAGGCCAGGCCAGGCCAGGCCAGGCTGTGCCAGGCCAGGCCAGGCCAGTGCCAGGCCAGGCCAGGCCAGGCCAGGCCAGGCCAGGCCAGGCCAGGCCAGGCCAGGCCAGGCCAGGCCAGGCCAGGCCAGGCCAGGCCAGGCCAGGCCAGGCCAGGCCAGGCCAGGCCAGGCCAGGCCAGGCCAGGGCCAGGCCAGGCCAGGCCAGGCCAGGCCAGGCCAGGCCAGGCCAGGCTGTGGCCAGGCCAGGCCAGGCCAGGCCAGGCCAGGCCAGGCCAGGCCAGGCCAGGCCAGGCCAGGCCAGGCCAGGCCAGGCCAGGCCAGGCTGTGCCAGCCAGGCCAGGCCAGGCTAGGCCAGGCCAGGCTAGCCAGGCCAGCTAGGCCAGGCTAGGCTAGGCCAGGCTAGGCCAGGCTAGGCTAGGCAGGCCAGGCTAGGCTAGGCCAGGCTAGGCTAGGCTAGGCCAGGCCAGGCTAGGCTCAGGCTAGCCAGCTAGGCTAGGCTAGGCTCAGGCTAGGCCAGGCTAGGCTAGGCTGTGCTGTGCTGTGCTGTGCTGTGCTGTGCTGTGCTGTGCTGTGCTGTGCTGTGCTGTGCTGTGCTGTGCTGTGCTGTGCTGTGCCAGTGCCAGGCCAGCCAGGCTGTGCTGTGCTGTGCTGTGCCAGGCCGTGCTGCTGTGCTGTGCTGTGCTGTGCTGTGCTGTGCCAGGCCAGGCCAGGCCAGGCCAGGCTGTGCCAGGCCAGGCCAGGCCAGGCCAGGCCAGGCTGTGCCAGGCCAGCTGTGCCAGGCCAGGCCAGGCCAGGCCAGGCCAGGCCAGGCCAGGCCAGGCCAGGCCAGGCCAGGCCAGGCCAGGCCAGGCCAGGCCAGGCCAGGCCAGGCCAGGCCAGGCCAGGCCAGGCCAGGCCAGGCCAGGCCAGGCCAGGCCAGGCCAGGCCAGGCCAGGCCAGGCCAGGCCAGGCCAGGCCAGGCCAGGCCAGGCCAGGCCAGGCCAGGCCAGGCCAGGCCAGGCCAGGCCAGGCCAGGCCAGGCCAGGCCAGGCCAGGCCAGGCCAGGCCAGGCCAGGCCAGGCCAGGCCAGGCCAGGCCAGGCCAGGCCAGCCAGGCCAGGCCAGGCCAGGCCAGGCCAGGCCAGGCCAGGCAGGCTAGGCCAGGCCAGGCCAGGCCAGGCCAGGCTCAGGCCAGGCTAGGCCAGGCCAGGCCAGGCCAGGCCAGGCCAGGCTAGCTAGGCTAGGCTAGGCCAGGCTAGGCTAGGCTAGGCCAGGCCAGGCCAGGCTAGGCCAGGCCAGGCCAGGTGTGCTGTGCTGTGCTGTGCTGTGCTGTGCTGTGCTGTGCTGTGCTGTGCTGTGCTGTGCTGTGCTGTGCTGTGCTGTGCTGTGCTGTGCTGTGCTGTGCTGTGCTGTGCCAGGCTGTGCTGTGCTGTGCTGTGCTGTGCTGTGCTGTGCTGTGCTGTGCCAGGCTGTGCCAGGCCAGGCCAGGCTGTGCTGTGCCAGGCTGTGCCAGGCTGTGCCAGGCCAGGCTGTGCTGTGCCAGGCCAGGCCAGGCCAGGCCAGGCCAGGCTGTGCCAGGCCAGGCCAGTGCCAGGCCAGGCCAGGCCAGGCCAGGCCAGGCCAGGCCAGGCCAGGCCAGTGCCAGGCCAGGCCAGGCCAGGCCAGGCCAGGCTGTGCCAGGCCAGGCCAGGCCAGTGCCAGGCCAGGCCAGGCCAGGCCAGGCCAGGCCAGGCCAGGCCAGGCCAGGCCAGGCCAGGCCAGGGCCAGTGCCAGGCCAGGCCAGGCCAGGCCAGGCCAGGCCAGGCCAGCCAGGCCAGGCCAGGGCCAGGCCAGGCCAGGCCAGGCCAGGCCAGGCCAGGCCAGGCCAGGCCAGGCCAGGCCAGGCTGTGCCAGGCCAGGCCAGGCCAGGCCAGGCCAGGCCAGGCCAGGCCAGGCTAGGCCAGGCCAGGCCAGGCCAGGCCAGGCCAGGCCAGGCCAGGCCAGCCAGGCCAGGCCAGGCTAGGCCAGGCTAGGCTAGGCTAGGCTAGGCCAGGCTAGGCCAGGCCAGGCTAGGCTAGGCTAGGCCAGGCTGTGCTGTGCTGTGCTGTGCTGTGCTGTGCCAGGCCAGGCTGTGCTGTGCTGGTGCTGTGCTGTGCTGTGCTGTGCTGTGCTGTGCTGTGCTGTGCCAGGCTGTGCTGTGCTGTGCTGTGCTGTGCCAGGCTGTGCTGTGCTGTGCTGTGCTGTGCTGTGCTGTGCCAGGCCAGGCTGTGCTGTGCTGTGCTGTGCTGTGCTGTGCTGTGCCAGGCCAGGCCAGGCCAGGCCAGGCCAGGCCAGCCAGGCCAGGCCAGGCCAGGCCAGGCCAGGCCAGGCCAGGCTGTGCCAGTGCCAGCTGTGCCAGTGCCAGGCCAGGCCAGGCCAGCTGTGCCAGGCCAGGCCAGGCCAGGCCAGGCCAGGCCAGGCCAGGCCAGGCCAGGCCAGGCCAGGCCAGGCCAGGCCAGGCCAGGCCAGGCCAGGCCAGGCCAGGCCAGGCCAGGCCAGGCCAGGCCAGGCCAGGCCAGGCCAGGCCAGGCCAGGCCAGGCCAGGCCAGGCCAGGCCAGGCCAGGCCAGGCCAGGCCAGGCCAGGCCAGGCCAGGCCAGGCCAGGCTAGGCCAGGCCAGGCCAGGCCAGGCCAGGCCAGGCCAGGCCAGGCCAGGCCAGGCCAGGCCAGGCTAGGCCAGGCCAGGCCAGGCTAGGCTAGGCCAGGCCAGGCTAGGCCAGGCTAGGCTAGGCTAGGCTTAGGCTAGGCTAGGCCAGGCTAGGCTAGGCCAGGCTCAGGCTAGGCTAGGCTAGGCCAGGCTAGGGCCAGGCTGCTGTGCTTGTGCTGTGCTGTGCTGTGCTGTGCTGTGCTGTGCTGTGCTGTGCTGTGCTGTGCTGTGCCAGGCTGTGCTGTGCTGTGCTGTGCTGTGCTGTGCTGTGCTGTGCTGTGCTGTGCTGTGCCAGGCCAGGCCAGCTTGCTGTGCTGTGCTGTGCCAGGCCAGCTGTGCTGTGCTGTGCTGTGCTGTGCCAGGCCAGGCCAGGCCAGGCCAGGCCAGGCCAGGCCAGGCCAGGCTGTGCTGTGCCAGGCCAGGCCAGGCCAGGCCAGGCCAGGCCAGGCCCAGGCCAGGCCAGGCCAGGCCAGGCCAGGCCAGGCCAGGCCAGGCCAGGCCAGGCCAGGCCAGGCCAGGCCAGGCCAGGCCAGGCCAGGCCAGGCCAGGCCAGGCCAGGCCAGGCCAGGCCAGGCCAGGCCAGGCCAGGCCAGGCCAGGCCAGGCCAGGCCAGGCCAGGCCAGGCCAGGCCAGGCCAGGCCAGGCCAGGCCAGGCCAGGCCAGGCCAGGCCAGGCCAGGCCAGGCCAGGCCAGGCCAGGCCAGGCCAGGCCAGGCCAGGCCAGGCTAGGCCAGGCCAGGCTAGGCCAGGCTAGGCCAGGCCAGGCTAGGCCAGGCTAGGCCAGGCCAGGCTCAGGCCAGGCTAGGCTAGGCCAGGCTAGGCCAGGCTAGGCCAGGCCAGGCTAGGCCAGGCCAGGCTAGGCCAGGCTAGTGCTAGGCTAGGCCAGGCCAGTGCTAGGCTGTGCTGTGCTGTGCTGTGCCAGCTGTGCTGTGCTGTGCTGTGCTGTGCTGTGCCAGGCTGTGCTGTGCTGTGCTGTGCTGTGCTGTGCTGTGCCAGGCTGTGCTGTGCTGTGCCAGGCCAGGCCAGGCCAGGCCAGGCCAGGCCAGGCCAGGCCAGGCCAGGCCAGGCCAGTGCTGTGCTGTGCCAGGCCAGGCCAGGCCAGGCCAGGCCAGGCCAGGCCAGGCTGTGCTGTGCTGTGCTGTGCCAGGCCAGGCCAGGCCAGGCTGTGCTGTGCTGTGCTGTGCTGTGCCAGCTGTGCTGTGCTGTGCCAGGCCAGGCCAGGCCAGGCCAGGCCAGGCCAGGCCAGGCCTGTGCCAGTGCCAGGCCAGCCAGGCCAGGCCAGGCCAGGCCAGGCCAGGCCAGGCCAGGCCAGGCCAGGCCAGGCCAGGCCAGGCCAGGCCAGGCCAGGCCAGGCCAGGCCAGGCCAGGCCAGGCCAGGCCAGGCCAGGCCAGGCCAGGCCAGGCCAGGCCAGGCCAGCCAGGCCAGGGCCAGGCCAGGCCAGCCAGGCCAGGCCAGGCCAGGCCAGGCCAGGCCAGC
The DNA here is from genome assembly GCA_030435695.1 of Brachymystax lenok tsinlingensis. Lineage (NCBI taxonomy): Eukaryota > Metazoa > Chordata > Actinopteri > Salmoniformes > Salmonidae > Brachymystax > Brachymystax lenok. Next base: position 416 of record JAGFMH010000064.1, on the reverse strand, counting down.
CAGCCAGGCCAGGCCAGGCCAGTGCCAGGCCAGGCCAGGCCAGGCCAGGCCAGGCTCAGGCTAGCCAGGCCAGGCCAGGGCTAGGCCAGGCCAGGCTAGGCCAGGCTAGGCTAGGCCAGGCCAGGCTAGGCCAGGCCAGGCTAGGCTAGGCCAGGCCAGGCTAGGCCAGGCTGTGCTGTGCTGTGCTGTGCTGTGCTGCACAGTTGTGCTGTGCTGTGCTGTGCTGTGCTGTGCTGTGCTGTGCTGGTGCTGTGCTGTGCCAGTTGTGCTGTGCCAGCTGTGCTGTGCTGTGCCAGTTGTGCTGTGCCAAAGCAAAGCAGCAGCTGTGCCAGGCTGTGCTGTGCTGTGCCAGGCTGTGCCAGGCTGTGCTGTGCCAGCTGTGCCAGTGCCAGGCCAGGCTGTGCTGTGCTGTGCTG
>JAGFMH010000061.1:0-249999 GCA_030435695.1 Brachymystax lenok tsinlingensis | reverse complement strand
GTGTGGATAGACATTAGGGAGTGTGGAATAAAGTGTGGATAGACATAAGGGAGTGTGAAATAAATTGTGGATAGACATTTAAGCATGTGGAATAAAGTGTGGATAGACATTTGGGCAAGTGGAATAAAGTGTGGATAGACAGGGAGTGTGAAGTAAAGTGTGGATAGACATTAGCGAGTGTGAAATAAAGTGTAGTCAGACATTAGGACAAGTGAAAGAAAATGTGGATAGACATTAGGGAGTGTGAAATCCATTGTGGATAGACATTAGGGCATGTGAAATAAAGTGTGGATCGACATAAGGGATTGTGAAATAAAGTGTGGATAGACATTAGGGAGTGTGAAATAAAGTGTGGATGGACATTATGGAGTGTGAAATGAAGTGTGTATAGATTTTAGGCAGTGTGAAATAAAGTGTGGACAGACATTGGGGAGTGGGAAATAAAGTGTGGATTGACAGTAGGGTGTGAAATAAAGTGTGGATAGACATTAGCGAGTGTGAAATAAAATGTGGTCAGACATTGGGACAAGTGAAAGAAAATGTGGATAGACATTAGGGCATATGAAATAAATTGTGGATAGACGTTAGGGCGTGTGTTATAAAGTGTGATCAAACATTAGGGCATGTGAAATAAATTGTGGATAGACATTACGGCTTCTGAAATAAAGTGTGGATAGACATTAGGGAGTGTGAAATAAAGTGTGGATAGACATTAGGTCACGTGAAATAAAGTCTGGATTGACATTAGGGCTTGTGAAATAATGTGTTTCTAGACATAAGGGAGTGTGAAATAAAATGTGGATAGACATAAGGGAGCGTGAAATAAATTGTGGATAGACATTAGGGCTAGTGAAATGAAGTGTGGATAGACATTAGGGAGTGTGAAAAAAGTGTGGATAGAGACTAGGGAATGTGAAATAAAGTGTGGATAGACATTAGAGAGTGTTAAATAAAGTGTGGATAGACATTTGGTCATGTGAAATAAACTGTGAATAGACATTAGGGAGTGTGAAATAAAGTGTGGACAGACATTAGGGCATGTGAAATAAAGTGTGGATAGACATTAAGGCTTGTGAAATAATGTGTGGCTAGACATTAGGGAGTGTGAAATAAAGTGTGGATGGACATAAGGGAGAGTGAAAGAAATTGTGGATAGACATTAGGGAGTGTGAAATAAAGTGTGGATAGACATTAGGGAGTGTGAAATAAAGTGTGGATATAAATTAGCTCACGTGAAATAAAGTGTGGATAGACATTAGGGCTTGTAAAATAAAGTGTGGATAGACATTAGGGAGTGTGAAATAAAGTGTGGATAGACATTACGGCTTCTGAAATAAAGTGTGGATAGACATTAGGGAGTGTGAAATAAAGTGTGGATAGACATTAGGGCATGTGAAATAAAGTGTGCATAGACATTAGGGCTTGTGAAATAAAGTGTGGATAGACATTAGGGAGTGTGAAGTACAGTGTGGATAGACATTAGGGCATGTGAAATAATGTGTGGATCGACATTAGGGCATGTGAAATAAAGTGTGGTCAGACATTAGGACAAGTGAAATAAAATGTGGATAGACTTTAGGGCATATGAAATAAAGTGTGAACAGACATTAGGGCATGTGATATAAAGTGTTGGCAGACATTTGGGCTTGTGAAATAAATTGTGGATAGACATTAGGGAGTGTGAAATAAAGTGTGGATAGACATTAGGTTATGTGAAATAAAATGTGGATAGACATTAGGGCTTGTGAATGAATATATGGATAGACTTTCGGGCATGTGAAATAAAGTGTGGATAGACGTTCGGTTATGTGGAAAAAAGAGTGGATAGACATTCGGTTATGTGGAATAAAGAGTGGATAGACATTAAAGCTTGTGAAATAAAGTGTGAATAGACATTAGGGAGTGTGAAATAAAGTGTGGATAGACATTAGGGAGTGTGAAATAAAGTGTGGATTTAAATTAGGTCACGTGAAATAAAGTGTGGCTAGACATTAGTGCTTGTGAAATACAGTGTGGATAGACATTTGATCATGTGAAATAAAGTGTGGATAGACATTTGATCATGTGAAATAAAGTGTGGATAGACATTAGGGAGTGTGAAATAAAGTGTGGATAGACATTTGATCATGTGAAATAAAGTGTGGATAGACATTAGGGAGTGTGAAATAAAGTGTGGATAGACGTTAGGGCATGTGAAATAAAGTGTGGATAGACATTAGGGAGTGTGAAATAAAGTGTGTATAGACATTAGGGTATTTGAAATAAAGTGTGGACAGACATTAGGGAGTGTGGCTCTCATGTTCACACTCACAGATAGCCCTTCCCACAGCCTGTGCCCCCTGGAGAGGCCAGCTGACAGGACCGGGTCACAGCAGACAGGGTAGTGGCAGACTGACAGGTCCAAGGCCAGAATGTGCTGACCATCCCCACTGACTGACTACTGGGGAGGTTGGAGCCCATCCATCCACAGGACCTTCAGTAGCATATGTAGTAGTTGAAGTATTAGGGCTGTTGTCCATACAAAGTGTGTCATTAGTGCACCTCTTCATCCTGCACACCTTCACTCTCACTCCTCCTACAGATTCACATGTGGGGAAGAGAGTGATGAAGACAGAGAGAGAGTAAGAGAGAAGTAGAAGGGGAAAGAGGGAGCTGTTGTATAATCATCCTCTAACTGAAAGAGGGAGCTGTCCTATAATCATCCTCTAACTGAAAGAGGGAGCTGGCCTATAATCATCCTCTAACTGAAAGAGGGAGCTGGCCTATAATCATCCTCTAACTGAAAGAGGGAGCTGGCCTTTAATCATCCTCTAACTGAAAGAGGGAGTGAGTGGGTGGGTTTTCAAGGCCTCTGCTCCAATAGCTTTATATCCCAATATTACGGTGCCTGACATTGGGATGCTCAGGGAGGGCCAAGTGAAGAGACGGAGAACGATCTTATCTTACTTCAATGTTTTCAGTCCACAGATGTGCGAAAGCCTCATGAAATCTGCTCCACTACAGTTTTTCCCCAGTCTTAACTACTTCACTTACGCAGGTGGAGAAACTGGAGAGCGGCCTGGCATGTCTGAAATAGGAGACCGGAGGAGGAGGAGATTCCCAGGTGTCCTTTTCTCATCACTCAACCCACCAGAGCTCAGCTGGCACAAACAAGTACTACAGAAGTCAACCAGGCAGACCAACCATTACTTATTGTAGGCTATATGAAGGGACCGACTCAGTGGCCTTGCGGTTAGACAGTGTTCGCCCTGAGATTGGAAGGTTGGGAGTTCAATCCCCATCCGAGTCATACCAGAGACTGTAAACATGGCGCCCAATGCGTCTCTGCTTGGCCCTCAGCATAAGGAGATAGTTGGGGGTAAGGCCCTGCGACAGACTAGCGTAGGGGGTGTCCAGCGGGTGTATTTGTACATCAAGCTGCGTCACGCTACAGAGCCTATGAGCTGTTCCGGCATGCACAATGGAACTTATATGGAGGGAATACCAAGTGAATTACAGATAAAGGCCTGTGTCAAACAGAGAAAGGGTATTTGAAGCATCCCTATAGAGGCAACAGGTCCAGATAGACATTAGGTCATAAGTCAACACGGGACACCACTGCTGCAGGGCAGATCAGATCACTGTGGTTATTCAACTGATAAGCGTCTAGCTACTGACCTCGCTGAGTCATTAGCGTATGTTTTGATCGTTAGTTAACAGACAATTGAGGAATCCGAGAGGTCAGAAAAGAGAAAGAGTTTTGCATGGTAGATCATCTTGCTGCCTGTGACAATATGCAAAAGATTAGGAAATTCAAATGACATTGCATCATTTGCATACAAATGGCCCACTTTGCTGTTTTGAGTCGGGGCAAAGTAGATTAACCACATGATCTTGAGTTTGTGGGTTTGGATGGATTTTTAAAAGTGCAAATATTGTACAATCCAGGTGTGCTAAGCGCTTAGAGACTTTCCCAGAAAGACTCACAGTTGAAATCACTGCCAAAGGTGACTCTAACATGTATAGGCTCAGGGGTGTGAATAGTTATGTAAATTAGATTTTATTTTCCAATTTTGTTTTCTCACTTTGTCATTATGGGGTATTGTGTGTAGATGGGTGAGACAAAACATCTACTTAATCCATTTTGAATTCAGGCTGTAACAGAACAAAATGTAGAATAAGTCTTACTATTCTCTGTAAGATGTTTCCATGATGTTTATAAAACATTATATTTGCGAGCATTGTAACGGTGAGTGGACATTCCCCCTTTCTCTTTATAGTGGAGGTGTATCCAGCTCCTGTCAAAAATGTGGATGTAAGTCATATCCTCCATAGTTACCTTGTCTGTATTATATAAGCCCAGAGGAAGTAATTATGGTGCCTGGCACAGGATTTAGACATAGCCTATTTAAAACAAGTTGTTGTTTCATTTTTATTAGTATTTGATTAGAATGATACACTGTCTTTTAGGCTGTATCAATAGCCAAGTTAATTAAATGTTGCTTATTGACAATATTTGGCATGTTCATATCCAGACTACAATTTACAGTAGGCCTAGCACCTATATCAGTGTTAATACTACAGCCTATGTTTAACAATGTATTTACATACTGAAGCAATGCAATTAGAGTAATGTGGACTGAAAACATGTTCAACATATTTAGCAAACATGGGGCAGGCTTTTTAAGGAACTAGGGTATAAGGACTAACATTCTAACTGGAGTTGATGACAACGCAGTACATACGATTGTAAAAACACAACCACATATTTAGCTGTGGAGCACGTTCTGATTGGCCAAGGGGCCAAGCCTCGACAAACCCACAAATTGTATTTATTAATAAAATAAAATTTAAAATAAAATTTAAAATAAAATTTCGCGCCACCACCAGCTACTGCGACCATAATTCCAGTTGTGAAAATATAACAAATATTTCTGATACACTCCTGAAACTATAATGCTACCGCCAGCGTTAGGTTGAGTAAAACAGAGCACTGTCACAAATTGCAACCTATTCCCTATATAGTGCATTACTTTTGACCAGACCCCTATGAGCCCTGGTCAAAAATAGTGAACAATACGTAATTGGGGATGCAACCATCTGTTGAGGATAGCAAAGCACATCCAGCTGATGAGGACATGACATGGTTCCACAATATTACCCAGAGAGAAGAGAAAGAGAGAGAGAGAGAGAGAGAGAGAGAGAGAGAGAGAGAGAGAGAGAGAGAGAGAGAAAGCACAGTTTACACTGTGTATAAACTAGAATGAGATGACTGCATGCCGAGCTACAAATTAAATAAAGGAGCCAATCTGGATGCCATTATCATTTCTCCCATTGCCCTACGTCTTTGTAACGTTTAAATGACAAAATAAATATGAACACCACAGTATCAAACACAACCCCTAACCAGTATTTGTTTTGTGCGGACGTTTGGTAGAAAATGAAAAGATACACACAGTAAACACCGATTTTTCCACCCTAAATTTGCGATGAGGAGTGGCAGGCAGCAAATGTTTTGTGCTTGGTGCGGTGGTAATGGGTGGCAGATTTGTGTGAGATGACTGTTTTAATTATGGTTTGTCAGGTTGCTGATGGCATTACACCATCATTATTTTCCAACAGGCCCCAGAGAGGGAACACCACCAGGGGTCAACAAGCAGACAAACTACGGTGGCCTAGAACAGGGGTAGGCAACTAGATTCCATTTTTGTCGGACCGAACGGTTGGGACAGCCGGAAAAAACACGTCAAATTGACCACAACTAAGCCCAAAAACAGACTGTATTTGAAAATAACAATAGTTTCATACTTTGATTACATTTATACATGATCACGTCTCTTTTTTTATTTGTGGGAATACTTGAAAACAGATTTCCTGAACGAATGACATTTTTTGCTGAATTCCTTGTAATTTTACAGTCTTTTTCTTCTACTAAAAGTTTTGGGGGCCAAAAAAATATCAGTTGCGGGCTGGTTTTGGTCTAGAAGGAAACGGTAGTACTGATCTCTGAATGTAATGTTAGGAATACCTTTTACCAACACATAACAAAGGCATGACTGATCATTACTAACTTTTCTTTTAAACACATCACTATTCTAACATTAGGCCTTCCCACTACTAGAACCCATCCCTAAAGGCCCTGCTCAGTTACAGCTAAAGCTAATGCTAACCATAACACTGAGGCTAACACCTCATTCCTATTGAAGTGCCTGGGGAGAATATGGCTCACAATAGCAATACATTATCTTAATGTGATTGTAAAGAGCTGCCTAAACACACAGCCAGCATGGGTAATCAGCCACTCACAAGTGGTTTTAGAGGTCTGACTCAACTCTCCACTTCACCCGCCTCACCGGCCCAACCCACCCCATCTTAACACAGACCTCTTCTATTGTGGCTTCCCTCTCCACTCCCCAGACTGGGATCCATTTCCCAAAGTCTTCCCTTCCTGCTCTGGGGGGACTTTTTCCACATCTCAAGGCCAGGCTTCGATTTATTAGAGTCCTCCTCAACCAAGATGTAATTTTCACCATGTTGGTTTTGAGAGTGAGGGGAGTGGGGAGAGAGGTTTGGTGTTGAAGAGTGATGTTTACCCAGCTGAGATGGGGTGGCAGTGTGTGTGTGTGTGTGTGTGCGCGTGCGTGCGTGCATGCGTGCCTGCGTGCGTTGCGTGTGTGTGTGCCAACACCCCTACAGACATGAGGAAAGCATCTTGATTTATAACCATCTTTATTACTAGAGAGAGAGAGAGAGCGAGGGATGAAGGAAAATCACAATAAGTTAGAATAACATTGTAATTGAGCATGTCTGCCATGCTACAGGCAGCTCACAACGCAACACAGGTGGAACTCTGGAAAAGATTAGGAAAAGTTTGAAGTTTTATAAAGAATAAAACATTTTACCAGACAAGCAGAGCCACATAAAGTTTCCTGTAACATATCAGAACAATTACTTTAATTTCTTTAATAAACTAATTATATTACCATTAAAACCATTACCTATAAATTACCAGAGAATGTATCTTCATCTAGGACTGTTCTATGGCACTGGGTTAGCATAACATGCCTACAGAGCAGATGTATTGAGAAAGGGCAGTATTATGTAGTTGTGCCATCATAAAGCTGTATTTCAAACAATGATGGAGAAGATTTTGACTTTTACATGGAGCCAAGTTTCAAACTGTTATCCAGGAACAAGCCTCCAACTTAACCATGGCACATTCCCTGGTAAGATAATGAAAGAAAAAGACTGTCCATAGCACTGGAATCATATCAGCGAGAGAGAGAGAAAAAAATTGATGTTTAGAGAGACAGAGAGAGAGAACGAGACTACATAGAGGGAGAGAGAAAGAAAGAGAGAGACAAACAGAGAGAGAGAGAGAGACATAGAGAGAGACAGAGAGAGAGAGAGAGACACACAGAGACAGAGACAGAGACAGAGACAGAGAGAGAGAGAGAGAGAGAGAGAGAGAGAGAGAGAGAGAGAGAGAGAGAGAGAGAGAGAGAGAGAGAGAGAGAGAGAAACACATACAGAGAGAGAGAGATAGAGAGGGGGGAGTGCAGAGATATGGAAAACAGATTGTGTGTGATGAAGCTCTGATGATTTTACAACAACATGTTCCTCCGTTCCAAACATGGGGTGTGCTGTCCCATTCCATTCCCCTGATCAGGGCTCCGGGCTGGGGCACGCTGCTCTCTGGCCCCGGGGGACCTTCCAGACAATCCAGCTCTGTCACTTCATCACTTTGCCTGCGTTGCAAATGGCATCCTATTCCCTATATAGTACTTGCATCCTGGTCAAAAGTAGTGCACTAGGGAATAGGGTGCCATTTGGAACACAGACTTCATGCACCTGTGAGAACTCTGTCTTGGGACAGGCCTGGCAAATCACTGGGGGATGTGTGCCACTCAGTGGCTGAGTAAAGCGTGTCTCACCGCTGTGAGAAGTCACTGACGATAACTGTCTCTCCACCTCGCTCCATCCCTCCTTCCTTCTCAGTCACAGCCGCATGACCCAGGCTAAATATATACACTTAAGCACTTACACACTGTTTCCTCTCTCTGTGTCTGGGCTAGCATCCACTGCGTGTCCCCAGTGCTCTTCCCAATAAGTCTAAAATAAGAGCTGCGTACCATTAGCATAGCTTAGCCTAGCATTAGCCTAGCACAGTGGGAGACATGTCCAGTTTAGTGACAGTTAAGTGGAAACACAGTCAGCAAATCAGGGTGAACCCCTCCAGGACATTGGTGAGTTCTGTCTGGGAAGTTCTAAAGTTCCAGTTGGAACCTTGGCAGTTGTACAGGTTAACTGTAAGGATCCAGGGTCTGGTTAACAGCAGAACAGAGTCCAGAAAGTGACTCTGCTTCTATGTTACACTGTAGCCTATACTGCTGTCAGCTCTACTTAAATAAAGTTAAGTATGGTAATTGCTAGTGAGTGGGAGCATTTCTGTAACGGTAAGTGCAGTCTCCATCCCATGAGAAATTTCCCAAATGATCAAAAAGTTGCTTCTGTACAATGTACCTCAAGGAGACTTGAAAGCGTACAGCACACGCGAACACACACACACACACACACGCTACACTACTAGCCCTCTCTTATTTGTGCAAACTCAATCAAATGATTTTTGAATAGCAATAAAGCAGTCTTTATTTTGCTTGGCTGGGCTGTGATCCCGCTAGCCCCTCACCCACACCACAGCAGGGATCAGCTTTCCCCCCAGAAACCCACTGAAGCCCTGCCACGGCGGCTGGAGACAATCAGCCTGAACGCTCCTTAGATATTCCTACCTCCTTTCAAAGCACAAATTCAATTTATGGACACATTTATTACCATGTCTGTCAGTGACTAAAAGGAGTTTCATAATCAGGAGCACACATCAGATCTGGTCACAGCAGGGCTGTTGGCTTGGCCAATCAGAGCTCTATTACCCGGTCAGGGTCGGCCCGATCCACAGAGGGAAGGAAAACATGAGCAAACAAAAGACTAGGTAGTTAGACATGGTCTGGGGGCCTTTTAGATGTAGCATTTAAAAACTGATCTGATTTAAGAGTTGGGCCGTGGGGAGAAAAATCTGTTAACTCAGTACCACTTGCTGGGTCGGGCTGGGTGTACCAGCACAGGGAGGGGGGATCGCATAGTACACCACCCGTCCAACACTACACAGGAATCCTGTGAGATCTGATGTTATCAAGCACATAAAGTAGATATATTTGTTTTCTAATGATGGTATCTGTCAGTAACAAAGTAGCCCACCTCGGTTTTTAAAGCGTTGCCCCACTGTGTGTTACACAAATATTTTCCATTGTTTGTCACAAATATTTAAAGTCCTCCAAAAATGACATGAAATCCACTTTTAAAGTCCCATAAAGCACACAGAGAGCAGGCTGTTAGGCCAGCTATAATAACACAGAGGCCTGGGCGATTTACTATCCCTGCTCTGCTTGTGAAACATAGATTCTAATGAGTGCTCTGCAGTCAGCGCGTCAGACCACTCTGGAACATACAGCGGCACAGCCACGGACTGGAGCAAGCCCTCTGGCTGAGGGCTGGCGGAGGGCTGTGGTCTGCGGTGAGTGTATACGGTAACAGAAGGGGACACAGTGACTGTGACGTCTTAAGAGCTACTTGTTCATACACATACACTCACACATACACCAACAGTCCCTACGTCTTACCCATGTTTCCCAGGAGACACACATTGGTCGCCGGCTATGAATCAACATGCTCTTACAAAGGCCCACCTAAACCATCGCTTGTGCCCACTGCATAAAAAATGTAAAATGGTGTCCAGGAAAAGCTCCCCCTAGAGGCGAATCAGGAGGTAATTCAGTTTAGGAAACGAAGCGTGTCCTTCATTAACCGAAAGATCACATTTTACCGCGGGAACGACACATTTAGTGGCGCGGGGGGCTCTGTGAAACCTCCCGGAGAAAGCTGCTCTGTTTTCCTTCCAGAGTAATTAGGGTGGCTATTACCCGACACTCACACAGGTAATGCTCTGGTCGGGGGCCAGGGGCACATTTCATCATGGCCTGACCGGCCCGATTCACTGCAGTCGCTAGCCGCTGGAAAAATATGTGCAGAAACTGAAAACGCATTTCCAAGAAATTGCCCGCTTGTCCCCTCTGTTGGTTTTGGATGAGGCCCTGTGCTGGAACTTAGGGTTGCTGCTGGGACTTGGTGCCAGGATCCTTAAAAACCAGTAACTGATATCTTATTTTCCCCCTTACTGCCCTGAAACCTTTCTGTTATTAAAATGGAGCAAATCCCAGCGGAATGTTTTACACGTTTACTAGGTGTAAGTCAAGGTGAGATACAACACTGGTAAATTACAGATCAGAATATAACCAGGGGAGTTGGACTGGGAGGAGGAGAGGAGAGTTGAGGAAAAGAGAGGAGAGGAGATGGATACTGAGAGTGGGTGACAGTTCTGACTACCATATATAAATCTGTCCCCGCTATGTTCTACACAAACTACAGTGCCCCCTACAGCCAAGGAGCCCCTCACATCAAACTTCATAACCCTAATAGAAGCAGAATTACACATAAAACAGTATAGAGAGACATGCTGGGATGAGTTTAGTCAAAAATATCAATGAGTTTAGATGGCATCTGCAGAAGCATTGGGTCGACATGTGTGTGTGTGCTTGTGCATGATTTCATGTGCGGGTGTGTGTGTGTATAGCTTGCGTGTGAGGGTGTGTGTGTGCGTTAATGTTCCTGGTTGGTGAGGTAGGGAGCGGGGAGTGGGGAGCAGGACGTCATTCGGGTCGGGGTAGCTATTCGGGGACAGCTGTATGTGAAAGGCACATCTGATATAACAAAGCAACATAACAGAGCAACTGCTAACCGATGACAAGTGCTTTGTTGGGGCTGTGTTCGTGCCTTCTTGGTTAGGATCACAGGTCTGGATGTACTAATGGGAGAAAAGAACTCCAATTAGGGATGCAGACCGCGCCGGCCCCAGTCATTTCCAAACCACTTTAAATGTGTAATAAATGATCAAATGAGACAACTCCTTTTAAGCTCACAGTAGGGTTTTCTTTCCTCAAGAGCACATTTGCTTTAATAACAGAGTGTGGCTTTGATTCAAACTCTCAGCAGCCTCTCTCTCTCTCTCTCTTTCTCTTTCTCAGAAAACGTTTTGCTACTTCTTGGTGGTCAATCAGCGGTGAGTGGCATGCTGCGGTGTGTGTATGAATGTGTGTGTGTGCACATGCATATGTGTATATATGTGTGTAAGGCCTGCGTGTGTTTGTGGGTGGGTGGGTTATCCCCCTCCCTGGGTTTGAGGGCTGTTAGAGAGGGGTGCCAGGGGTCTGGAAGACCGACATGTCACAGAGACTGGAACTGTTCTGTTGCAGTTCAGGGGGAGTTCCCCATACTGCCATAAATGTATTACAACCAGTCTGTACAACCAGTCTGAGCGACCTAAAGTGGAGTTGACCAAACAGGATATTAAAAGAGCTCATCCATCAACATAGTGTGTCTATGACTAGGTACTGAATGGCCCACCGACAGTTGGAGAGGAGAGGAGTGTTCTACTTTCCTGAGATCAACCAATGAAAGTACACACACACACATACAAACCGTACACACACACACACGCGCGCACGTGGACAGAGTTCCAGCTGGAAGACGTCACCACTAAATATCACTTTACACTGATCAAGGGGACATTAGAAAATGAAATAACAAAACGGAATCACATTTTTACACGTTCGCTGGAATTCAATTAAAATGTGATTAGGGCTAGCATTAGAGGGATGAGGGGTTCACCCTGGTGCACTGGACCCTGCTATCCCCAGCCCTGGTCATGTTACCATGGGGATTACCCCTGACAGGCTGATCCCTGACCTCCAGACAGGTGCCTAATGGGAAAGATGGAGGCTAGTGATGTGCTCATACCACATTGAGGGAAAACAAGGGGGTCCACTGGATGCCTGGGGGCCACACTCTCCATGCCATAGGGCATACGCATGCAGGCATGTACACACACACGCATGCGAGCACGCACTCACACACAAACACATGCATGAAAAAGGAAAAATGTACCGCGTCTCGGTCAGGGAACAAACATGCTATAACATACCCTATCAGACCACTCACATAGGGCCGAACTCAGGATCAATCAGACCAACCACATAGGGCCAAACTCAGTAACTATCAGACCAATCACATAGGGCCAAACTCAGGAACTATCAGACCACTCACATAGGGCCGAACTCAGGAACTATCAGACCAATCACATAGGGCCAAACTCAGGAACTATCAGACCACTCACATAGGGCCAAACTGAGGAACTATCAGACCAATCACATAGGGCCGAACTAAGGAACTATCAGACCAATCACATAGGGCCGAACTCAGGATTGAACAGTTAGGGGTTTACCATGTTATTTCCTGTGGGATGCAGCATGGATCATGATCGTAAAGTTAAAACAGACTGTACAGACAGAGCCAAAAACAAACCCAGACAGGAGAAGACAAAGTGAGAGAGAGGCCTGAGATGCAGGCTTTCTGAGGTCCCGGTACTTGGGGTGCATCCCTATTCCATAGTGCACTACTTTTGACCAGGACCCATAGGGCTCTGGTGAAAAATAGTGCCCTATGTAGGGAGGCTGGGTACATGTACCCTGTGCTCCTCCCTGTTCCTGTCCTGCACTGCTTTCCTCATCACTAAACCCCATCACTGTGTCAATTTCCCTAGCTATCTGAGTAAAGCAGACACAGGGAGCGTGAAACAAAAACAACTGCTCCATTCTGTGCTGTTTACCAACCATGTTCCACAGAGCAGACTAAATAGCCTGTGTTTGTCATCATCACAGTGATCCACGCTACACACACACAGACCCAACATCCAACCCTTACCAAGACCCCTACTTACCTTGCTGCCTGCCTCTCTGGGATAAACCGCTTTCCTTTGGTGACCAGGGGGAACCACCAGTGGTGGGGTGGATCCAGGGGGGAATGGATGGGGGGAATGAGAGAGGTAAGGGGTAAGAGGGAAGGAGACCTACAGGATGAGTGCTATCACAGTACAACACAGCAGAGACAGGGACCAGGGTCTGGAGGGGACCACTCTGTAACGTCAAGGTTTTATTTCAGTCGCCCCGTACAGAGACATTGGGAGAGGGATAATCAAAGTGGTCCAGTTTCCATGCCTTGGCTCTGGCTGTGATCACGTTAGAGAATGATGTGAAGACATAGGGGGAATAGTAGTCAGTGTTTCATCCTAATACAGAGATTCTTAATCACACCTCGAGGTAGAACGGGTTGTAGAACACATACAGTTACAAGCTGTATCATCACCAAACAGCATTATTCTGTATTAGTCCCAGTGGTTCTTAGGAACAGCCACAGGGGAAAGGGAAGCTAGTTGTGTTATGTGGAACAAAGTGGTGAAACAGAGCAGTGAGTTCGAGGAATGTAAAACAAAGTCAATCCACACTTTACACTTTCTCCAACAGCAGACAGACAGACGTACCATCTATCTGAAGGACGGGAAATGGAACACACGCGGGTGGTGGACACACACGCACGCCAGGGATATACACACACACTGCTCACACATATAGTGGCGTTAAATTCCCCTCATTTAAAGATCATGACCTGTTTCCACACATGCATTATCTCTTAAGAAAAGCCTCCATGCAGTGGAATCAATTAAAACCTAACAGACTGAATACGGGATTAGAAAACACACAAAAAACACAAGTCCCGCTAGCGCTGATAAGGCTGTTTGGGATCCTCATATATCAGATAAAATGATTATCCAAGAAATAGTTGATTTAGCCTTTAAATAGACCAGAGCCAGATTAGGGGTGTCTTCTAAAGTCTAAATGCCAAGCAGCTTCGATCGGTGCCGTATTATTTTTAAGCGCAAATATTTCTTAATGCTAAATAGAAACGTTGCATGGTGTTTCTAAGCCCCTGTTGTTGTCGAACATACTGAACGACGTTCTGCACGCATCTGTGGCGAAAACAGAGCAGCCAGAGGGTCACTTATCAAGAACAAATAGAGACCAGATGATTTGGAGAGTGGAGAAACACAACTCCAAGGAAGTGATCCACTCGTACAACTCAGACAGGGGGAGGTAAAGAGGCCTGGCATCTAGAACAAAGCAGACCCTGCCTTCACCTCTCTGTCCTATAGTAGCTGCTGTCCTGACTCCACCTATCTGTCCTATAGTAGCTGCTGTCCTGACTCCACCTATCTGTCCTATAGTAGCTGCTGTCCTGACTCCACCTCTCTGTCCTATAGTAGCTGCTGTCCTGACTCCACTACCTATCTGTCCTATAGTAGCTGCTGTCCTGACTCCACCTATCTGTCCTATAGTAGCTGCTGTCCTGACTCCACCTCTCTGTCCTATAGTAGCTGCTGTCCTGACTCCACCTATCTGTCCTATAGTAGCTGCTGTCCTGACTCCACTAATCTATCCTATAGTAGCTGCTGTCCTGACTCCACCTCTCTGTCCTATAGTAGCTGCTGTCCTGACTCCACTAATCTGTCCTATAGTAGCTGCTGTTCTGACTCCACCTATCTGTCCTATAGTAGCTGCTGTCCTGACTCCACCTCTCTGTCCTATAGTAGCTGCTGTCCTGACTCCACCTCTCTGTCCTATAGTAGCTGCTGTCCTGACTCCACCTATCTGTCCTATAGTGGCTGCTGTCCTGACTCCACCTATCTGTCCTATAGTAGCTGCTGTCCTGACTCCACCTATCTGTCCTATAGTAGCTGCTGTCCTGACTCCACCTATCTGTCCTATAGTAGCTGCTGTCCTGACTCCACCTCTCTGTCCTATAGTAGCTGCTGTCCTGACTCCACTACCTATCTGTCCTATAGTAGCTGCTGTCCTGACTCCACCTATCTGTCCTATAGTAGCTGCTGTCCTGACTCCACCTCTCTGTCCTATAGTAGCTGCTGTCCTGACTCCACCTATCTGTCCTATAGTAGCTGCTGTCCTGACTCCACTAATCTATCCTATAGTAGCTGCTGTCCTGACTCCACCTCTCTGTCCTATAGTAGCTGCTGTCCTGACTCCACTAATCTGTCCTATAGTAGCTGCTGTTCTGACTCCACCTATCTGTCCTATAGTAGCTGCTGTCCTGACTCCACCTCTCTGTCCTATAGTAGCTGCTGTCCTGACTCCACCTCTCTGTCCTATAGTAGCTGCTGTCCTGACTCCACCTATCTGTCCTATAGTGGCTGCTGTCCTGACTCCACCTATCTGTCCTATAGTAGCTGCTGTCCTGACTCCACCTATCTGTCCTATAGTAGCTGCTGTCCTGAATCCACCTATCTATCCTATAGTAGCTGCTGTCCTGACTCCACTACCTATCTGTCCTATAGTAGCTGCTGTCCTGACTCCACCTATCTGTCCTATAGTAGCTGCTGTCCTGACTCCACCTATCTGTCCTATAGTAGCTGCTGTCCTGACTCCACCTCTCTGTCCTATAGTAGCTGCTGTCCTGACTCCACTACCAATCCCCCAGCTAGTTATACATGAGGTTAGAATGAGTGAGGATGCACTAGTGTGTTCTACAAAATAAGGATGTAGTACGCTAGTTCACGACAGTTGAGGTGTAGGGAGGTGTCCATAATGGTCATGGCTATTCATGTGGTCCATGGACTCCACGGATGTAGCCTAGACAGGGAATATATCTTTCATTGTAAAACACTGATACAACAAGACCTTATTTACACAGTAGGATGATGCTCTCCAATACTGAAGGGGTTGTAGTTCTGATTTAGGCCTAGTGTCCTTTCAAACCCTGATTGATTTGTTCTTATCTGTGTGGCCTCTATGCTGCTGTTACATTAACAGGTTGTCAGTATGTGATTAATGTCCTAAAGACACTTCCTGGGTCATATTATACTCATATTATGTTTAGAGGTGAAAGTTAGATAGTGGTAATGTATCCTAGGGCTGACGTTCACACATATGCTTAGGTTTTTGACCCCATGTAGTTCTCACAGAGCGGCTTCCTTTGCATATGGTTGGTTACCATACTCCCTTTTTCTTATGTGTTACGTTGTAAAATATGTTCGAAAAATAACAGAGAACTTCAAGAGTATTTTTTTGTGTCAGACTGCTGTTTGATCTTCTCTCCTCCTAACTAACTGACCTATCATCCCCTGGTCAACCTGACCTTGTCCCAGCACTCCTACCTCAACCCTGCATCCAGCCACACGCTGAACAGGCTCATACTGTATGTACGCTCACAGATACTCAGGGATACTGACTTCTATAGGTTACTCATACTCACTCACAGTCTGTGAATGTATACTTGCACATAGTAACACACACACAGTTGCAGTGCATAATAACTGACTACTGTACCTTGCTGGGTTTTTGATCTCTGGCCATCCTCATACATCTATAAGTTCTGTTGGACACAGCCAATCTGGAATACAGCTCACTGTTTCTTTGTCTCTCCCTCTCTCTTATAGGATGAGTGTCTTTCACCCAGCTCACATCACAGCCATACAAATGGCAATTAAAAGGGATGTGCTACCCTAACTCTGTGTGGAGAGAGAGAGAGTGCAGTGAGACTGTAAAACACCACCTCTCCTCTCCCTTTCAAAATGATGACTGATATCATGTCTATTGATCTTTATTACAATAGCAGCAAGCTGTAAAATGTTTGATGGTTTTGTACAGATCTTAGAGCCTCATTCATAATTACCACTACACATGTAGAACCAAGGGTAACTTCAGAAGGGGCTGCAGAGGGAAAAGCGGCTGCCATACTATAGGGATGATAGGCGGGAGAAGTCTCGCTGGGCCTTGGCTTCACAGGGAGGAGCTCACAGCCCTGAGGCTATCATTCCTCTTGCCATATACCTGCTCCCGACTGCTGCAACTTAGTTTTACAAAGATCAGATTATATTCTGAGAGTTGAGTTTAAATAAGAAATGACTGACTTCTCTTCCTCCAAGCAAGTACTAACTTTATTTTTGAATCATGGATTTTGATTTTGACAAGAACAAGTACGGAGGGGACTAGAGGGATGGGATGGGAATGTTCTGCTCATTTGCAAGAACAAAATCCAACACCTGGTGTACTGCGTAAATGGACCTGAAATCCCTGAAGCCTGAGCTTTAAAAACTACTCATTACATAAGGTAGTATCTGGCAATTCTTCTTGTTAGCTCACCCCTCCCCTTTGCATGTGTGCCCTCTCTACAACACAACAAATGAAGTAAGAGAAGAAAAAAAACAGAGAAAGAAAGAGAGAGAGAGCAAGAGAGAGAGAAAGAGATAGAGTTAATGGAGGTGAATTATTCTAACCCTTTGTCCCAGGTCTGGAGAGAAACAGAAACACTGCCGCTCTGCTTGAACGCAAACACGCTCCACACTCCTCTTCACGACTTGTCCTCCTGTGCCATGCTTTCTGGGACACGTAGGAAGCATATGAAGCACATCATGCCTAGGGCTGGCCCTGCTCTCCCTGTCCTCCTCTGTCCCCGGCCTGCTCAAACTTTAATGGCTACAGCGCTGCTCTGTCAGGGGGAGAGAGTCAGAGGAGAGCAGACACAGTCAGCCACGTGTTTGGATCTGTTCCTCCACTCCACTGTCTGTTCACATTACAACAGAGAGAGAGCCACTCTCCTCTCCATGGGGTACTCTACTGTGGGTCTGAAAAGAAAGAGAGAGAGAGAGAGAGAGAGAGAGAGAGAGAGAGAGAGAGAGAGAGAGAGAGAGAGAGAGAGAGAGAGAGAGAGAGAGAGAGAGAGAGAGAGAGAGAGAGAGAGAGAGAGAGAGAGAGAGAGAGAGAGAGAGAGAGAGAGAGAGAGAGAGAGAGAGAGAGAAAGAAAGAAAGAAAGAAAGAAAGAAAGAAAGAAAGAAAGAAAGAAAGAAAGAAAGAAAGAAAGAAAGAAAGAAAGGGAGAGAGAGAGAGAGAGAGAAAGGGAAAGAGAGATAGATAGAAAGAGAGAGAGAGAGAGAGAGAGAGAGAGAGAGAGAGAGAGAGAGAGAGAGAGAGAGAGAGAGAGAGAGAGAGAAAATTAGCCCAGCTAGTTGGAGAATGGAAGAATGGTTTATACACTATACCAGACAGGAAGAGAAGAGCATCCTGGCATCTCTTGAATAATGTATTAAGCCCTAGCTGTACCAGTCCAGATATACGGGCGAGGGCAGCAGTGAGGGTAGCCCTGATTTGTGCCCTCTAGCATTGTTTAAGAAATAAATAATGGATGGGTTAAACGATGGAGTTAAGAGTGAATTCGGAGGAGGGTGCTGTGTTCAGTTGGATTTATGTAGAGGAGGATAGAAGTTGTCACCGTAACAAAATAAAGAGCCATTGAAGATGAGACTGAAGGCCCTTACAGCAAGGAGAATATATTGTTTCTCTGATAATACTGATCTCAGACCAGGTAACAATATAAAGAGGCATCGGTGATACACTTTCTGAGGTTGAAGGACCATACAGCAGGAAAATACTGTTATTTGTCTAATACTGATTTCAGAAAAGTGGTATAGTGTTTTTGACAGTAGACTTTTCACTGGAGATCTGATCCAGAGAAGGATGATAGCAGTGTCTGTCTGTCTGTCTGTCTGTCTAGAAAGGGACTTAGAGGCAACCAGACTCAGCATCCCCAACCGGGGCTACCATTGATTAACATTTAAAATCCAGGGAATACTTTGTAAATGAAAAGAAAAGCAAACTTTGAGCTCTTCAAAAGTGATGGAGAGAGAGGGAAAGGGGAAAAAGAGGGGGAGAAAAAGAGAGAGAAAAAACGTGATGCAGAGTACACAGGAAGCATTTTCACATAGCGCGTCATGTATAAGTCATGAAGGCCTGACAGAGAACGGCACATTCTCTATTCCCTTTGGCTGTCTCATGCTGCCAGCTGCGGGAGGCAGGATGAACAAGTTGTTCCGGCCCCACTCTCTTTCCCTCCCTCTCATTCCTCTCCCTGCTCTCTTTTCCCCCTCTCCCCTCACTCTCTCTTCCCCCTATCCCTCCCTATCCCTCTCGCTCCCCTCTCTCTTTTACCTCTCTCACCCTCCTTCTATCTCCCCCTCTCTTTCTTTAAACCCCTGTCTCTCTCTCCTCTTGTCCCTCTCCCAGCCTGGAGGTTCCCATGCAGAAAGATCCAGGCCGGATAGGAGGCAGGCAGGGTTGGGCAAGGTGGGGTATCATGGGCCACCCTCCTGCTGCAGCTGCTACCCCCTGCTGCTCCTGCTACCCCTGATCCTGACTGTGCTCTGCTCTGCTCCAATACAGTAACCCTGTGTTCAGCCAGTCTGACAGATCTCAGGCTGAACACCCCCAAGCACCCCGGGACTCAACACCACACAGATCCAGCACCAGCTCCAGCACAGACATCCTCTCCCTCCTTCCCTTCTTCTCTCTCTCCCTTTCTCTCTCTTTCCTTTTGAGATTCAATAGCAGCCCTAGAGGCATAGAAAGAAAGCGAGAGAAAGGGAGTGTAAAAACATCTAGAGCTTTATTTACAAAGGGCCCAGGTATTGCTCAGGCTGGTGTTAAATCTTGGGAAGTGATTTATTTTCTGCCCATGTGTGGCACCGTTCCCTGAGGCGTAACTCAGTGGTGGACCGGCCTCTCTCTCTCACTCTCTCTCTCCCTCTCTCTTTCTCAATCGCCTGCCCACCCGTCGCAATTTACTGTGGCTGCAGAGGGTCATAAAAGAAGAATGGATTAATCTGGAACACGGCATAAACAATATGACTGTGACAGCCCTATTAAAACTTGTGCTACTCAGCATCAATTCTCCCCCAGCCCCGTCCAGCCCTGCCTGCTGTTCACTCATCAGAGAGCTAGTGAACAGGAGAAAAACAAGGGTGCAACCCAAATGGCACCCTATTCCCTATGTAGTGCCCTATGGACCCTGGTCTGACGTAGAGCACTATAATGGGAACAGGGTGCCATTAGAGACAGACCTAAGTCCACAGGCTTGTTATTGTGCTTCCCAGGGTATCATGTTCAGTAGAAGAGGCGTTTCACATCTACATATAGCAGCCGGACCTTTTAACTGTTTAACCTTGAGACTTCATCGGCTGTATGGGATGTGCCCGTCCAGAATGGTGGCTCCCTGAGCGCTCGTTAGCCAGGCCGGGATGCTTCCTGACCCTGTGTCCCGCCCCCTAGCCCTGTCCTGGTGGTAGGGTGCCTTCCTGTCCCTGTGTCCCGCCGACTAGCCCTGTCCTGGTGGTAGGGTGCCTTCCTGTCCCTGTGTCCTGCCCCCTAGTCTTGTCCTGGCCTGGTGGTAGGGTGTGTCGTGTCTTTGGCATCATTAAAGTGAAGACTGTTATTTTATAAAATAAATTATCTGTAATTATTATTACGTGATTAAACTAATCATGTAAATGTAATTAACTAGGAAGTCAGGGCACCAAGGAAAATCTTCAGATTACAAAGTTATAATTTTCCTAATATAACTCTTCAGATATTTTAATATCTGCATGCATAAACAAACACAGTAGATACGGTTACAAGGAAATTATGGGGGAGGTTCCCTAGTGGGATAAGCCGATATGACGGCTTGGTGGACATAAGGGAAGTGGGTGTGGACCGAAAAGGGCGGGAAAGACAAAAGGAGTCACTACACAGTTGATAATTATAATAATTGAAATGCTAATCCTTTGCACATGAACGCTCACTCATTCAGGAATAATTGCAATCAAAATATATATTTAGGCCCAGTGTGTCGTCGTGATCTCTGTTGGAATCATCCGTCCTTCTGTTGGAGAGTCAGTTCATCATCGTCTCTCTCTCTGCTTCCCTGAAGATTGTGGTTAGAATGGATACTTGAGAGTACCATTCAGAAATGTTCTCATAGAATAGATGTTTCAGTGGTTGTCGGTCTTCACATCACAGGTTGACATCATTTCTAGCTGTAGACTAGTAATTAGTATCTAAGATTTGATCTTATTCAGTAGGGATCGATAGTCTCAGAGTTTAACCATTTCCAGCCGCGTAGCCAATGCTCTATGTGGTATCGTTAGGAATTCAATAACTATTCACAATCACAGCTCACGCTGTGGGTTTGCTTAGTCTGGAGTGGATTTCCTCAGGAGGGGTTTTTATTCGTAACAATAGAAAAGGTGGGTCTATGGCGCCAGATCATGTCTGTGCTCACGCGGGAGGGCCAATGACTTAGTTAAACTTCAAAGGGAATACAATTCTTTCACATTAAAGGTTTAACATCATATTACATCATTTCACAAATAGTTTCATTTTTACTCATTCATTTTATACAAGAATTAGATGCAAACCCCATAATTGAGAAATGCACATATTCAGAGATATAGTTATGTGTGTTTCCTGTCCTCTCTGAGGTCACCAAATGAAACACTCTCGTCATACCCGTCCCGTTCCCACCTTCTCACAAGTGGACATTTCGTATCAAATCCCCATTTTGTGGATTTAGGAGTTCACCATGTGAAATCCTTTGTTCTCTCTATGTGTCTCTCTTTCTGCATGGCCAGGGGGAGAGAGTCTCCTCCAGGTATTTACGACCTGAGATAACAGAACCTGGGTGTAGGAAAGAGAGAGAGGGGGGGGGGATGCCACGATCTATACCCAGAAAGGGCCATGTCATGACAGGTGCCTTCCTTTCCCTGTGTCCTGCCCCCTAGCCCTGTCCTGGCCTGGTGGTAGGGTGCCTTCCTGTCCCTGTGTTCCGCCCCCTAGCCCTGTCCTGGTGGTAGGGTGCCTTCCTGTCCCTGTGTCCCGCCCCCTAGCTCTGTCCTGGCCTGGTGGTAGGGTGCCTTCCTGTCCCTGTGTCCCGCCCCCTAGCCCTGTCCTGGCCTGGTGATAAGGTGCCTTCTTATTATTTTTCCATGAGGTTGGGTTGTTGATGTAGGGAATGTTGTCCGGTCTCTTCTGCTGGTATGGGTCCTCCTTGGGATATACGCAAAGATACATAAGCAGACAGACAAGCATGTAAGTGCACGATCACATACACACGATCACACACACATGAACACACTCCAAACTCCATACTCCATACTCTGTCATTCTGATCCATTCTGGATCACAGTGATGGGCTCGTTTTTGGTACACAGTGTGCACATAGCCTCCGACCATCAGCTGTTTTCTGACCCCCAAGGGGAGAGTTCACTCAGCATCCCCATTGAACCCCCATAACCCTTAAATGTTTGTGTGTGTTTGTCTCACTCCTGTATCAGCCTTTTCTCCAGCTCCATCTCTGTCAGGGACAGGTGTACACTAAGCCACTCAGAAAATACACACAGAGACACAGCATCCATCTTACCACAGCAGCTTTTAACACACTTAAAAACAGCATTTCCAAGATAGCTCAGCCACATGTCCAAAAACTCCCAACACAACAGAAACCGTTACTAATTTATAACCCTGGATAGATGGAGCCGGGAAACTTCCAGACGAATCAGGGCAGAAAGAAAGGAGAAAGAAATCCGCGAAATTGAAATCAATAATTTCATTAAATGCAGACCCTATTCTCCTCCTGCCTCTCTCCTGCAGCGGCTCTCCTTCCTCTCAAACAACAACAATGACAACACAAGGAAACAGCAGAGAAACAAGAGTTAACCTTTGTCCAGTGGCCAACCATTCCATTTATTTCTCCTTATCAAGCTGCTGATCAGAAGAGGCATCTACACTGATAATGCCCAGGATAATAGCAAGACCAGGCAGGAGCTAATGACAGAGAGACAGGCCAGAGAAAGGAAAATGTGTTTTGGCTGTCTTCCTTTTCTCTCTGCGTGCACACACAAACACACACACAGGCACGCACGCACGCACACACACACACACACACACACACACACACACACACACACACACACACACACACACACACACACACACACACACACACACACACACACACACACACACACACACACACACACACACACACACACACACACACACACACAGTATGTGATATATGGAGGGCCCTTAGGAAAGTTTTACAAGGGTTGTTGTTCTGGCGCTGGTTTCTGTGTGTGTGCACTGACCAACTGCCAACACAAAACTAATGATATCATACAATTATACATGTACATACACATGTACGATACATGTGAACAGCCTAATGAGACCATACTACAGCCTATGTCTGATACTGTAGCTACAGGCTGGCCAACCAGAAGTGTTCCCGGGTGAGTGAGTGAAACCCTCAGTGCTGTCTTCTTGCAGCAGTAATCTCCAGAGGCCTCAGGAAAAAGATCACCTCTGCTGTTGTCTTCCTCCATCTGAAACAGGCCCATTATCCAGGCCTTAGTATCCACAGGCCTGCAGCCCCTTAGTACCTCAGTATCAGCAGACTTGGTTTCCTGCAGCCTTTGTCACTACCACTACCTCCTCTGATTTACGGCCTCTATGGCTCAGGGGTGTTAGCACCCTCAACAGCCTCATCCCCAACCTCCATAGCCCTGTCCCAACCTCCACAGCCCCGTCCCCAACCTCCACCACCCCATTCCCAAGGCACAGATTGGCAGCGACCCCGGGTGAATTCCCCTCACCAGAGGTGACTAAATTCTCTCCTTGGTCAACTCTATCATCCTCAGGGATCCCTCTGTCACCTGCAGATTAGCCTGCTACGCTAACATATGCCTAGACCATATCTACACTCATACAAATGAATCAGGACTTCTTCAATTCCTATTCCTACTAAAGCCTTATTCCTATCATTCTTATTCCAATCACAATGCGGGGAAAAATGTATTTCTATAGCTAATCATAATGGGAACAATTCTATGTCTGCAAGTTATTTCTTCCTTTCTCTTCTTTCATTTTATACTTTTCTCTTCTCTTTTTTTGTTGGAAGAGAGGAACTGGCGGCGGTCCGTCCGGAAGCTCAGAGGTCATTGTCCCAGGGGGTCTCTGGGAATGCAAACACACTACCATTGCTGGCAGGCTGCTCCACTTGCGCTCTCTCTCTCTCTCTCTCTCTCTCTCTCTCTCTCTCTCTCTCTCTCTCTCTCTCTCTCTCTCTCTCTCTCTCTCTCCCGCAGAGTTCAGACAGAAGCCAAAAGATTTGTTACGGACTCATTTGGTTTCCTGGTACAGAGTAATGTCTGGAGAAATGTCCAGCGCTGAAAAGCTAATGTGAGAACATGAGTAGAACATTCACTGAGTCAAAGGAAACATTCAAGTCTTTTCCTCAATAACAGAAACAAGAATTGGAGGGAAAGATATATCAGAGAATAATGTTAGAATAATGTGAGTGGAAACATATCAGGCCCTTGTTTATCCCTTGATACTAAAATGTTAAGTTCAATTCTTGTTTTCCAGCCATGTGGACAGTACAGGTGAGCTTTATTCACACACACACACACACACGCACGCACGCATACACACACACACACACACACACACACACACACACACACACACACACACACACACACACACACACACACACACACACACACATACACACACACACACACACACAGAGCTGGCCATTGACCATTTATTTATGAAGTCTAAGTTCAGTGCCAGCAAGTTAACCACTCTGAAACAACTTAAAGTGCTTAAATCTACACTGAATATTTCATCCCCCAACTTTATCTCTTTGAGTCCCTTTCAAGACCAAAAGACAGGAAGGATGGGAGGGAGGGAGGGAGGACAGAGAGAGGGAGGACACTGCAGGTGTAAACTGGTGGGTCTGGGAAATAAAGAGGGAGAGAAAAGGAGGGAGAGGAAGGAGAGGGAGAGAAAGAGAGGGTGCAGCTCACAGGCCTCCTCAAGGTCAGAGCAGGGAGGAAGGAGAAGGTTAGTATTCACTCTTCACTCTCTGTCTCCCTCTCACCCCCCTCTCCCACCCCCCTCTCCCTCTCCCAGCACAACAGCCTCTGAACCTCTTTCTTTCATGTGAGGAAAAAAAGCTTGGGAAAAAAGGGCTCGGAAAGCAAAACGTTGTTGGGCACAGATTTGACAACATGCAGGGAATCTTTACTTCCTTGAAAGAACTCTGTCAAGAACTCCACAGTATAGAGAGAAACTCCAATCCCCAACCCCCTTCCAGATCCCTGTGAATGTGGGAATACCTAATATATGATGGGCATCTCTTTCCATCCCTCCCTGCCTCCCCTCTCTCATTTTGATCTGTTTATCCCTGTCCTGTGTCTATCTGAGAGAAGAGAGGAGAAGAGGAGAGAAGAGATGAGATAAGGAGAGAAGAGAGGAGAAGAGAAGAGAGGAGAAGAGGAGAGAAGAGAGGAGGAGAGGGGAGAAGAGGAGAGGCAGGCAGGTGGCAGTGAGCTGCTGAGGTATTGAGGGATATTAAATATTTACCAAAGCAGTAATGATTCCCTAGACAAAGGAATAAGAGGAGGAGTAGGTAAAGAAGAAGAGAGAAGAGTGAGAGCTGCCCATCTTCTCTGTGAGGAAGGAATGAAGATGATTGAAGTCGATCCCAGTCTTAAGCACTTTCTCTGTTCTCTGAAGAATAATACAGTCAATCACATATTATGGCCAATAATACTTCAATATCTCAAAGTCCAGATGGCATCTGATTTTCAGTGATGGTAAATTGTGACAAGTTCAGTTGTGGGGACATGAAACTTTGAAACAAATACTTGAAAAATGTTAGACACACAAGAGGACACAGGGTGTAATTTAATAATCCTTCAAGTACAGGGAGGCCACCCCATGGCGAAGCATTTAATGTGTGTGTGTGTGTGTGTGTGTGTGTGTGTGTATCCCACCGTTTGCCTGTGAGCAGACAGGGCTGTGCTACACTCTTAGGACAGTGTGATCCGGGCGTGAGTAAAAGGCCTATTAGGGAGGGAGACAGAGGAGAGGAAGGAAGCTTTACTACCATGCTGCTGTTCTGTTTTCACAACCCTCACACAACTACCAGGAGACTGGGTATAACAAAACAACAGAGGACGGGTCCCTCCCCTGGGTTGAGGAAGGTATCTCAGTCAGATCTCTCTGGGAGGGCTGGCAGGGGGTAGTTGTAGGATGTGTCCACTGTGAGAGCCCAGCATACATGGGGACCAAGTGTGGGGCAAACAACCATGAGCCTATAGAGTCTTAACACACACCTTGACTTAAACCTACACATTATATTTGACCTCCAGTATGGGAGGCATAGAGGTGGGCCAAAACAAAACAGCAAGGGTAAGATAAACACATACTGACCTACAACAAACAGAATAGGAGCAGGGGTCGGCCCCTACGGCCAGAAGCTACACTTCCTGATCAGCAGGCCTGACACACTGGACATCTGACCATTGACCCCATATCTCACCTGGGTCCCAGAGTCCCTGCTCTCCTACTCTCTGGGGTCAGGGCTGTTACCAGTGTCAGAGGTCAGAGATGACACAGCACTCCTGTGTTTGTCTGGGGGTGTGGGGCGAGGCAAGTGCTGTACATCAGCGCAATCTTGTCCCACAGGAAGTCAATTGTATGTGTGTGTGTGTGTGTGTGTGTGTGTGTGTGTGTGTGTGTGCGTGTGTGTGTGTGTGTGTGTGTGTGCGTGCGGCCTGTGGTGCGGTGTGGGTTATGTGGTCTTGTTTTTTCAAGACAGAGATTTTTTTATTTTCTTCAAAGACATTGATTTTTCTTCCTTCACATGCATCATCTATATTAATATGAACATTCATTTTGGCCTATGTAGATATTGCTAAACTGGAAGGGAGGGGGAGAAAAAAGATTGAGCGGCTTTTAAAATAAATGCATCAAGGAGTCCATACCAAACGAGCCCATCAGTATGATCCATAATGGATCAGAATGACAGAGTATGGAGTCTGTTCTGCTCCTGGCGTGTGTCTGTGTGTGTGTGTGTTTTTGTGTGTGTGTATGTGTGTGTGTTTTTTTGTGTGTTTGTGTGTGTGCATGTGTGTTTTTGTGTGCATGTGTGTTTTTGTGTGTGTGAATGTGTGTGTGTCTGTGTGTGTGTGTTTTTTTGTGTGTGTGTGTCTGTGTGTGTTTTTGTGTGTGTTTTTGTGTGTGTATTTGTGTGTGTGTGTGTGTGTGTGTGTGGTTGCATGCCTGCTGACAAATGACCAGACACAACCTTTACAGCTGACCTACACAGAAAAAAACAGCCCACAAAAAAAACGGAAAAAATCCATGCAGCCAAAGTAAAAGCGCCTCTCGTCTGATGAGTGATGTTAAACAACAACTGGACTACCAGGCAATTAACATGATTAGAGTGCAGAGCATTGTAGACTTTAGTGTTCCCCCTTTCCTCCCTCTCCACCTACTCCAGTCTGTACACTCACACACACACACACACACACACACACACACACACACACACACACACACACACACACACACACACACACACACACACACACACACACACACACACACACACACACACACACACACACACACACACACACACACACACACACACACACACACACTCCTCCATCAAGCCCAGTGCTCATTATCATACATGCTTTAACAGGCCGGCGAGGCTGCTGGGCCCTGTCAATGCTCTCCACTTTATTTATTAGTAAACAGAAACAGATGCGTTTTAAACAGGAATCAATGACAGGGGTGGACTCTGTAATATGGGGTTATGAAATGACTGGGTTGTTTAACCACTAGTGGGCTGTGTGGCCCAGTGGAGTAGTGACTGGATAGGAGGCAAACATGACTATTGGCTACAAGGCCCCTATCTTTTGTTTTGACTGCATGGGAGACACGCGAGCCAGCAACACGCGAGCCAGCAGTCGCTGACAACAGATTTATAAGCAGAGGCATTGCAGGATTGATCCCATTGATTAGCGGTGCGGGCGAGTTAGCGGTTCTATTTTAGTGGCAGAAAAGCATCATCAGGGAGATGGCTTATGGGGCTGTTGTTGGAGGGAGGTTTGATCAGGAGCGTGCGAGGTCGGTCGTGTGCTGGTGACAGGGTTGGGTCCTGTACTGTGGACAGCCCCCCTGTGGACTGACACACCACACCTCTCTATACTTCAGTCTCTAGCTGTGAGTGAAAGAGGGAGACGCTTTGTAACACTGTGTGGTGTCTGTGTCTGATACATTATCCAGGACATAGGATTTCCAGGAAGAGTAGGGTTCACATTCACATTTGCCCTGATGACAGCTTTGCACACTCTTGGTATTCTCTCAACCAGCTTCACGAGGTAGTCACCTGGAATGCATTTCAATTATCAGGTGTGCCTTGTTAAAGGTTAATTTGTGGAATTTCTTTCCTTCTTAATGCATTTGAGCCAATCAGTTATGTTGTGACAAGGTAGGGGGGTATACAGAAAATTGCCCTATTTGGTAAAATACCAAGTCCCTATTATGGCAAGAACAGCTCCATTAAGCAAAGAGAAACGACAGTCCATCATTACTTTAAGACAATCCGGAACATTTCAAGAACTTGCACTGGAAGTTTCTTCCAGTGCACCCGCAAAAACCATCAAGCGCTATGATGAAGCTGGCTCTCATGAGGACCTCCACAGGAAAGACACAGAGTTAACTCTGATGCAGAGGATACGTTCATTAGAGTTACCAGCCTCAGATTGCAGCCCATGAATCAGGCCTTCATGGTCGAATTGCTGCAAAAAAACACTACTAAAGGACACCAATAAGAAGAAGAGACTTGTTTTGGCCAAGAAACACGAGCAATGGACATTAGACCGGTGAAAATCTGTCCTTTGGTCTGATGAGTCCAAATCTGAGATTTTGGTTCCAACTGCGGTGAACCGATGATCCCTGCATGTGTGGTTCCCACCGTGTGATGGTGTGGGAGTGCTTTGCTGGGGACACTGTCAGGGATTTATTTAGAATTCAAGGCGCATTTAACCAGCATGGCTACCACAGCATTCTGCAGCGATACGCCATCCTATCTAGTTTGCGCTTAGTGGGACTATCATTTGTTTGTGACAGGACAATGACCCAATACACCTCCAGGCTGTGTAAGGGCTATTTGACCAAGAAGGAGAGTGATGGAGTGCTGCATCAGATGACCTGGCCTCCACAATCATCCAACCTCAACCCAATTGAGATGGTTTGGGATGAGTTGAACCACAGAGTGAAGGAAAAGCAGCTAACAAGTGCTCAGCATATGTGGGAACTCCTTCAAGACTGTTGGAAAAGCATTCTTGGCATTCTCTCTGGTTGAGAGAATGCCAAGAGTGTGCAAAGCTGTCATCAAGCAAAGGGTGGCTACTTTGAAGAATCTCAACTATAAAATATATTTTGAAATGTTGAACACTTTTTTGGTAATTGCATGATTCCATATGTGTTATTTCATAGTTGTGATGTCTTCACTATTATTCTACAATGTAGAAAGTAGTAAAAATAAAGAAAAACTTGAATGAGTAGGTGTGTCCAAACTTTTGACCAGTAGTGTATGTGTGCAGTAGGATCATTGTGTGTGTGTCTCCAGGAGGATAATTGTGTATCTCCAGGAGGATCATTGTGTGTGTGTCTCCAGGAGGATCATTGTGTGCATGCCTCCAGGAGGATCATTTTGTTTGTAACTCCAAGAGGCTCATTGTGTGTGTCTCCAGGGGGATAATTGTGTGTGTGTCTCCAGGAGGATCATTGCGTGTCTCTCCAGGAGGATCATTGTGTGTGTCTCTCCAGGAGGATCATTGTTTGTGTGTGTCTCCAGGAGGATTATTGTGTGTATCAAGGAGGATAATTGTGTGTGTCTCTCCAGGAGGATCCTTGTGTGTCTCTCAGGAGGATCATTGTGTGTATCCAGGAGGATCATTGTGTGTGTCTCTCCAGGAGGATCCTTGTGTGTCTCCAGGAGGAGCAGTGCTAAGCTATGCTGCTGTCAGAGGTCATCGCCATCATCTCTATTAATGAGCTTTATCATTAGACAGCTCTGTGCCGTAATCCAATATTGGACGACACACACACACACATACACACATACATGCACACACACACAACCCCCTACTGCCCAGCACAGGGACTGAGCCTCAGTGAGCCCAGGCCTTAAACCACCCACTGGAAGGCAATTAAGAGTTTAACCTGGATGCAGCCTGGAGAATCCAGAGAGAGACTTCTCAGTCTCCAGTCAAATAGAGCAGGACACAGCAGAAAGAGATAGTTGCAGGAGAGGTGGAGAGGGTGTGGAGAGAGGACGAAAGAGAGAGGAAGAGAGACGGATATGGAGAGAGAGAAAAGGAGAGAGACAAAGAGAGATGGAGAGGGTGTGAAGAGGAAGAAAGAGAGAAAGGGAGAGGGAGAGAGGGAGAGAGAGAGAGAGAGAGAGAGAGAGAGAGAGAGAGAGAGAGAGAGAGAGAGAGAGAGAGAGAGAGAGAGAGATGGAGCGATATTCGACAGAGAAAGAGAGCAAAATCAACAAGGATGGGACAAGAGCCAGAAGAAGAGGTTAAGCGAGTTGGAGCGAGGGAGTGAGGTAGAGAGAGATAGAGATAGGTAGAGAGAGAGCAGCAGCGCTAGGCTAAGCTCAGTGCAGTCAGAGTACACAGCATCGCCAGGCTGAGAGAAAGGTCATCCCCTCATCCTCTCCAAGGACTTCCTTAAATAAAGTCTCCTATCCTGCACTTTCCTGAGCAAACAACCTCCTCCGTTCTTTATTAACTAAATATGAGCCACTCTGACCGGGGGACAAAAATTCAATATTTTCCCCACCAAATATTTAAACCAAGCAAATAAACAGATAAATAAATAGACCTCCCCTGCCGATGGAGGAGGACGGCCAGCCCTCTGGATGTAATTTGACGGCCCAGTTATTTGGAGGGCCAGAGCCCACAGCTACTCATTTGAGGACCTGTCAATCAAAGCAAGAGTGAAAAGCGACGCCGGTGTTGTCGCCATGGAGGTGTGTGTGAAAGGTGTGTGTGTGTTTCTGTGCGTGTGCGTTTTGTCACACACATATCCTTCTTCAAGGTTGGAGCTGATAAGGTGAGCGTCTCTCCTTATGAATACATCACACCATCCCCCATCCTCTCCTCCCTCTCTCCTCTCCTCCTCTCATCCCCTCTCTGGGCCACCTTTCAAAACATCTTATTGCTGGCCTAATAGCCGGCGCTTTCATGGCGTTGTGTTCGCTGTCCAGGAGATGCATTAAACATGATGACCGTGAGAGAGAAGAGAGGTGCAGCGGCAGAGAGAGTGACTTGTCTTGGCTAATTCCACCCGGCTGATTAAGTTTTAAACCGCCACGTCAGTTCCGTCCTCTCTGGGGGAAACTCAACGCTTTTAGCTTCTTTTTTACTCATCTAAAAAGGCTGTTCTCTCTCTCTCTGGCAAGCCGGTCAGGCAGGCATGGAGGAAGAGGCCAGTGGCATCAAATACAAACGCAACATGCAACAACATTCAAAGTTTTAATGAGTTACAGTTCACATGAGAAAATAATAAGAAATAAATTAATTAGGCCCTAATCTATTAATTTCACATGACTGGGCAGGGGTGCAGCCATGGGTGGGCCTTGGAGGGAATAGGCCCACCCACTGGGGAGCCAGGCCCTGCCAATCAGAATTAGTTTTTCCCCACAAAAGGGCTTTATTACAGATAGAAATACCCCCTCAGACAATCCCGCAGGTGAAGAAGCCAGATATGGAGGTCCTGGGCTGGCGTGGTTACATGTGGTCTGCGGTTGTGAGGTCTGTTGGATGTAGTGACAAACTCTATAAAACAACGTTGGAGGCAGCTTAGGGTAGA
Organism: Brachymystax lenok tsinlingensis; assembly: GCA_030435695.1. Taxonomy (NCBI): domain Eukaryota; kingdom Metazoa; phylum Chordata; class Actinopteri; order Salmoniformes; family Salmonidae; genus Brachymystax; species Brachymystax lenok. The sequence continues at coordinate 218,440 of JAGFMH010000061.1, read as the reverse complement.
GAGATTAACATTTAATTGGTGGACATTCCTTCAGTCAGCATGCCAATTGCATGCTCCCTCAAAACTTGAGACATCCATGGCATTGTGTTGTGTGACAAAAGTGCACATTTTAAAGTGGCCTTTTATTGTCCCCAGCACAAGGTGCACCTGTGTAATGATCATGCTGATTAATCAGCTTCTTGATATGCCACGCCTGTCAGGTGGATGGATTATCTTGGCAAATGAGAAATGCTCACTAACAGGGATGTAAATACATTTGTGCACAACATTTGAGAAATAAGCTTTTTGTGCGTATGGAACATTTTGGGGATTTTTTTATTTCAGCTCCCCGAAACACGGAACCAACACATGTTGCGTTTGTATTTTTGTTCAGTGTAGTTGTTGACTTTATTATGCCTGGCTTCTCATTGCTGTGCTATCTTGGCATAAGTAAATAGAGCCATTCTAATCCCACTAATATGGATGGCAGAGCGCTAACTAAGCTAACACCGCTAACTAGGCTAACACCGCTAACTAGGTTAACGCCGCTAAGGAAGTGAGACAGAAATAAGCATAAATGCTACAAACCAACTCAGGGGAACCAGGCTCAAAAAGGAGCTGTGAATCTGAATGAGAGAAGAGAGGGAAGTACTGGAGGTCTCTTTGGCCAGGCCCTCAGACAGGCAGAGCCAAGAGGAAAAGCTTGTCAAGCTGAAGACTAAGAGTGGTGACCAGAGTGATGGAAATTGTAATGTTTTGGAGCAGAAGGCCTCTGGAGCTAAGGGGTCCAGGGCTGGACATGTCCACTGAAGACCCAGCCGGGGAGTTGAGGAAAAAGTGGGTCAGAGGACTTCAGAGCCACTAGTGAAGATCAAGGCTGGAGAGAGAGAGAGAGGCCCTGTAGGACAGACAGGCTGGTGACCAGAGCCAGGCCACAGCAGTGTCCCACAAACATCATATATGCTGATGTTTGATCTGCTGTCCGCCACCACGCACGCATGCACCCACGCACACACACACACACACACACACACACACACACACACACACACACACACACACACACACACACACACACACACACACACACACACACACACACACACACACACACACACACACACACACACACACTCCTTGCCCTCTGGAACTCATTAAAGCCTTGCGATCAACAACAACAACGATTAACTTAGACTCCCACAAACAGTGCTACCACATTCATCCTAATACTTACTGAAATTAGCGCTTGTGAAACTGTTAGAAGCCATACAGACCCACACACAGATGATGTGAAGTCTAGAGGATGGTTTGTTTTACTTTGAAAAGAGGCTTTGGAATTCAGCAACCCATCTGACCCTGTTGGGCTTTGCAAGGCTGGTAACACTGCTGGGGGTAGAAGAGAGACGTGTGTGTGTGTACGTCTAATCTCCTACTGAGCTGGTAGACAGCGCTTATGGTTTTGACTGGCCCTCTCATTCCCAGTTAGGAGAGAAACAGGACCTGTATTTTGTGCTGATCATGCGGAGGTTCGAGGCTCTCCTGTTTCTCTACCTGACTCAGTAGTCTGATGCTTCTGGCACTAGCATGGGAGCATGGAGGGGCTGCTCTGAGGAGCTATTGTCACAGACTATAACCCACTCATCAGTCAAGTCAGGAGAGGAGAGGGGAATGAGAGCGTGAATGGATAAGGCAGACAATGAAGAACAAACAAAAGTCAGTGAAGATGTTGAAATACAGTTTAAATCAGATGTTTACATACACTTAGGTTGGAATCATTAAAACTAGTTTTTCAACAACTCCACAAATGTATTGTTAACAAACTATAGTTTGGGCAAGTCGGTTAGGACATCTACTTTGTGCATGTCACAAGTTATTTTTCCAACAATTGTTTACAGATTATTTCACTTATAATTCACTGTATCACAATTCCAGTGGATCAGAAGTTTACATGCACTAAGTTGACTGTGCCTTTAAACAGCTTGGAAAATTCCAGACAATTATGTCATGGCTTTAGAAGCTTCTGATAGGCTAATTGACATAATTTTAGTCAATTGGAGGTGTACCTGTGGATGTATTTCAAGGCCTACCTTCAAACTCAGTGCCTCTTTGTTTGACGTCATGAGAAAATCAAAAGAAATCAACCAAAAAAATTGTAGACAAGTCTGGTTCATCCTTGGGAGCAATTTCCAAACACCTGAAGGTACCACGTTCATCTGTACAAACAATAGTACGCAAGTATAAACACCATGGGACCACGCAGCCGTCATACCGCTCAGGAAGGAAACACGTTCTGTCTGTTCTGAGAATAACCTACTTTGGTGCGAATAGTGCAAATGAATCCCAGAACAACAGCAAAGGACCTTGTGAAGATGCTAGAGGAAACAGGTACAAAATATCTATATCCACAGTAAACGAGTCCTATGTCGACATGAAAGGCCACTCAGCAAGGAAGAAGCCACTGCTCCCAAACCGCCATAAAAAGCCAGACTACGGTTTGCAACTGCACTTGGGGACAAAGATTGTACTTTTTGGAGAAAGAGGGAGAGACCCCTCGGTGGTCTGATGAAACAAAAATAGAACTGTTTGGCCATAATGACCATTGTTATGTTTGGAGGAAAAAGGGGGATACTTGCAAGCCGAAGAACACCATCCCAACCGTGAAGCACGGGGGTGGCAGCATCATGTTGGGGGGGTGCTTTGCTGCAGGAGGGCCTGGTGCACTTCACAAAATAGATGGCATCATGAGACAGGAAAATTATGTAGATATATTTAAGCAACATTTCAAAACATCAGTCAGGAAGTTAAAGCTTGGTCGCAAATGGGTCTTCCAAATGGACAATGACCCCAAGCATACTTCCAAAGTTGTGGCAAAATGGCTTAAGGACAACAAAGTCAAGGTATTGGAGTGGCCATCACAAAGCCCTGACCTCAATCCCATTGATAATTTGTGGGCAGAACTGAAAAAGCATGTGCGAGCAAGGAGGCCTACAAACCTGACTCAGTTACACCAGCTCTGTCAGGAATGGGCCAAAATTCACCCAACTTATTGTGGGAAGCTTGTGGAAGGCTACCCGAAACGTTTGACCCAAGTTAAACAATTTAAAGGCAATGCTACCAAATACTAATTGAGTGTATGTAAACTTCTGACCCACTGGGAATGTGATGAAAGAAATAAAAGCTGAAATAAATCATTCTCTCTACTATTATTCTGACATTTCACATTCTTAAAGTAAAGTGGTGATCCTAACTGACCTAAGACAGGGAATTTTTACTAGGATTAAATGCCAGGAATTGTGAAACTGAGTTTAAATGTATTTGGCTAAGGTGTATGTAAACTTCAACTCTATCTTCTCCATTAGGAATTAGGATTGATGGAGATGAAAACAAAGCATGACCTGTTTTGTACATGAATGTACTGGTGAATAGAGATCATTTATTGCATTGGAAATCACTGCAATTTAGCATGACAAATTTACCACTGCAATTTTTAAGGCCATGATTTTGGTACAAATAAAACATTACATTTTACATTATGCCATTAATTAGAATAGGTCAATAAGTCAATGTTGTGTCATTGTGTTGACCGGTGCTGGTCTCTGTCATTGATAAATGATCATGGGACAGCCCACTGCTGACAGAGACCTCTGAGTAGTGATACCATCTACCCTGACTGCTCCTACTATTACTACTGCCTAGGGCCACCAACCAGCATACACACAAACACTCACTTCCAAACCCCCCTTTCACCCAATCTCTGGCCACACACACACACACACACACACACACACACACACACACACACACACACACACACACACACACACACACACACACACACACACACACACACACACACACACACACACACACACACACACACACACACACACACACACACACACACACACACAATACATGTGAAAGGGATATGACCCCAAACCGATACTTTCCACAACACACACCTGGTTATTTTGTCTTCCCTGCCTCCTATTGTTGGCCTAATTGAGGCTGGGTTGGTCTGTTGCCTGCTGACCTGGCCAGAACAATGCATACCTGTGCCTCCCCTCTAGCACAATGTAATTGTCTCTTCAAGTGGGGCCTTTCCCAGCAGCCCCGGGGCCCAGCCAAGCAGGGGGACAGTATATACCCAACTAGGCCCATCCATCACTCAGTCACTCAGCCACTACAGGAAGTAGTTAACATGGCCGACCTATGGGGCTGTTGGACAGGGGAAAACACACAGAACAATGGCCATACTTTATCATTATCTAACCCCACGTACATCAATCAATCAGTCTGCTGTGTTTTCTCAACTAATTCAGCCCGTTCACTGTTGGACCAGGGAGGGAGGGAGGGGGTGAGAGAGAGCTGAAGACAGAGAGAGGATGATTATGTTAGTGTTTTGTTCTTCTACATAGAGTCATTGTTAGATCCCACTGAGGTGGTGGGTATCACTATGGGTGGTTACCTAAATACTATACTACATGGAGCTAGCTGTATCTAGGCCAGGGTTAAGGGTTGAGAGTGTGCAAGGCTTTAGGTAGTTGGGTAGAACCGGGTAGAGCAGTGAGGCAGGTCTCCATGGTTGAAACTTAGCTACAGTAGACTCTTTCCTCAACTGACTGTGTAAACCCAGCAGGCCCTTCCTGGCGGGAGAGGCCTATAAACCTGCATATGGATGTATTATTATTTTATGAGTAATTATTCAGTTAAAAAGGTATTTCTACACACCGGTAGTGTGAAACAGCAGCCCTTACATATAGCTATAAAGACACCCAGTTCCAATTATAACTACCCTTCAAAATATGAACTTTTATTGACTGTGTTCATGACTAAACGAAGTAAATACACAGAGGAAATACTCTTCTCGTTTAATGTCTAAGAAATATACAGTCACGTACAGTACATCATAGTAGAGAGAGCAAGCTAGAGTAAGACAAACAGAATGGCCCGTCTATCTGCCTTACAGAGACATGGCTAGGGCTGGGATGGCCTGGCAGAGTAAGTCGATGGACAGAGTGGCCTGAAACCCAGGGGTTAGTTATGCTGCAGACACACTTGGGCTAATTTGTTTGTCAGTGAAATAGGCTAAAGAGGCCAGTAAATAACAGGACTTTGTACAGATGGCTGCCAGGGCATCCCATCTATCTGGCAGGGAGAGAGAGAGGCCAGGCGGTGACAGGGCATGCAGGCCAGAGAACTGTAACTCACACTCACCTGACAAATGAGTCTCAATTCACTGCTCAAATACACTCCAGGAAAAGGTAAAACACACTTAGATAGCCTACTCACACAGCCTGGTAAATGGAATGTGTACATGTGTAAATGTGCATGCACGCACAAAAGCACAGGCACACACACAAATACACACACAAATACACACACGGACACACGCTCGCACAGACACACAGCGAGGCCAAAGTGGGATACAGTGTGATGATGAACATGATGCAGGAGCCTTCGACACAACAGAGAGCACCACACAGAGAGCAGAGGGTCATAAAACACTGTCTTGGTTTATTCACTGCCTTCCTAAAGCTTCAGACAGACAAGCTGAGCTGTGAAACAGAGAGCACATAGTCGTTCAACTCAACAATACAGCCAGTCTACAATCTCAACCTCAGTCAACATACAAAAAGATTAAGCAAGAGAACAACATTTTGGCAACCGTTAACATTTGAAATTGGAAAAACTTTCAGAAGTAAAAAAAAACACTTTTAGAAGTGCATTTTTAACACTATATATCAGTTCTACTTCATGTTGATATAGATAGATATATAAAGAAAAACACCATGATCTCTTCATAACCCTTCATAAAAATGTCCTAACTATGTTATAAAGCTTCATACCCAGGGTCATAACTTGTCAACACATGCCATAAGTTATGCCAATGTCACAAGCTATGAAGTGTTATGACATGTTTACAACATTGTCATAAAAGCATTATGGTGGCTAGTTCAAATTAAGCAGGGCTGCCCAACTGTCGGCCCGCGGGTGGTTTAATCTGTCCCCAAAGTTTTCTAAGCAAAAAAATAATAAAATAAGAATAATTTTTTTATAATTCCCAAGTATTCCCACGGATAATAGAGAGACAAGTAATCGTGTACAAACATAAGCAAGGTTTGAAATTATTATGTTTTAGTCAAATATTATATCTGTTTGGGCTTCTTGGGTCAATTTGCAGTCCACAAATTATTTGTAATTTGTCCCGCTGCTGAATCTAGTTGATGATCCCTGAAATAAAGTGTTTTGAAGAAATAAAAAGAAGGCTGCTCTGCTTGGCTTTGACAACCATCCCATTTCCATCCATAGCTTCTCTTTCCTGGCTGGTTTTGTCAGAAGCGGTGCATCTGACTTTCTGGCCTGCAGCGCTACAGGGAAAGTGGTGCTCTACACTCTTTAGGACTAATTAAAAGCCATTGAACAGCTGCAATTATGAAGAGAGAGTGGCAGTTGTGATGGGGATCCTTCTATCAGCCACCCAGTACAGTTGTGGCCAAAAGTTTTGAGAATGACACAATATTAATTTTCACAAAGTCTGCTGCCTCAGTTTGTATGATGGAAAGTGGGATACAGTGTGATGAATTGCAATTAATTGCAATGTCCCTCTTTGCCATGCAAATGAACACATTTTCACTGCATTTCAGCCCTGCCACAAAAGGACCAACTGACATCATGTCAGTGATTCTCTCGTTAACACAGGTGAGTGTTGACGAGGACAAGGCTGGAGATCACTGTGTCATGCTGACTGAGTTCGAAAAACAGACTGGAAGCTTCAAAAGGAGGGTGGTGCTTGGAATCATTTTTCTTCCTCTGTCAACCATGGTTACCTGCAAGGAAACATGTGCCATCATCATTGCTTTGCACAAAAGGGCTTCACAGGCAAGGATATTGCTGCCAGTAATCAACCATTTATCAGATCATCAAGAACTTCAAGGAGATCGGTTCAATTGTTGTGAAGAAGGCTTCAGGGCGCCCAAGAAAGTCCAGCAAGCGCCAGGACCGTCTCCTAAATTTGATTCAGCTGCGGGATCGGGGCACCACCAGTACAGAGCTTGCTCAGGAATGGCAGCAGGCAGGTGTGAGTGCAACTGCATGCATAGTGAGACGAAGACTTTTGGAGGATGGCCTAGTGTCAAGAAGGGCAGCAAAGAAACCACTTCTCTCCAGGAAAAACATCAGGGACAGACTGATATTCTGCAAAAGGTACATGGATTGGACTGCTGAGGACTGGGGTAAAGTCATTTTCTCTGATGAATCCCCTTTCCGATTGTTTGGGGCATCCGGAAACAAAGCTTGTCCGGAGAAGACAAGGTGAGCGCTACCATCAGTCCTGTGTCATACCAACAGTAAAGCATCCTGAGACCATTCATGTGTGGGGTTGCTTCTCAGCCAAGGGAGTGGGCTCACTCACAATTTTGCCTAAGAACACAGCCATGAATAAAGAATGGTACCAACACATCGTCTGAGAGCAACTTCTCCCAACCATCCAGGAACAGTTTGGTCCAGGAACAGTTTGGCGACAAACAATGCTTTTTCCAGCATGATGGAGCACCTTGCTGCCTTTCAGCCCCACAGAGCAGACTAGAGACAGGCCTGCAGACAGAGGCCTGCCTACTAGAACCTAGAGGCCTACTGGACTCTCATGTCCTTTCCTCTCTAGCACAAACATCTCCCAGCCCTGCTACAGGCCGTATCCCTATCATACTGCTTCACATATACAATATCACATACTGTAAATACTACAGTGACACACACAAACACACACACACACTTCAGATAAACACTTTCAGTCACATCTCAGTAACACAAATTCATGCCCTGTGAGATTCTGAACAAGAAAGTTGTGAAATACAGGAAGTGAATGGACATCAGGATACAACAGTATAATTAGAACAACATTGAATTAGAAACAGAAAGTATAAATGTACTACAGATATAGGATTTTAATTTGATCACCCTGTTGTTTCAGGGAATTTCCTGCACAGCAGGAAATACAAACTTGTATTGTATTCAAGGTTTAAAAGGATTTCTGAAGTTTGTAATTTCCACTTGAAAATGTTAGACTTGATTTGCCCTAAGTAAAAATGTATCAACCCCTACAAAAATGTCAATTTCTTATAATCCACCCAATAATTCACATTTCCTGTTGCTGCAGGATAATTTTCCTGCTTTGAGAAACTGGTCAAATTAAGATCCTACATCTGTATGACTATTTGTCATATCCATACACAAAGCTGGTTAAATGTAGAAAAGAAACAGAACATTCATTGAAATAATATATTCCTACACATTCAGTTTTAATTCTGCAGGTTATCCACATTACCATTGTGAGACTAGTTCCAATACCAGCTATAGCATGTTAGCAAAGCACTACTCAGGGTTCCATCCTCATGTTGCAGCCATGTTGGGTCCATCCAAGCAAAGCTAGATGAGACTGGTTTGGGCGGCGTGGGGCGAGGTACAGGGTTGGGTGGGGTTCAGGGTGGGCTGGGGTGGGGAAGTGTACCCCCATTGGAGGACGTTGACACAAGCAGGAGTTGGTAGGTCCTGTTCTCCTTCTCTGTAGTCTGTCCTCACGATAGGGGCTGTTCAGATGACGGGGTGACTCTCTCGCTCTCTCTCTCTTTCTCCTTCTCTTTTCTTTGTGTCCCATCCGTCACATCCTGACAGGAGGAAAGAAAACACAAGCCCAGTCATTCCTCCATCCCTCTATTCACAGCCCATCCAGTCACTCACTCCGTCTATATGACAACAAGTCATTGAGATGTCAGAGTGCAGACAGGGCCGGGACCCGGCCACACACTGTAATTAACAGACAGACTGAAGGAGCCAATGTCTGCATTCCAAATGGCACCCTACTCCCCTATAGTGGGCTACTCTGGACCAGGGCCCATAGGTATCGGGTCAAATGGAGCGCGCTACATGGGGAATAGGGTGCCATTTTGGAAACATCTAATGAGCCAAGCAGAGAGCCATGGTGGCTATGAAAAGGCCAGCGTACTGCAGAGTAATGTCTGCTGAGTTTAAATGCCAACAGGATGGGATAATTCAACTGTATTTATTACTAGGGAAGAGAACTGCTGACCAGAGAGGCAGCAGTAACAGAAAAGAGGGTGGTGGCAACACCACGTAGGTCTATGAAGGAGATGGTTAAGTATTGTTGTATTGTGACAGGACAATCAAGGAGCTACAGGGAGGTATGCAGACTCATATAAGTGAGTTATTTAAGTGTGTGTGTGTCTGTGTGCCTGTTTCCGCTTATGTGTGTCTGCGGCCGACCTCCAGAGGAGTGACTCCACCCTGTTGATGATGTCAGCCAGGTCAAAGGGCAGAGGCATGCAGGGGTCGTCATCGGCCCAAAATGGCCGGTCCACGGGAGCCTCTTCTGGGGGCAGGGTCTGGGCCAGGCTGGAATGGCACCTGGAGGGACAGACAGGGACGGATATAACAGGACAGGTCAGACACTCCTCTGGACATAAATCACCTCCTATACAGACGCCACCATCATTACACATTGTTACACAGAAGCAATGTAAATCAACAGTGGTGGTTCACTGTATAACAAAGCAAATGAGATCTATATCTGACTGATAGTGAGTTTGAGCAGATCACACAATAACAGGAGGTAATTGTTGGGTGAGTGTGAAGTGTGTGTTGTGTGTTTTCTGTATACACACAGGGACGACCAATGTGTGTTTGACCAGGAGGCAGTAGGCTTGTGTTTCCTCTCCTGTTCTCTTTATGACTCCCAATTAGACTGGTCCCTAATAGACTCTGAAAAGTGTAGGGCTGTGTGTGTGTGTGTGTGTGTGTGTGTGTGTGTGTGTGTGTGTGTGTGTGTGTGTGTGTGTGTGTGTGATACGTCTACGTTTGTGTTTGTGTGTGTGTGTGTGTGTGTGTGTGTAGGTATGTGATCTGTTTGAGAGGTGATGAGTCAGGAATGTTTTGTATGCAGCCCTACATGGGTGTGTGATCTGTGTGTGTTGTGGTTTAAACCGTCAATATGATGACAAAGCAACAGTATCCTCATAGTCCAGTGATTAAAGCTCCAGTCATTTCCACACTGACAGATGGTTTCTCTGGAAAGCCCTCTCCTTTCATCCAGTCAGAACAAGAGAGACAGATAGAACAAGAGAGACAGATAGAACCCTCTGGTGTTGTTACATGGTGTTTCTACAGTACTCTACATTATATGATTCATGGATTATGACTTCTACTATTTCCACCACCTAGTCTGTTGGATCAAAATGGATACCGATGCATCACGATATGAGACGTCTCAGTAGGAATCAGTATTGTATTTACAGAGGTGACTTGGTGGCAGTCTGGACTGTCAATGTAAATCTGTCTTCCATAGTGACAGATGAGGCTGACCCCTGACCTGGAAGTGACGGAGGGGATGGGTGGGACGGGCCAGTGGTGGTGGGGGGTTGTGGTCACAGTGTGTGTGTGTGTGTCACAGTTACTCCTTACTTCACGATCTCCTCCTCCTCCTCCTCGTCCTCCTTCTGAAAAAGAAGCTGTTTGGTGTCTGACTCCCTGACACCCTACTGCCCCCCATCCCTACCCCAGGCATCCTGCTTCCCCCTGCCTCCCAACCCCCCTACAGTCTCTATGGTCCCTAACAGGGAGGTGTGTGTTATGGATGTGACGGGGAGGTCGTTAATGTGGCCAGGGAACAGGCAGTCCAGGCCGTTCCTGCCTCAATTGGCCGTTCTATATTTCAACCAAGGGCCACTTAATGCTGGAGTAGTTGTTCAGCTAAGTGGTACCATTCAGCCGTGGCCTAACCCTCTGATAGGTAGTGCATTACACATACACCATCCACATATATCTTCCAGGCCTCAGATCAGGGTCTGATAATAGAATGTGTTAACATGCTCTAAGAAGCATTATGTAGCATATGACTTGATAAATAATAGGATTAGCTGACCTTGCGGCTGAGCCACAAGACATGAGTCTAAATGTTCTCATGATTTATTTAGGGGCAGAATTAAAAGAAGCTCCACTTCAGAGGGAGGACGACGGACACGCCAGGCATAAATATATAACTGGATGAAAAGAGACACAGACACACAGAGAATAGAGATACGCATCACACACACACCTTCTGCTTACATCAGCGGACCGACACCAAAGGCCATGGGAACACAGTGCCGTTTGAGTTTTAGACTGAATTAACGATTCATGTTAGACTGGTACAATAGAAAACACTGGCCTCTTTTCTGCTGTCCTGAACAAGGATACGAAGATAGACAGTTTAAATATGTGGTAAAGTTCATTATGCAGTAATACTTTACTCATCTGACAGAGAATTTAACCATACTAAACTGGAATGGAGAGATCTCGTTTAACCAGAGATGCAGTAGTTATGAGGATGAGAGCTGTGTCAAATATAATAGAGGCAAGGACATTCAACCCACCACTTCCAATAGCTGCAAATACTACACCTTCACTTAACCGCTAAAATGGAATGAAATAATTCACTATCTAGTCTGGTACCTTAAGCTCTCATAGAAATGCATTGTGAGCTACAGCACTATACACATTCTCACAAATCACCACTTTCCCCTGGGAAAACAGCACCTTAAAGGTAAGGTCAAAGACAAAGAGGAGGGAGAGAGGGATGGAGAAAGAGAGGCAGAGCTAGAGGACTAGGAGTGTGTTTGTGAGTCTCCAGTGTTCCAATGGATTAACCCTAGACAGATATGGGCTAACTATCCCATCTGGTGCTCTCTCGCCCACTCGCTCAGGAGAGATTGGCAATACAATCACTCATTTCAATTTGCCCTGAAACCCTATAGCCCGGCAGGCCTGCTCAAATAGTATGCTAATGTGAAAGGAATCTGAGCTTCTATCGCCTTTTATTCCACAGAGGGCTTCCATAGTGCAGCCACACACTGCACTTGAACTGTTCTGTCTGGCTGCCTCCCAAAAGGCACCCTATTCCCCATATAGTGCACTACTTTTGATCAGAGTCCTTTAGCCCTGGTTCAAAGTAGTGCATTAAATAGTGAATAGGATGCCATTTGGGCCGCAGGGTCTGTGGCAAGGAGGGGGCTATAGGGCTCTATCTGTCGGAGAAGCTCACCATAGGGCCCAGGCTCCGGCCCCACACTGCACTGCTCAAACTAACCACTTTAGCTAAAGTGAGTGTTAATTATGGACAGGCAAAGCAGTCAATAAAAGGTTAATGTAAAAGTCAAAGGATAAATTCCTTTAAGCATTGCATCATTCCACCATCTCCGCGACGGACGCGGTGCTCGCAGGTCTCTCCTAATCAATACGTTTTACTGTAATGCGCTCCCCATCGATTTCCCCCTGGCTCAGCCCTCCCTCCTCAGCCCACTCACTGCCCTGCCTGGTAAAGAAAGGAGAGAATGAGAGGGAGAGAAAGAGAGGGGGAAGAAAAAGAAATCCATTGCTGCAAGTAAATAAAATGATTAACCTCTGCTTCACTTTGTTGTTTTCTCTCTCTCTCTTTATTTGTTGGGAGTGCATGGTTGGTCCAGAGATCAACATTATCAGCAGCAGGAACCCTCCATCTCTCCACTAGCCATGTAATTGTGCTGAGTCCACTCATGCAGCCAGGGCCATACATTAAAAGCCTCTCTGCTCTTAACAGGATGGAGATCCGGCTAATAGACAACATCAGTGCTTCCGACTCATGCAATTACACTGATAAATGCCACGATTGTGTCAGACCAAGTGAAAAAAAAGCAGGCTAACATAGATAGCAGGCAACACTTATTGTGTTATTGCTACAGGAGATCATTTGTAACCACACATGGGAGTAAATGGAGACTGTTTGATAAAGACATTATGTATGGAATAGGTAGCGTGGGGTTGCTGCCTGATGGAAATTCCTTTTAAGGAGATGGGTTTTGATATCTCTCTTTCTGTCTGTGTGTGTGTGTCTGTGTGTGTGTCTGTGTGTCTGTGTGTGTGTGTGTGTGTGTGTGTGTGTGAGAGAGAGAGACTCAGATCACCTGGTTCCTCATTATCTCCACTACACCCACAGTTCACTCCTTTAGAACTCTGCAGGTGTGAGGTTTTACGGCCTTGCCAGCGAAGCCACAAACCAGAGAATGCAATCAAACGAGTCATGCAGAAACAGGCATGTGTCTCATAAATTCAGACAGGCCGCCGAAGGTGATGTACGCAATCACGTTGCCCAGGATGACAGCGGTTCAGTGGGCATGTCTCGCCTGTACCTGTACACATCTCTGTCTTGTGTAAGAGTCAGTGGGAACTTTGTGGAGTCATGTACTATACTGTAAGGTTCAGTGAGGCTGAGGGGTGTAGAGCCTGTGCTCTTTAATTTGCCCACAGGCCTTCTGGGGTCAAGCCCCACCACGGTAGGCACAGCAGAGCGTGGGTAGGGCAACGTCCCAACAGCTTCCTCAGGATCAATCCACTAACCACTATTGTCTGCAGACAGACTGTGCTGACTGTGCTCTTCGTGAGTGAATGAGGTGGGTGACTGTGGAGGAGAGGAATGGGGGGAGCAGGCGGGGCATCAAATGCGTGACATATGTTCCTTTCATTTTGATTCCTTTTAAAGAGCCCCTGCTAATAAAACTAACATCTGATCCCTCTAATTAACGGCTGTGGAAAACACGCAAATGCTTTTTGGTTGGGAGCAGGAGCTGAGGCTGCTTTCTTCCCCCACGTGCCTCTGTGCAGGACACAACACATACATACCACCCCCCCAGGGTGATGCTGCTTGTAACAATGAGTGAGCTACCTTTGGGTGGGACGCCCCACCACCCCACCACAGCCAGACTCAGACCCTGTGAGGTCCCCTTCCATCCATCCAGCTACAGTCTGATGTGCGGCTGCTCATTAAACCACATGAAACAAATAGGAGACTTTATTATTTGACTTTATTAGAGCCTGCAGGACTCCTACATGACAGCAGTGGGAACACAGTACCTGTAGGTCTGGGCTGCGGCACGTACGACCACACCATGTGCACTTCTGGTCTCTGCAATGCTCCTGTGCTGCATGATTCAAAGATAAAAAGCAGGGCTCATCAGAGCAGAGCACATCAAGTCTCACACCGAGGGTGTTTGATGTGGGCTGGCTAGGTGGGTTGTTGAGTGTCTGGAGCCTCCACCAACCAGACGCAAAACAGACAAGCAGCAAGGTAGTCGCTAAATATCCTTTCTAATTGGGGCCATAAAACACAATTGCAGTCTGGACTTGCAAAGGAGGAGCCAGGCAAACTGCTGCTGTTGCTCTCAAAGCAGGTGGACGTCCATTAGTCGTTTAACAGTGTGACAAATTACCCAACACCCCAGCCCTACTCTGCTACAGCTCTCCTCTCTTACCTCGGGCTACGGGATGGAATGCAGCCTAATGCCAACATTTACGAGCAGACAACTTTTGTTCAAATGCAATCAGGCTGTAAAGACAAACAGATAGAGGTTCTGTCCACGGCTTCTGGCCGTGCGTTCTTCCCACAGGGGCGGGTCATGGCTCATCCCCTAAGGCTGTGTGTGGGTGTGAGTTCCAAGTGGGATGAAGAGGGATGAAGAGGGCCTCCAAGCCACCTGTGAGAGCTCCCTACCTTAACTAATGCAGCTGGTTCAGGTCGGAGACCTCAAACTGTAAACAAACTTTTACTCTGGCCATGTCAAGAGCCATAACGACGACAGCCATTAAGACACTGTGGCTAAGACTCAACAGGGACCAATGCCTCAACATGCCATCACAGCCCCCATAATGAAACATTCTTCCATACATGCGGCCAAATACCAGAGTGAAGCATTTTGATATAGTGAGGGAAAACTAATTAGAGTTGGTTTAAAGAGAAATGTGAGTTTTTCACTGTGACTGTGTTTATTTACACAGCCCAGGAGAGAAAACTGAGCAATAAGAGTCTTGATGGAGAGGGTAAAGAGGTTACGAGCCTGTCAGTGTTTGCAGTTTTTCACAGCCCAGCGGTTGAAGGCCATAAATCTGCTCTGGGATCAGGAAGAGGGTTACTGAGGGGCTGGGAGCCGTAACTCTTTATTTGTGGTGGAACGGTGCGCTGTTGCTGTGAAAACTTGTTGTTCTGTGAACGTTCCTGTAAAACGATCATTCCACCACCACCACTCTTCCACCCTCCACCCCCCTCAACTTCACCCCTGGCTCCCCACCCTGCTAGCGCCTTCTGGGCATCAGAGAGAGAGAGAGAGAGAGAGAGAGAGAGAGAGAGAGAGAGAGAGAGAGAGAGAGAGAGAGAGCAATAAGGGAGGATGATGGATGAGGCCTGCCTCGACAGCTATACAGCCTCTCCCCCGACTGACACCTGACACCTGACCATGGTCACATGATAAGGTCACTGGGGACTCGCACAATTCCCACCTGTCTGCAGGTGACAATGGCAGGGTCAACCTGGGTTGACTAATTATAGGTATTGTGCCTCAGATTGCCTGTTACAAGCCATTCTGCTAGCTACGGGGGATGTAGTGTTAAATATCTGAGGCCTTTATGGTGTTAAACTGTGGGAAAGGAGCTTTAAACTGTTGCACAATATATATTAGGTATCAGATAGGTGGAGTACATTAACCTGGTTTAAAAAGAGAGAAAAAGAGATTAGAGGAAGAGACTGAACACCACAAATCAACATGTTCTTGTACTGCTACAGTTAAAGGTTCACATTGAGACATCACTTCCTGTGTGACCTCAGTGAATGATGTCAGTGAAGCTCCTCCCTCATCTCTAGCTTTTAAAAGGAGATGTAAAGTCAAAGGGCAGAAGCAGAGAGACAAGGGAAATACCCTCAAACAATGATGTGAAACCACAGAGCCATTTAAAGACCCAGACAAAGTCAAACGTGTCATTAACATAATGCTGGGGTAATCTAGCAGTGATGATTTAATTGTGGAGGTGTATTGGAAAGAAATGTAACATGGAATAATACATGGAAAAGGAGGAGAGGAGTGAAGAGAGGAGTGAAGAGAGAAGAAGAGACAAGAGAAAAGACACTCAGCAGTCTTCCCTGACCAATGTAATAGTATACTACCGAAGGGAGGAATACATTCATGTTTATTTCCTTTCCATCTGTTAACCCACTTTAAAGAATGTCAAATTAAAATGTTTTAACTTACAAGTAGCATTTTCCCATAGACATGAGTGGCTTCTGTAAACAAAGTGGAAAATGTCCCACAGGTCTCCAGTATTCTCCCAGCCAGAGAACACTGTGTGTTTTTTTAAGTGTGGGTGTGTGTGGGTGTGTGTCAGAGGAGTGTGTTGTTGCCAGGTGTTTAGCCTTCTGAGTCACCTGGTCCTCCTGCTGTGTGAACATGGGTTTTGTTTCACCCTATTAAGTAAATACTGTAATTAAAGGGCATGGCATTTAAAACGCTGCCGTGAAAAGACTGAAACAGAAAGAGAGCAATTTGTTTAGAGGAGCAGGAAGGTAGGCCAGGCCCTGAGGCTTGCAGCACTGAGCAGGGTGCCAGAGTGTACCGCACGGCACGGCACGGCACGGCAGCCTAGGAAACGCAATGCAACCTAGGGGGTGAGTGTGTGTGTGTGTGTGTGTGTGTGTGTGTGTGTGTGTGTGTGTGTGTGTGTGTGTGTGTGTTTGTGTGTGTAAGAGAGAGCGTGTGTGTGTGTGGACGTCAGAAAGTGTGTGAAAATGAATATGTCTAATATGTGGTATTGTGTGTTTGAACACGTGTTTATAAGGGTGTGAAGAAGAAAAATTATGTTTGTGTTCAAACAGGTACAAAACGCCACAGTGGATCAAGAACTAATACAAAGAGCTATACAAACATGCGGTTGACCTGTAGTCTAACAGAATGAATATTCACGCCCAGTGATATCAGAGAAAGAACATATTGTGTTTCAGTACACCCAGCCCTTTGTCTACTACACCAACAAAGCATTGCCCATGTCAATATTAAAACATAAACTGACTGTTTAATGTTCCTATGTGTAATGTATGGCTTCTCTGAGAATACCACTGGTCTGTTTTAAAGGTCTCTTAAGGTAAAGTAACAAACGTTAACTTCCCATTCAGAACAATGGAAACTAAATGAACACTAGAGCCATACGCCAGTAGAGAACAGAGATGGATTACACTGTAGGAGTAAGGGGTAAAGTCTCTAATTCATCTCCTTTCACTCTCAATCCCCCCCAAAAAACTGTCCACATGCTCTTGTCGCTCCACTTCCTATTTCACTGAGGATGTGCCCCTGATCCAAGGTCAGCTGTGATTAGGAGAGGGGATAACCCAGTACTGAGACTCATAGACCCCCAGCTGGCCACACAGAGAGACAGGTCCAAAATCAGATCAATGCAGCTCTTGGTCACTGTTACCACAACATCATTCATCTAGATCCTCACTCTATCCAGAGTCTAGCAAGGCATCTGACACCAGCAGTGAGGCCTAACTCTGGATCAGGCTGCTGAGGAGCAGGACAAACACAGCTCAGGCTGCTGGGGAGCAGGACAAACACAGCTCAGGCTGCTGAGGAGCAGGACAAACACAGCTCAGGCTGCTGAGGAGCAGGACAAACACAGCTCAGGCTGCTGAGGAGCAGGACAAATAGCTCAGGCAGCTGACTGGTGGTAGCGACACACGCAGACACACAGACACGCGACACACAGACGGATGATGGATGATAGATACAGATGGAGCATCATAGGCCCTCTGGCTGCAGCTCTCAGTAAGCTGTATTTAGGCCCAGCTTTGATGGTGGGTATACAGGGCATAGGGGCTGGGGCAGAGATGAGAGAGAGAGGAGAGGGGTTGAAGAAAGAGAGGAAAGGAAGATGGCGGAGAGACAAAGAGAGGGTAGGAGAGGCGGGAGAGGAAGAGGGCTAAGAGAGGGTAGGAGAGGAGCGTGGCGTGGGGCTAGCTCTCTGGCCACATGGGGATCCAAACATTCTCAGTACAACATCAACATGTCACTGTCCATTCACCCCCTGCAATCCCCTGCAGCCCCCAGCCTGTATGGCCGATTGAGGCAACTAGCCGACCAGCAGCAACTTCAGCTTTCATTCTGCCTGACTTCCGCTGTCCGCCTCGCAGGAGAGAGAGAGAGGCAAAGAGAGAGAGACAAAGAGAGAGAGAGAGAGAGAGACAAAGAGAGAGAGAGAGAGAGAGAGAAAGAAAGAAACAAGCTGTGAATACAGGAAGCGACAGAAAATCATTGAGAACCTTGCCTTGTTTAATATTTGATGAGTTGGGAGGCTTTGCCTCTGGTTAAATCAGAACAGAGAGAGAGAGAGATAGAGAGAGAGAGTCTGAACCAACAGAGGTTGAGATAAACAGACTGAGCCTAGACAACACACACACTCCAAACATATTTGTCCCCGTAATTAGTTGCTGTCCTCTCCGCTCATGTCGCAGGTCAGGCTGTTGTCAGCCATATTACAGAGGGAGGCTAGCCAGCACTTCTCCTAGCTGGCGGCCATTTTGTTTCAACTGGGGCTTCTGTCACTGCTAATAATTTCTCATCCTTAGAGGGGCAGCTATGCATATGTCTGGCTCTAAGCCACAGCAAACACAATACGATGCAGTTAATGTACTTTTGAAGGAAAAACTAACAAACGTCTGTATAGCACGCCATCATAATCCACCACACTACCTTCTCTGTACAGTGGCTAAACATGTTAAGATGCTTTGTAGAATGTCGGCGTACCAGTTCACTTCTTTTGATGTGTGAGATGTTGTTATACTGTCGTCTCCACCCAGAGCCTTATTGTTTTAGCATACCTCCACACCTGTTCTCCACCCAGAGCATTATTGTTTTAGCATACCTCCACACCTGTTCTCCACCCAGAGCCTTATTGTTTTAGCATACCTCCACACCTGTTCTCCACCCAGAGCCGTATTGTTTTAGCATACCTCCACACCTGTTCTCCACCCAGAGCCTTATTGTTTTAGCATACCTCCACACCTGTTCTCCACCCAGAGCCTTATTGTTTTAGCATACCTCCACACCTGTTCTCCACCCAGAGCCTTATTGTTTTAGCATACCTCCACACCTGTTCTCCACCCAGAGCCTTATTGTTTTAGCATACCTCCACACCTGTTCTCCACCCAGAGCCTTATTGTTTTAGCATACCTCCACACCTGTTCTCCACCCAGAGCCTTATTGTTTTAGCATACCTCCACACCTGTTCTCCACCCAGAGCCTTATTGTTTTAGCATACCTCCACACCTGTTCTCCACCCAGAGCCTTATTGTTTTAGCATACCTCCACACCTGTTCTCCACCCAGAGCCTTATTGTTTTAGCATACCTCCACACCTGTTCTCCACCCAGAGCCTTATTGTTTTAGCATACCTCCACACCTGTTCTCCACCCAGAGCCTTATTGTTTTAGCATACCTCCACACCTGTTCTCCACCCAGAGCATTATTGTTTTAGCATACCTCCACACCTGTTCTCCACCCAGAGCCTTATTGTTTTAGCATACCTCCACACCTGTTCTCCACCCAGAGCCTTATTGTTTTAGCATACCTCCACACCTGTTCTCCACCCAGAGCATTATTGTTTTAGCATACCTCCACACCTGTTCTCCACCCAGATCCTTATTGTTTTAGCATACCTCTACACCTGTTCTCCACCCAAATCCTTATTGTTTTAGCATACCTCCACACCTGTTCTCAACTCAGAGACATTAAACACTCAGGTGACTCAAAGACAAAATGTTATTGCTTTAATAAAGAAAAACACAGATTACAACACCTCAGTCGTTTAGAAGGAAATGTCCTGTATTTAGATAGAAGTATCTGGTTGCCAACTTTTCTCTTTTGTGAAACACATTGGGTTATGTTACAGAACGAGCTGAGCAGCATAGTAGACACACGGTATTGGTCTTGGTGTGTATCTCAGTGGACCCAGGGACAAAAATGTGGCACAGCAGCAGTGGCTTCTGGGAGTTCATACACTACACCCATCTGTCATTAGATTACAACCGCGCACGCAGGCACGCACGCACGCAGGCAGGCAGGCAGGCACACACACACCTTGTGTTAAGCTCATGGGGAGTAACGTTGGCTCCATATATCTCTCTCTCTCCCAGTTCCCTGCATGCACAGATCACATGTGCCAACACACCATGACAATCCCAGGCTCTTGTGAATTCATCTACGTTAAGCTTGAATTAACATAGACATACATCCTGCTCTGCAGGATCCTCGGATTCAGGCCCTGGATTGATTTATGCCCCATGTGAGTTTCTCACAGCTAGCAGACCTGTCACACGCTGTTGTGTCAAAGGCTAACGGCTCTGTGACTTATGTCTTCCTGTAGCCTGAGGATATGACAATAGAGCACTGTGCCATGGAGGCTACTGTAGGTAGGGCTGGGATCTAACAGGGTGACAGCGAGGATAACGGCGCCACCTAATGGCTGAGACACACCTACTGCCAGGTGTGGGCATAGGAGGGGGCACAGGGGCAGAGAGAGAGAGAAAGAGGGTTAGCCAGCAAACACTGTCAGTCACCTGATCAATGGTACCACTGCATGGCGCCTGTGTCCGTCTATGTCCTCACCCCAGCCCCACACAAACACACGCTAGGCTAGGAGGTGAAAATAGAGGTATTTAACACACCAGCTAACCTGCAGACAGACTTTATCAGCTGGACAAATCAATAGGGCTGTCTGAGAGCAGAGGCGTGTCCTGCATGGTGTTGGAGGGGAGCTGCAGGGGTTACCTCTGGCTTACTGCCCCCCGGACCTCCACCCCAGCCCCCCGGCTCTCTACCGCAGCCCCCCAGCACCCTCCTGGGGCCACTGTACCCGTCTCCTCTCCCCCCATCGATTCTGCCTCAGCGCCCAGTATAGTCCACTACAGCCTCCCACCCACACGGCAGAACGACAGCCTCATCAACTCTGTGTGGTGTAGACACTGTTTTCAGTCCACAGGGGAGAGAGGAAGAGCACACAGAAAACAGGACACACATTCAGAAATGCAACAGTATAGACACACGCAACTGTGTATACTGTGTCCCTTGGGTTCAGACTGCCTGATTCCCTAGTACATACAGCACAGAGCACGTTCCTGCTACAAATGGCTTTCTCATGTCGTGGTCTTACTCACTGGGACCCAGGCTACCTGCCTGCACATCGCAGCAACTGTCTGTCTGACATTCACCTGACAGACATTTCTCCCGAACTCTGAGGATTTAATGCTCTAAAAAGCAGGAGACACCCCCGCCCTCTCTCACTGTTACCTACTTACCTTCAATAACGGTTAACATCGTAAGACAGGAGATATGGAGGTGGAGGGGCGTAACACCGTCCTGTACAATGCCCCACGTCTCTGTCTGGTAGCCGGTTCTGTTCTGACATTTGGGGCCATGGGGACCATGTGAAAGAGCATATGTTCACAGGAACAGAGAGACTACACACACACTGGAACACACACACACACACACACACTGGAACACACACACACACACAGCGGAACAGAACACACATAGGCGTTGGCGTCTGCCACGGCCCCTGGGCTTCCACTAGCCCCCAGGACAGGTACAATTCGTCCCAGACAACCTAATGTATACACACACACAAACACACACACAGCTAGTGAACTACAAGTGAACGACCCGATCTGACCTTCAGAGACTATTCTTCTACCTTGTAGCTGATACCAGGGGAGGGATGTCTAGTTTCTTCATAGGGCAACTTCCTCCATCTCATCAAAACCATGACTGACAAGACGTTCAACCCTCTTGGCAGCAACCAACACTGCAGAGCTGATTTAAAAGTACAGTGGAGTGGAGGGAGATTTCAGGGGTTAAACTAAGAGATGGGAAGTGAGCTAGAGCCAGAGGAGAGAGCAGGGAAAGAAATTAGAGAATAGAAGAGAGGGAAAGAAAAGAAGAGAGGAGAAGAAGGACTGCAGGCACAGTTATGGAAATGGGTGCCTGGCAGCTTCCTCTGCTAACTGTAAACAGGATCTTGGTAAGGCATATAGCCTCCAGCCAGGCCCGGGGAGCCTGGCACCATTACAGTGCACCACCTCACCGCTCCTATTCCTCTCCCCGTCCATACGTCTCTCCTCCACCCTCTCTCTCTCTCCCAAACCTGCCCAGGCTTCAGTATTTAGTAATTCATGAACAGGGGGGCGGAACAGGCCCACACACACATCCTGACACCACATACATGACATGTTCCCCATGTCTCCTCCACCACACTACAAAGAGCCTCTTTTGTTTCCCTAAAGAGAAACCCACAGTAGTAGCATTGAGTAGTTGGTGTAGTTTTCTAGTCACACCTCGCAGATGTTGGAACACTTGGTACTGGCTATATAAATCAAGGAGAAACAGGGTGTCTCTCGTTGTGTAATAGCTAGAGAACATTTATTATGGGTAATTACTAGGTGAACACACTGTTGGGTTTAGTAAGATGTCACACTTTGGCACTGCCAGTGTTGGGTTTGCCAGGCTGCAGATTGGGATACAGCGCCACAGAGGGTTCTGATATTGGGCCCAAACACCAGCCAGAGCTTTCACTCAGTGCCCCGAGGGGTGCCAGGGCTAAGGCTAGCACTATAAGGGTACACACTTCCCTTGATAGCTTGAATAAGACATATGGTAAGACCAGTCATATAGCACTCCTCAACTGTAACCACTTCAGTTCTCTCCTTTCCTTTGAGAGCAGCTTCCTCTCTCAGATCCTTTCCATTGACAGTAGCTTCCTCTCTTAGATCCTTTTCTTTGAGAGTAGTTTCCTCTCTCAGATCCTTTCCTTTGAGAGTAGCTTCCTCTCTCAGATCCTTTCCTTTGGGAGTAGCTTCCTTTCTCAGATCCTTTCCTTTGAGAGTAGCTTCCTCTCTCAGATCCTTTCCTTTCCTCTCTCAGATCCTTTCCTTTGGGAGTAGCTTCCTCTCTCAGATCCTTTCCTTTGAGAGTAGCTTCCTCTCTCAGATCCTTTCCTTTGAGAGTAGCTTCCTCTCTCAGATCCTTTCCTTTGAGAGTAGCTTCATCTCTCGGATCCTTTCCTTTGAGAGTAGCTTCCTCTCTCAGATCCTTTCCTTTGAGAGTAGCTTCCTCTCTCAGATCCTTTCCTTTGAGAGTAGCTTCCTCTGTCAGATCCTTTCATTTGAGAGTAGCTTCCTCTGTCAGATCCTTTCATTTGAGAGTAGCTTCCTCTGTCAGATCCTTTCATATGAGAGTCATTTCCTCTCTCAGATCCTTTCCTTTGAGAGTAGCTTCCTCTCTCAGATCCTTTCCTTTGAGAGTAGCTTCCTCACTCAGACCCTTTCCTTTGAGAGTAGCTTCCGCTCTCAGATACTTTCCTTTGAGAGTAGCTTCCTCTCTCAGATTATTTCCTTTCTGACCTCCATCATATCCTTATGTATGTCTCACCCGGGTTCTGGGTTTGACTGTACTTTATGTCTCAGCCCGGGTTCTGGGTTTGCCTGTACTGTACAGTACCAGTCAAAAGTTTGGACACACCTAGTCATTCCTTTATTTTCCCTATTTCTACATTGTAGAATAATAGTGAAGACATCAAAACTATGAAAAAACACATATGGAATCATGCAGTAACCAAAAAGTGTTAAACAAATCAAAATATATTTATATTCTTTAAAGCAGCCACCCTTTGCCTTGATGACAGCTTTGCACTCTCTTGGCATTCTCTATACCAGCTTCATGAGGTAGTCACCTGGAATTCATTTAAATTAACAGGTGTGCCTTGTTGAAAGTTAATTTGTGGAATTTCTTTCCTTCTTAATGCGTTTGAGCCAATCAGTTGTGTTGTGACAAGGTAGGGATGGTATACAGAAGATAGTCCTATTTGGTAAAAGATCAAGTCCATATTATGGCAAGAACAACTCAAATAAGCAAAGAGAAATGACAGTCCATCATTACTTTAAGACATGAAGGTCAGTCAATGCGGAAAATTTCAAGATGCAAAAACCATCAAGCGCTATGATGAAACTGGATCTCATGAGGACCGTCACAGGAAAGGAAGACCCAGAATTACCTCAGCTGCAGAGGATAAGTTTATTAGAGTTAACTGCACTTCAGATAGCAGCCCAAATAAATGCTTCACAGAGTTCAAGTAACAGACACATCTCAACATCAGCTGTTCAGAGGAGACTGCATGAATCAGGACTTGATCGTCGAATTGCTGCAAAGAAACCAATACTAAAGGACACCAATAAGAAGAAGAGATGGACATTAGACAGGTGGAAATCTGTCCTTGGGCTGATTAGTCCAAATTTAAAAATGTTGGTTCCAACCGCCGAGACTTTGCAAAAAGCAGAGTAGGTGAACGGATGATCTCCGCCTTTGTGGTTCCCACCGTGAAGCATTGAGGAGGTGTGATGGTGCTTTGCTGGTGACACTGTGATTTATTTAGAATTCAAGGCACACTTAATCACTATGGCTACCACAGCATTCTGTAGTGATACGCCATCCCATCTGGTTTCGCTAAGTGGGACTATCATTTGTTTATCAACAGTACAATGACCAAAGACCTCTCCAGGCTGTGTAAGGGCTATTCGACCAAGAAGGAGAGTGATGGACTGCTGCATCAGATGACCTGGCCTCCAAAATCACCCGAACTCCTTCAAGACTGTTGGAAAAGCATTCCAGGTGAAACTGGTTGAGAGAAAGCCAAGAGTGTGCAAAGCTGTCACCCGACCTCAACCCATTTGAGATGAGTTGGACCGCAGAATGAAGGAAAAGCAGCCAACAAGTGCTCAGCATATGT
Source organism: Brachymystax lenok tsinlingensis (assembly GCA_030435695.1). Lineage (NCBI taxonomy): Eukaryota > Metazoa > Chordata > Actinopteri > Salmoniformes > Salmonidae > Brachymystax > Brachymystax lenok. The sequence continues at coordinate 193,781 of JAGFMH010000061.1, read as the reverse complement.
GGGAACTCCTTCAAGACTGTTGGAAAAGCATTCCAGGTCAAGCTGGTTGAGAGAATGCCAAGAATGTGCAAAGCTGTCATTAAGGCAAAGGGTGGCTACTTTGAAGTATCTAAAATATAAAAAATATTTTGATTTGTTTAACACTTTTTTGGTTACTACATATGTGTTATTTCATAGTTTTGATAATTATTATGATTTCTTTACCTTTATTTAACTTGGCAAGTCAGTTCTTATTTACAATGACGGCCTACCCCGGCCAAACACGGACGACACTGGGCCAATTGTGGGACTCCCAATGGGACTCCCAATCACGGCCGGATGTGATTCAGCCTGGATTCGAACCAGGGACTGTAGAGAGATGCAGTGCCTTAGACCGTTGCGCAACTCAAGAGCATGTCTTCACTATTATTCTACAATGTAGAAAATAGTAAAACTAAAGAAAAACCCTTGAATAAGTAGGTATGTCCAAACTTTTGACTGGTACTGTATGTCTCAGACCTGGGTTCTGGGTTTGCCTACAGTACTGACTGTAGACTATTGTACTGCACTGCCTCGCTAGCAGGCACAGGCCTCTCTCCTCTCCTCTTCTAAACACATGTAGCTGGCACAATTACATTATATTTGCCTTGCTGCTGAACAAAGTGTCCCATCGTAATTCGGGACCTAACACAAAAGTAAACAACTTCATCTTGTCTGGAAATATGTGTCACTGTGATTGCATTAAGCTGTCCATTGCCACAACAGTAGAGGGGAGAGGAGTGTGTTGTAATTAACGATTGGGTTCGGTATGTGTGTGTATCCCCTCCGCTGCTCTCCTTCAAACAAACCCATCCTGTGGGAAGCCATTGTTTGGACTGCAGCATCATGGGTAGCCTTTTATTTACAGATTTTAATTGCTCTGGTGATCTGTGGGTAAAAACACCCTGTCGCAATCAGCCCACAATACAACTGCTACTCTTTCTGACAATCACAATAAAATGGTCCAGTGTGTGAAGAAAATTAAGGAGAGAAGTGGATGGAGGAGGAATGAAGGAGAGAAGTGGATGGAGGAGGAATGGAGGAGAGAAGTGGATGGAGGAGGAATGAAGGAGAGAAGTGGATGGAGGAGGAATGGAGGAGAGAAGTGGATGGAGGAGGAATGAAGGAGAGAAGTGGATGGAGGAGGAATGAAGGAGAGAAGTGGATGGAGGAGGAATGAAGGAGAGAAGTGGATGGAGGAGGAATGAAGGAGAGAAGTGGATGGAGGAGGAATGAAGGAGAGAAGTGGATGGAGGAGGAATGAAGGAGAGAAGTGGATGGAGGAGGAATGAAGGAGAGAAGTGGATGGAGGAGGTAGAAAAAGAAAACAAAGCATAAGGAGGGGAATTGTTGGGTGGCAAATTGTCGAATGTTGCTTCCATTTTCCCAGAGAGAGGAACTAATCCGAGTGAGAGGGATGGCGGGGAAGCAGGGCTGAGGCTCAGGGAGAGGGGACCAGGAATGAGTGCTCCAGCACTTCAATGTGACAACCGTGAGGAGCTCACCGTCCCCGGATCTCCAGAGCGGAACCGCAGAGGATACATCACGCGCTGTGACCGGAACTCAACTGCTCACGCTGGCATCACAACAGAGACACGAGAGAGAGGAGGGGTAGGTCACCTACAGACACACTGTACAGATTACTGTCAGCAGGGCTGGGGTCTGGGCCCGTCAACTCAACTCAACTCTGTCACCTATACTGTACAGGAGGAGCTCCACAGACACAACTACTAGCATGGCTGTAGCTCCAACTCTACAACGACCTGTCTAGGTCTCATAGATACTGTTTGTCTGCCTGCAAGCAAATAAAGTGAATTGAAAGTTTTCAGAGTAAGTTATACAATTAAAGAGTAAAACATACAGAAAAAGTATGACTTCAGCATTTTTCAAAAGACAGTCTGGCTATGGACAGAACAATGACAGCATGCAGTCTCTGTAGATTAGGAAAAGCAACACGCTGTGGAAAATACTGTTTTATTTAAGTACGTCAAATGCTATCCCATTATTATGCCTATGTGCTAAAGGTAATACAAACACTGTGGGCATCAAAGGTCCATGAGAAATTTAACAGCCAATCAGATGGCAATTATTCACTTTAATCTCCTGGAGGCAGCCAATGGGGAAGAGCCTGCGGTGATGTCGCCTGGCGGGGTTGAATGCCTTCTACACATTCTGCAGCATGAACAATCCAAACACTTACCAAGCATTATGTTCAACTCTCAAACTCTCACCACTCAAGTACAGACGCAAAACTTTCCCAACATTTTTTCCTGTTCTTCTTCTGAATATACAGCCGCTTTTCAATGTCGACATATTAGAGCAAGAGAATCAAAAATGTTGTGGTCTTTCTTCAGCTATTGATTGTTTAATTGCATTCTATTGGATAGAGAGACACACATAACTGTTATTGTTCTAAGAGCTGAATGACCTCTTGGTTAAAGAAACCAGAATTTGAAAGATATCCTGAGGTTGCAGAGATCAGTATAAGTCACAGACAAAATACATATTTTCACTGCATATGGGACTAGGTTATTTGTCACAGCCTATTGGAATATACCAGTTTTCTCTATGTATGAAAATGGATCACTTTTCACTGTGTATAAGTGCTACTAGACCAGAGGCTATGAGAGACCACAGCCTGCGAAGACATCAGAGGATGTGGGGCCTGTCCATCGGCCCTGCTGTAATCGGGAGTTGACACCCGTGTTGTACAGCAGGGGAGTAAGGCTATTGGTTAGCAGGGGAGTAAGGCTATTGGTTATCCTTCTGAGGCCAATCATATCACACAGCCAGAGGAGAGGAGAGGGCTGAGGCTTTTAATTAGAGGCCTGCTCTCTACTCTACTCTGGGCCTGGATCCAATGGCTATGGAGGCCGAGTGGGAGAAGGTCTCAAATACTGTAGTATAGTAGCTAATGTAGCACCATGTCAATATGTACTATTTCAATACACTCACACAGTGAGAAGAGAGTTGTTACACTGTTGATTTCTTGTTTTTTTATGATCATGATACTCTGCTTTGGGAATGCTGCATTGTGGGTAATCATGTCAATGAGTCAGTGTGTTTCTGACAGTGTTGCTGGCTCCAGCCTGACTTCTCTCACGACAGCCCAGCCCTCAGCCTCAGTACCCTCCCTGGCCTGTTGTAATCAATGTGTGTGTGGAGCCAGTCGATGGCAACGATCCGACCGTGGTCTTCATTAGTGAAACACTTCAGATACAAATGACATCTTTAATCCATCAACATTCAGGGACTAGACCAGGGTTAACTGCAGCACAGTCACAACTTTCAGACTCTCTCACACACACACACAAATATAAAATATTCCAGTAAACATTTCAGAGTGAAACTGAAATAGCTCCAAGGGCTCCTCTCCTCTAACGTAACAGTGTTAATCAGTCCCATGTCGATCTCCTCTCTCTCTCCATCACAAGAGTAAATTAGTCTACACTCACACATTTTAATTACTGAACAGCAGCCCTAAACACACTGATGAAAAATAGATGGCAGAGAGAGAAAGAGAGACAGAGGGTTTCTATCCATCCGGTTTCTATCCATCCGGTGTTCCTCTGATTTCCACTTCTCTCTCTTCCTCTTCTTCTCCTTAGCCCCTCTATCTTTCTCAGTCTTCTTTTGCCTGTCCTTCTTATTTTTCCTTTCCCTCCTTCTCATTCTCCTTTTCTCTCTCCCGTCCTTGACGTTCTTCCTAGCCTTTTCATTACCCGTCTTCCTCTCCTTCTCTTTCTTCTTCTCCTTCTCTTTCATCCTCTCCTTCTCTTTCTTCCTCTCCTTCTCCCTCTCCTTCTCTTTCTTCCTCTCATTCTCCCTCTCCTTCTTCCTCTCCTTCTCCTTCTTCCTCTCCTTCTTCTTCCTCTCCTTCTCCTTGACTCCAGTCTGAGGTAGATAGATTGTGTGTAGCAGGCACCAGACAGGGCTGTTTGACAGGCTACTTAGCCACATGGTTGACTACATAACTAGCAGCATGGTTGACTACATAACTAGCAGCATGGTTGACTACATAACTAGCAGCATGGTTGACTACATAACTAGCAGCATGGTTGACTACATAACTAGCAGCATTAGTGAGCAGCTACACCCATGGAGCACATCAAAGGCTTCTCGACAGTGACAAGATGAGGCATCTCGACAGTGACAACACGCACGCAGACACACGTTAGCTGGTAATTGACGACTTTTGGCCCCCAAAAAATGAAAAGCAGATAAATAAAATCGATATTCAGGTAGGATACAATTTTGGAACTTTTATTTATTTATTTTCGTATTTATAATAATTAGTTTTATCATTAGCCTATTATTCGTTTATACCATTGTAAGTATTGCATTTATTAATCTATTAATCTAAACCATTTCTTTAAATATGCAAAACGAGTTTTGTTTAATTCTGTTCAGACATTTTCATTGGATAAATTAAGTTTGATCTGTCACTATATTCAGTTCAAGATTTATCAGTAAGCCTGTTGTAAAATACATTTCATTAGCTTTTTGCTGTCATTTGTTGGGTATGGAAGGCACTAGCCTTTGTTGTTAATTTCCTATTCAAAACTTTTGTGAAGGTTTAAACCAGTTCACAAAGTGTTAAGTTTCATTCTGTTGAGCCATTTTCTTTGGCCATATTAAGTTCCTGTACTGTAATGTTGTTTGCCGTAATATAATAGCCTGCTCGTATTTTCCATTAAACAATGGCTTGACTTACTTTAGATATTACCCTAATAAAGTTCAAAAACCTTTGTGAAGGTTTGGTGTGGCTGTTATAAAGCTTTAGCTAACGTAGGCCTATAATATGAAGGCAGTGCACACAGGTTCTCCAAATGACTGCGACAACTGAACTTGAAGTGAGGAAGAATGCTTTAGGCCTACCAGAGTTACTCCTATAATCTGGCAATATAATGCTTATCTTTATAAAACATATTCTGATCGCAAAATAACAAATTAGCCTCCTTCTGTACTCCTATATATGTGTAGCAGATGCAGTAGCCATCTGACAAATGCATGCTGCCGGCATAGCTATCTCTCTCTGGGGCTAGCCCTTAGCTTCTCTTCCTTCATATAGGTTTTATATTCATAACATACAGTGGACTCCTGAGCCTACAGGCCTATACATGCAATGCCCTGATGCATTTAGTGCTCAGATCTCCGACAGCTGAACCGCGAGGTGGACAACATTATTGTTTTAGGAAAGTAAAAAACTATTTAAAAATAGGCTAAAGTTTTGCATACGCTACACATCGAAACACTGTTTTTAAGGACAAGTAAATGTGGCTCATTTGGCCAGTGTCCCTTGTTGATTGATGGTGCTGGCTGCGCAACGTCAGAGGTGTCTCTCTCTCTTTCTACTCTCGGATCTGAATACATATGGATGTCCGGTAAATTTCTCAAATGTCCGGTAAAATTCAAATCTTCCCGGTCACGTTGTCCGGCATCACATTTTTCTAACCGAAACCCTGAGAGAGAGAGAGAGAGAGAGAGAGAGAGAGAGAGAGACACACACACACTCCTTGCCCTCTGGAACTCATTAAAGCCATTAAGCATGCACAGACAGACAGACAGACAGACAGACAGACAGACAGACAGACAGGAACACATGGAGTCAATAGCGCTGATTTCCCCTGTCAGCTCTCTGGCAGGCACTGGTTTAAAGAGACATCAATCTGTGATGTCAGCACTTACCTAATGAACCGTTTCAGATCGATGGGCTCACTGGTCTGCTATACGCTCTAACTGTTTTAATGGATACACTAACCCTGTCTCCCTGCCTCTATTGGGATGTTACTAGGAGATGCTGCCTGGGCCTCGCTAACGTGTGTGTGACACGTGTATGTTTGAAAGTCATCATCGTCTCCTGTGGACAGCAAAGATGTGTGTGTGTGTGTGTGTGAGACTGCGTATACAGGCAAGCGAGCATAATGTCTGCATCTGTGTGTGCTTACATATGCACGTGTGTGTGTGTGTGTTAGGAATGTTCTACGAAAAGCAGCACCAGGTTGGCTCTATCTTCACACATCCACAGATGTCACAGCTCCCACAATGCATCTGTCTCTATGGCGACAGCAGCGGCGGTACAGCAGCGTGAGAAGTGGTACAATCAGATTAGTTCCATTCCCTTTGATCGTCCCCTGAATGCCAGCGCAGCCGTCACCTCTCACCATGTGACACTTCAGAGAGGCTCACACACCTAATTGAGCAGAATAAATATATTATATTGTGATAAGTGTTGTGATTGTAACAAATTGTACTGCATGACTGACACAAATCACGGCATTATCCCTGGCTCTCTCTTATCTCCTGCTTCTTCCTGTCCTCTCCTATAATAAACATGGGGGGCCTGGATGGAGGGCAGGGTGAAGGGATCCAGATTTACCGACTTAACAATTCAGAAAGTCATCTCATCCGACCGCCTCTCATCGCCCATTGCCTCTCGCTGCATGAGAAACATCATCTTTCCAGAGGAACCATAATTTACAGATGGCTTTACCCTCCTCACTGGGTCTGTCTGAGATTTCCACCAGGGGGGACGGAGAGAGGAATAGAGAGAAGAAGAGGGGTGAGAGAGAAAGAGAGAGAGAGTATGCAGAGAGAAAGAGAGAGAGAGAGAGAGAGAGAGAGAGAGAGAGAGAGAGAGAGAGAGAGAGAGAGAGAGAGAGAGAGAGAGAGAGAGAGAGGAGAGGAAAGAAGAGGAGGGTGTGGCTGATGTGTTAATCAGTGAATCAGCTCCGTCCACTAATGTGTGCCAGTGTAAATAAGGCCGTCATCTCCTGCTGTCACATACGCTGTGTTTCCAGCCCATTAGGCCCAGCTACCTCTGTGAGATGCAGCGCCTCGCTGGAGACTCATTTATGTGTCTATAGGCATCTGTGGCTGGTGATAGGGAGCCCACATGAAATTAATGGGAGAGGGGGTGCTGCCAGCAAGTCAGTCCTGTCACACACACACACACAAGCACGGACAGAAACGCACACACACACACACAAAGACGTGCACACATCTACGCACACACACATGTGAGCACGCACACACACACTCACACACAGTGCTTTTATGTGCGTGGGGTAAACTAACCTTTGCAGTAAAGATTTAGCAGTTTTATTAGTTTAGGAAATGGCTGTAATTAAGGATAATTCATAATGGCTGCTTCTTCCCTCTCTGCGGTATTAAAAAGGGGCCGGTCTAATTTAGCCTGCCTGCGTTAGAGCAGTAAAATAGAGGGAGAGGGAGAGGGAGACAGAGACAGAGACAGAGAGAGAGAGGCCTCTGCCAGCTGTACAGCGGATGTCAACCAAACTCCAGTCTAATGACCATTTCACACACATATAAAAGCCCTGCTCATATACACCTACAGTATATCCTCTCTCTCTCTCTCTCTCTCTCTCTCTCTCTCTCTCTCTCTCTCTCTCTCTAATTCCACCTATGCAGCCATGCATGTCAAACACATCCATACAGACACTCACTGATAAAACACATATTTTGCCTACAGAACAAGTATCTCAAGGTCATGGATATGTCATAAATCTCTAGAAACGCTGCAGTAACTCCCATTGAAAGAATATACCATGGTTATCTCCCTGGGCCATGTGGACCCAGTCTCCTGAGAGTGAGAGAGCCAGGGCCCAGCCCCCTGCTCAGCCCCAATATGAGGCCCCGTGTCTGGGTGCACCCCGCTGTTTCCCTTTCCCCACGGGCACCCCACTGGAGGCTAACACGGAACCAGCCAGCAGATGGATCGATATGTCCACAGATGCTGCCAGCTCCTCTCAGCCATTACTACTGATGAATAATGGAGGATAACCCCATACACCCCACATATCCCCTCCAACACACGCACACACACACACACACACACACACACACACACACACACACACACACACACACACACACACACACACACACACACGCACACACACACACAACCCAGAGCACACAGGGCTGGAGGGGCCATCTCAATGCATTCAATACAACAGAGATGGAGACAGAGGAGCAGAGAGAGGCTAACCTGTCAGACACATCCCCATCACCACTTCCAAGCTTCAATAAGGAATAGGACAGGTTGCATGGTATACCATTCCAGCTCTCTACTAAACATCCAGGCTTAGCGTGTGCCTGTAGAGCGCTGCTCCAGGCAGACAACAACCCACATATAATTACCCACGACAACAACACAACTGTGTGTAACCGAGAGAGCACTAGAGAGTGGACTTGTGGGGCACTACACTACACACTGATTCAATTAGCTGACCGACAAAGACACCAAAGACTGCCATTATTGTGTGAGGCATAGCTACAAGCCTCTTACATGGACAACAACAACTCTCAAAAAACCCAATCAATTACTGAATAACAACATGTCTGAGATGTGATTTCCGTGCTGGGCTGTTGATGTATTTCACGCCAACATTGATTACCCTCCTTGTAACGTTTTCTGTTAATTCTGTTCGCCCCCACACAAAATCTATACGTTGTGCATCTGTAGGCAGGCATCCCGGTGGTTTAAAGGCTGCCTCAGCTCTACAGACGGACAATCACTGTCAATCTAGCTAATGACCAAGAGGCTTCTGCCTCTGAGGAAAGGAGGAGGCCCAGGGAACAGCAACATGAAGCAGAATAAATAGGATGGATAGTAGCACCTTCATGCTAATCAACAGTGGAAAAGTGTATAAATGAATCCTCGTCTGCAGTAACTCAAAGTGCTGACTTTTCAATGAAACTTCTGTTGGATCAAAAAGAATTGTTGCTGTAGATCAACCAGGGAAAAATCATTTAAGGATGGTGAAAAGCTGGAATATATTACTGTATGTTAGGGTTAAAAAGTACAATGGTTACCCTCCAAAACGGTCACTTTAACAATGCATGTCACAAAGAAAGTGTCCCCAAGGTTTTTGCTCAACAAAGAGAGACAGAGAGAGAGAGAGAGAGAGAGAGAGAGAGAGAGAGAGAGAGAGAGAGAGAGAGAGAGAAACTAAAGAAAGCAGTGAAAAAGACACGAGGGCAGAGAGACTGTTTCAGTCATACAGTATGTAACACTCCCCTCCTGTGAGGTGCTGTATTGCTGTGTATCACAGAGAGCGAGAGAGAGAGAGAGAGAGAGAGAGAGAGAGAGAGAGAGAGAGAGAGAAGCCTAAAGATGTGACCTAACTAATTAGATGAGAGGCAGGACAGAGCCGGGGCTGAAGCATGCAAGCTGACAGACAGTATCAGACTATAACCTGAGAAAGTGGAGGTGAAGGAGAGACAGGGGGAGAAAGAGAGAGAGATGGAGGATAGAGGAAAAGGAGGTTGGGGTGAGGGAGGTTCTGTGTCACTTTATCAAATTTCTCCCTGGCACCCGGTAACAGGGGTCGAGGAAAGCAAAGCAAGGAGGGCAGCGTGTAAAGCTGAGTGAAAACACAGAACACAGCAGCGCTCTAATGCCTTTCATAAAGAGAAAAGCCTTTTCCTCTTCCACCCATGATTAAATATAACCTGAGGGCCCAAAACGTAGGCCCCATGTTGCAGGGGTTGCTGTGTGTGTGGCGGGGTGACAAGGGTAAAAGCAATTTGTGGAGAACTTGTTCTATGAGTGAAGTGACGTGCGCATGCTAGGTCTGCACACCGTCGGCCTGGCCTAGCACACTGAAACACGCTGATGGGATGAAGCTAATGTACTATACTGCCACACAGCCAAAATGAATGCTGTCATCAGCAGCTGAACAAGGAGACTTGACTTAAAGATGGGATTGGAGGGCGGCAGAGCGGAAAGGCCCCTAGAGCAGAGCTGACTGATTTAAAACCAAAACATCAGATATAGTGAGGCCTAACACAAGACATGACAGAAAAGCCAATGACACTAGAGTGTGTTGCTGCAGCCCCTCTGTCCCTGCTCATCCCTTGGCCTGAGAGAGAGAGAGAGAGAGAGAGAGAGAGAGAGAGAGAGAGAGAGAGAGAGAGAGATCATCAGTGTCAGGGGGTCCCTCTGTCCCCCTCCCTGATTTCATTGATCTAATAGAAGATAATGAGACAGACGGCAGAGCCGGCCCTGGCCCCTCTCTGGCACTGAGCAGGCCTCAGGCCCTCAGGGGCCCATCCACCTCTACCTCCACCCCACCTCAGCAGCCGTAGCAATAAGAATAAAGGCATAAACGAAGGAGTCTATTTGAGCTGAGAGTGATGGCTAGCTTGTTGCTTATCGCCAGCCAATAAATCTCCATGCAGAGAGAGGCGAGAGATGAGGAGCGCTTATCTCATCAGAGCACCACTGATGCCTCTCTGTCTGACGGAGCGATGCCGCCACCACCGCCGAGCCGCTCGCCGAACGCCACTCAGTACCTGATTTATCACAGCAAGGGAAAGGAGGGAAGGAGGGAGGAGAAGTTTTGTGTCGGAATAAAAGAAAAATGAGAGAGGAGGGGGAATGAAAAAATGAAATAAAACAAAACATTGAAAAGCAGAAAGCAAAGAGGGTGAAGGGAGAGAGATAATGCAGAAATATAGAGAGCACGCAAACAGAAAGGTTTTAAGGTTTTCCAGGGAAAACAAGGAAGGCTTGGCGTGAGGCGACGCAATAAACTACAAATAAAAACTCCAGGACCTGCAGGGGGAAAAAGCCACCCTCTCTGGCGAGTTTGGGGTGGGAGGCGGGAGGTAGTGAGGTGAATTGTGCTTGACAGGCGGATTGTGTGGATTGTGTGGGATTCAGCAGGTTTTCGGGGCTGGTAGAGGAGGAGAGAGAAAGATGCAAGCCAGAAAACAGCTCTAACTGAAACAAGTACCCTGTGCCCCACTGTCTGCCTGGTTACTGGAACATGTTCACGTGAATACTGTACAGGGCTGGCCCATCATTAGAAGCTGTGTGGTTATCTCCATGACTCAGTACAGTGTGTAAGGATACTCCTATTGGGAGGCAGTGTGAAGGATCACATCTATGTCTGGGTCTGATGAATCAGTCTTATGCAGGGCACGGCTGGTCTTATCCAGTCGATGGCCGGGTAAACGTTCATACCACATCTAATCATATCTGAGAGCGGGGCTCGGGCACGTGGCAATCCAGGCCTAATGCTGTGTTATTGCTGGGTGCTCAGCCCCCCTCTGCTCCCTGCTCACCCCCGCTCCTGTCTGTTTGTCCTGGGTTTGAGCTCCAGATCCACCCATCCCCCCTCCACAGCCACACAGTACCCAGCTCTGCCACGGCCCAGCCACGGAGAGGCATCAAAGGCAGAAATGATCAGCACTGTGACCCCTCAGCTTCAGCCACTGGTGATGAATAGCTGGCCCCAGTAACACAGGCAGATTACCCCCGTAAGAGGTTTTTAGAGGGGCGGAGGGCGGGTTAGGAGGGGGTCTGATAAATGACAGGTTTATCTAACCGCTTTCTCCAGAGAGTCACCATGGGGAGGAACAATAAAGAGGCTGGAGAGGGAGATGACTGACTGGGAGAATTATGTCAGAGCGATTGTCAATCATGGTGGTGGGCAGGCGATGGGTGGCGTTGAGCGGTAGAGGTGGTGGAGCGGCGGCCAGGCTGTGCTCTCCCCGCTCTCCTCTCTCATATGGTCGTCTGAATTAGTGTGGTGACGAGGGAGGGGGTGACGGGAGACAGACGGGTATAATATTCTCATCACTCTTCACTCAGCTCGACAGCTCAGCTCGGCAGGCTGCGTCAATCGTCTACCCTGGCCCACGGCGGTGCTCAGCCCAGCCAGCCGCCACGCATCACACCCAGCAAATATTCCTAAACCACCATTTTTCATATTTCCCTGTATGCATAAGGAGATGAAAAATCATCCCATCATTTGTATTGTCTGACTGAGGTTATACACAAATATTAGTTTATCTACTCCACCTAAGATTGCCTCCCTAAGCAAGACAGATTGGTCTTTGAGAGTGGGCAATATTCCCAGGAACATATTCAGTCCATCTTTTATGTGCTGCAATTCAATGGTTGAGCTCCAGGTATGAGCTGCTGCCGTTTCAAGAAGACAGGCTCGATAAAACTAAACACCCAATCGAGACAGCGCTTCGCTTATTATCTGCAATACGCTTTAATTGCAAGACAATTTGCGGCGTGGCAAATTTATAGTCCTGAATGTGAAACGATCCCCCATGCATAGCAAAGACAGCCCTGGCATCTAATCTTCATTTTCATTCACTCTGCATTTATTGAACTATTATGGAAAATGGATATTAAAGCAAAACAAGTATATGAATCAATGAGGAGAGAAAAACAAATAACGCTCCAAATAAAGGGCTGCATCGATTTTTGTTGCTTCTCTGTGCTGGCAAGTGTTTAGTCCCTCTCTCTTCAGATAGAAAGAAAAAGAGAGCGCGAGTGAGAGGACAAAAAAATGAGAGTGAGAGAGAGACAGAGAGACAGAGAGACAGAGAAAGGATGGAGAGAACAAGGAGGGGAAAGAGGACTTGTAGGTCAGAAACCACTCTGTGATTATCCTCCACCCAGTCAAGTGGAAAACTCATTAGACAATGCATAATGCCTTTAATCAAATCAATGGCAGCGGCAACTCCAGACTGATAGCTCCCATCAAAACGTACACAAAGCATGGAGAATTTCTCATTTACTTATAAAAATAAGTGGCTTTGGATCAATATCATGGAGGAAAAAGTAAAGAGGGAAAACAAGAGAGAAAGGAGAATAATGAAACTAGCTCTCATCACTATTCTCATATTAATGTGACTAACATTGGTGGTTAGTAGTGATGATACTAATAAAAGATAACAGTAGAAATATATTGAATGTAAAATACACAATGGTGAAGATGAAGCCATATTACAATAGGATACATGAATAGATACTGTATACTGTAAAATGGGAGAGGTGGCCAAATGGCAGATGTAGAGTAGATTAGGGCCTAACATTGGACAGAACAACTCTTCATCCTTTCCTCCTCTTCACCCTCTCCTCTCTGGCGAGGTGCTGACAGACTGGGAAGTGGGTAATTCCGTGGGGGGGTGTGGGGGTACAGATGTTGGGCTGCTGAGGACCCTTACCAGGACGTTGCAGAGCAGTAGAGCGCAAATAACCCTGCAGCTGCCTGCCTCTCCTCTCCTACCTCTAAGTACCCTTCTTTGTTAGGGTGTGGGCCTTCATTTTTTACTGGTGACAGCAATGTTACTTGAGTTATTTTGTGGCATCTGGTTCATGGTGGGGAGGGGGGAGAAAGAGGAGGGTGTGTATGTGAAAAGAAAAAACGCACACAGGACGCATTTTAATTAATTGCGAGGAGATTACATGGTCTTCCAACCGTGTAGTCTGTCATCAGAGCCCATTACACACTTCTATTAGATGTTTCTCCACAGTGTCAGCTGTAATTTGAAGGGGAATCTTGGTGGAGAATCAGCAAGCAAAGTGAAAGCCTTTAATGGGGACAGATACTTGAGTTAAGTTCATCAGAGCTGAGTGAGGCAGAAACTGAAACTCCACAATGCCACAGGCACAATTAGCAGGAAGTAATCTGTAAACAAATGAGCCTTGGTGGAGCGTCAAGCGAATGCAGCCCATTTCATGGTGTGTCAGTCACTCATGTCGGTGACACCGATGCCGGGGCCACCACTGTCCTCAGGGCTATTGTGGCTCAGCCTCATCCAGGGCCTAGACCAACCATTGGTCTTCATTTGAGCTGGAAAAGCTTTATTTTCATTGTGGAGCAATGAGGTGTCTTTGTATGAGTGCGGAGCGCGGCACAATCAATCTTCCACCAGTGGAGTTAACAGGACAGAAACCAATGCAGCCGCTACTCGGCACAGAACATTACCAGTGTATGGTCTCATCATTCATCTGGCCTGTCATTAGACACTACTCACCACACCGCCTCGGAGAAAGAGAGAGATCAGGGAACCTCTACCTACGGTAGTCAACATGGTGTCACAAGACAATACTGCCCCCTCTGAAACAACACACACTGTGTAACAGGAAGTATAATTTCCCTATCCACTGGTACTTAACTCCCTAAAAATCACCACCATCAAAGATGATCTATTATATTGACAAGATAGTCAAGTGACTCGATCTAACAATCGAAATACATCTTGCCCTCAAAGATGGAAGGCAGGCGGGAGGAGGCGAGATCAGGTGGGACCAGTCATGCCAATGAGAGAGCAGATGAGCGTGTGTTCTCTCTGCTTCCGCACGGCAAGCGGTACTGGTGCATCAAGTCTGACACTAACAGGCTGCTGAACAGCTTCTATCCCCAAGTCATAAGACCGCTAAATAGCTAACAAAACAGCTACATGACTTGTATTTTATTTCTCTATGCACAATCACAGGACTCAGTCACGCACACTGACACTCCAACACACACCCACTCACTTAATTTGCTCACACACACATGACATGCACACACATTTATACTGACTTTACACACAACGCACATACAATCATCATATAACGTACACTGCTGCTACTCTGTTTATCATATATCCTGAATCCTAGTCACCGGAACATAATTACAAATCATTTGTAGACTGCAAATTGACAGCAAGAAGCCAAAACATAATATTTGACTAAAACATAATCACTGAAAAACTTGCTTACATTTGTATACTATCACATACAGTGGGGCAAAAAAGTATTTAGTCAGCCACCAATTGTGCAAGTTCTCTCACTTAAAAAGATGAGAGAGGCCTGTAATTTTCATCATATGTACACTTCAACTATGACAGACAAAATAAGGAAAAAAAATGCAGAAAATCACATTGTAGGATTTTTTTATGAATTTATTTGCAAATTATGGTGGAAAATAAGTATTTGGTCACATACAAACAAGCAAGATTTCTGGCTCTCACAGACCTGTAACTTCTTCTTTAAGAGGCTCCTCTGTCCTCCACTCGTTACCTGTATTAATGGCACCTGTTTGAACTTGCTATCAGTATAAAAGACACCTGTCCACAACCTCAAACAGTCACACTCCAAACTCCACTATGGCCAAGACCAAAGAGCTGTCAAAGGACACCAGAAACACAATTGTAGACCTGCACCAGGTTGGGAAGACTGAATCTGCAATAGGTAAGCAGCTTGGTTTGAAGAAATCAACTGTGGGAGCAATTATTAGGAAATGGAAGACATACAAGACCACTGATAATCTTCCTCGATCTGGGGCTCCACGCAAGATCTCACCCGTGGGGTCAAAATGATCACAAGAACGGTGAGCAAAAATCCCAGAACCACACGGGGACCTAGTGAATGACCTGCAGAGAGCTGGGACCAAAGTAACAAAGCCTACCATCAGTAACACACTCGCCGCCAGGGACTCAAATCCTGCAGTGCCAGGCGTGTCCCCTGCTTAAGTCAGTACATGTTCAGGCCCGTCTGAAGTTTGCTAGAGAGCATTTGGATGATCCAGATGAGGATTGGGGAGAATGTCATACGGTCAGATGAAACCAAAATAGAACTTTTGGTAAAAACTCAACTCGTTGTGTATGGAGGACAAAGAATGCTGAGTTGCATCCAAAGAACACCATACCTACTGTGAAGCATGGGGGTGGAAACATCATGCTTTGGGGCTGTTTTTCTGCAAAGGGACCAGGGCTGACTGATCCGTGTAAAGGAAAGAATGAATGGGGCCATGTATCGTGAGATTTTGAGTGAAAACCTCCTTCCATCAGCAAGGGCATTGAAGATGAAACGTGGCTGGGTCTTTCAGCATGACAATGATCCCAAACACACCGCCCGGGCAATGAAGGAGTGGCTTCGTAAGAAGCATTAAGGTCCTGGAGTGGCCTAGCCAGTCTCCAGATCTCAACCCCATAGAAAATCTTTGGAGGGAGTTGAAAGTCCGTGTTGCCCAGCGACAGCCCCAAAACATCACTGCTCTAGAGAAGATCTGCATGGAGGTATGGGCCAAAATACCAGCAACAGTGTGTGAAAACCTTGTGAAGACTTACAGAAAACGTTTGACCTCTGTCATTGCCAACAAAGGGTATATAACAAAGTATTGAGATAAACTTTTGTTATTGACCAAATACTTATTTTCCACCATAATTTGCAAATAAATCCTACAATGTGATTTTCTGGATTTCTTTTTCTCATTTCGTCTGTCATAGTTGAAGTGTACCTATGATGAAAATTACAGGCCTCTCTCATCTTTTTAAGTTGGAGAACTTGCACAATTGGTGGCTGACTAAATACTTTTTTGCCCCACTGTATCTACATTTTTTGTCATTTAGCAGATACTCTCATCCAGAGCAACTTACAGTACTGAGTGCATATATTTTCATACTTTTTCGTACATATATCTCTCTATTATGTGTGAGAATACTTTGGAACAGATTTCCAAAATTAAAATCACTTTGGGCTGATTTGCTGGTGTTTTTACAGTACAAATAGAAATATAAACTTTTTGCTGATAAAACTTGCGGGGCATTTCACTGTGCACATGACATTAAAACTTGAACAACAGACAGGCATAAAGATTTTTTGCTGTTGTTGTTCCTGAAATGCCACGTGCGTCAACTTATATCAGTGCATTTGTTACAACCTAATCATTACAAAACCTATATTAGATTAAATAAGACTCACGTAGAAAATTAGCAATTACATTTTTGTTGAACAAATTCAACACTCATTGACCTCCATACAAAAATTATTTACTTTGTGGTCTTATTTTAATAGACAGATTTTGGGTGGGAGTAATCCCTCTGGCTTTTCCTCTTACTCTCTGCTACCATAGAGAACACAGTGTCACAGACAGTACGATATCATAGTCAAAAACATGGTGTTACAGACAATACTGCCCCCTCTGAAACATTAAACAACACACACTACACTATCTGGGCCCGTGTTACAGAAAGTATAATTCCACTATCTACTGGTGCTACACTCTCTAAAAATCCCAAGCTACTATGTTAACAGTGTCTGTAACAGTGTCTGTGTGTGCACCAGAGCATTCTGTCCCGTTCCCATGTCACCCACAGGACCACAGTGGAAGTGTGTGACACAGACCATAGTGATATCTTTTACTTCCTGGTTCTTAACGGGTTCCTACCACCACAGCCGTTAAAGAGGGGAACGACGACAAATGGCTAATGGGCAACATTTGGGGAAGGATAAATAATACATTGTAATTCATACACAGCCTCATAACCTAGGGTCTAATTGGCCACACATACTGTTAAAACTAGGGAGGGCGATGGGAAACCGCTTCACTTAGGTAGGAGACGTCACGTACATAACTTTACAACATCAGACAGCATTAAAAGTGGTAAGGGAGAGCGGTGAGGTCTGGTGAGCAGAGGCTGCTGGGAAGGAAGCCATGTCCCTAAGGTACCAGCACGTCTGCCACTCTCTCTTTCCCTCTCTTTCCCCTCTCTTTCACTCTCTTTCCCCTCTCTTTCACTCTCTTTCACTCTCTTTTCCCTCTCTTTCACTCTCTTTTCCCTCTCTTTCACTCTCTTTTCCCTCTCTTTCCCTCTCTTTCACTCTCTTTCCCTCTCTTTCCCTCTCTTTCACTCTCTTTCCCTCTCTTTCACTCTCTTTCACTCTCTTTCCCTCTCTTTCCCTCTCTTTCCTCTCTTTCACTCTCTTTTCCCTCTCTTTCCCTCTCTTTCCCTCTCTTTCACTCTCTTTTCCCTCTCTTTCCCTCTCTTTCCCTCTCTTTCCCTCTCTTTTCCCTCTCTTTCCCTCTCTTTTCCCTCTCTTTCCCTCTCTTTTCCCTCTCTTTCCTCTCTTTCACTCTCTCTCTCTTGCTCTGTCTCTCTCTTTCTCCTCCTTTCTCTCCTACCAGCAGGCATCACCAGGGACAGCTGCTCACCAGGCCCCCAGCCCGCCACCAGAGCCCCACCAGGCACCAGGACCCAACATAATTGGGCCCTTCACCGCTCCGCCAGCAAACAACTGCAAATTCCTGTCTCTGCCACAACAACAATTAAATAAATGGCATAATAAAAAACTGGCATAATAAAAGACAGCACAAACAAACAGGCAGCCCAGAGGACCCTGGTCTTGCGGCGCGCTACCCTCTAGCTGTGAAAGTGAGATGGTTGGTAGCACTGTTTAACACTGTTGCCGGGAACACTGCAGCTGACCAGTGACAGGCAAACAGGAAGTAGTAGCAACACACAGGAAGTGACATCCAAAGGGCCTCTCTCTTTGATCTAGATCACTGCTCCTCCTTAACTTCTCAGTAGAATATAAACATAACTTATACTAATGAGAACAACTAAGACACAGCTTTGGCTGTTTACAAGTGGCTGCTGCATTCAATTTGGTTGGTTGGTTAGAAACTGGAATAGGAATCGAGGACAAACAATCAATGCTTCATTATAATTCAACATTATAAAGTGGGTTGTTTTCCTACCCCTGTCAGTTTATTGTGAGAGACTAATTTTGGCTCGTGTTTGTTATGCTATCTTTATTACAGGCTCATGTGTCCTCATTCTTCATTTCTGCCCCAGTTCTGTTTTTCTAGGCAAATGTTTATTTTTTCAGTTTTTTTGTGTGTAAATTCTATTTTCTACTTCTTTCTGGATGTAGTGTAACTGACTGGCATGGTGTGAGTGATTCTCCTCTACAGGCAGGGAAAGAGTTAAGTTAGATGACATACCTCTGCTATGATGCTCTATCTGTAATATTCTATTCTATTTTCATGTCTTTCCCAGGGTAAGGGTGTATTGATGTCTGTTCACTCAACTGCTCTGCCTGACTCACAGTCAAACCTGCAATTACCACTGTGTGTATCTCTACCTTAAACATTTCTTAACAAGAACAATATGTCAATATGCCACAAACGCTTTCATTTGTGCTCTGAAATTAAACTAGCTGCTTCCAGCCATGTAGTAAATGACCCTGAGGAATGCTGAACTGGGCAGAAAGACACTAAGAACAAAGCCTACAGCCCCTTTTCAAATGGAACTACATTCATCATTTGTAACATTTTAGAAGATATTTATCATTGTTGAATCTGTTATTTTGTCCCAATGACCCTATTTCACCTTGTATCTGATCTCAGTAAGTAATGTCACAGATTTGTCTGACTATAAGATATACTTTACGTAGTGGACTTCTTTCCTATGTGGAGCAAAAATAATGCTCTGCCACAAGAAGCAGCTCAGGTCTGTGTCTCTCTGTCTGTTATCTGTGTATGTTATCTGTGTATGTTATCTGTGTCTGTGTATAAGGTCACTGACTATAAGGTGAGCAGTAGTGAAACACTATAAAATAATGGCAAAATAAAATAAGCTATTGTGTGTATGTGTTGTCTCTGTCTGTGTATTATTGAACCCTGACAGACACAGACTGTCCACAAGGCCCTCAGCAGTGTGACCAGTGCCTTACAGGCAGAGACAGAGAGACAGAGGGAGAGGTTGGTGAACAGGCCCTAATGCCTGGCTCAGTGTCCCGCCTGCGGCAGCTGTCAACAGCATGACGGATCAGACGCACCTGACGACTCTATCTTAACAAGCATCTCTGAATCTTCATCAGAGTACTTATTGACTCGTGATTAATTCCCTCCAACGCTACTGACAGACAAGAACATCATCCCAAATGGCACCCTATTTCCTATCTAGTGCACTACTTTTGACCAGGGCCCATAGGGAACAGGGTGCCATTTGGAACGAAACCAAGGTGCTTGATCTAGACACTTCTGCTCATTGCCTGGCTGGCTGGCTGGCTGGCTGAATGGCTGGCTGACTGGCTGACTGGCTGACTGTCTGACTGGCTGGCTGGCTGGCTGAATGGCTGGCTGGCCTCAAGCAAAAAAAAGAAGAAAGGGGTAAAAAAGAAAGATGAGAAAAGAAAAGATAGTGACTGTAGTTTAGCTGCTGGTAAAACAAACAGTATCGAGTGCAGTGCACTGTGAAAGAGAAGAAAAAGACAGTAGTGATCCATTGGCATACCTTTCATTCAACAAAGAAGATAGAGAGACAGAAAAAGAGAGAGAGGGGGAGAGGGGGAGAGAGAGACAGAGAGAGAAAGAGCTAAAGAAGAGTGACAGAAAAAGAGTGCAAGGCACACTGAAAGACAATGGCAGGCATAACACAACGGGATTAGGGTACAGAGGTGAGAGAGAGAGAGAGAGAGAGAGAGAGAGAGAGAGAGAGAGAGAGAGAGAGAGAGAGAGAGAGAGACAGGGGGATATGTTCATTAGGCAGCCAGAGGAGCAGAGTGGAGGAGACAAAGACACTCAGATTTCTGACACCTTTACACGTTCATTGCCAAAGTAAGAAATTAGCGCCAGGGCCTTCGTGCTTCCCGCGGAGGGGGGCTGGGGATCAAATCCTAAGCAGAAAGACACGTGTGTCATCGGAAGAGAGACAAAACGACCACGGAGGCGTCAGTGAGAGTCAAGTTCATCTCCTGGGCCGCTGTGTCTTAGAGACTAGAGAGAGTGGGATGTGCACTCCCACAAGCCCCTGCTTCAAACACAGCACTCCTCACAGGGCTGTCACAAGCCATCACGACAACAAGTCCAGGACCCCTCTATAAGACGAGAGTTTGTATAAACAGTTAGTAACACTACACAAGCATTCAGAAAATGCCAGTCAGTCAGTTCAAACATAATTGATGTGGTGAGCGAAATATGGCATAAAGGAGAGGAGAGGCCACAAAGGAACAACAGAGAGATGAAGAAGAGGAGGAATATACCCCAGGCATGGGTTATACAGAGCGTGTGTTTCAAACGGCAGCTCATAGCGGGTTTAAATATCCCTATGATCTACCTCAGTAGTTAGCGTATTAGTGCTTGTCACGGGGTTAGTACTCGCTAATCGTTTCCAGGTAGTGACGGAGAATTCTACTGAGACGGATGGGAGAGTATGGGAGTATCCGGTGGATTGCATGGCGGTAACTGAAATGGAGAGAGCAGGAATCAATGCCTGCCGGTCTATATCTCTACCTCACTGATGTCATAACAAAGTGCTAATTAACTTAGTGCAAGCCTTCAGCTTTAACCAGAGGGCTAATGTACCATAATCGTGTGTGTGGGGGCATGCCGGACAGCATTTACCTCCTCAGGACCAGTCTTTCCCAGTCAGAGTGTGGGTACCAAATGGCACCCTCTTCCCTATAAAGTTATGTTGATTGATGGGCCCTGGTCAAAAGTAGTGCACTATAAATGGAATAGGGTTCAATTTAGGAGGTAGACAGAGTTAATCGATGTGTAAACTGCAGCTGGGGTCACGGCGGACCGCTCTCCGTCTCGGTGACCTCTCGAAACCCCCGGTGAGGACCTTAATGGAGCCATACTCCCCCAACAGAAATCAATACCCAAACTGGGCATGGGTTCTGACAGGGGCTGGAGGGGCCAGGCTGAAACAACCAAATAAAACAAAAGGAGCTGCTAACAGCCACATCAATATAGATAGGCCTCCTTATACCATATGTTGTCATGGCCATATAAATAGTTTTAGTTATTCTAGTAATTCTATGGTCTATCTATCACAAGATAGAGCAGCAGTACATCAGTAATCCTAACTTCAGTGATTGACAACAAACTGCCTCCTTAAGAGCCATAGCTTGTCAACTGATCTGATATGCTGTTATTTTACTACAGGAACTTACTGTACACCAACTTATGTAATGTCCCAACATGGTGAGGAGTAGAGAACACATGTTTTCTGGGCTGATCTTGTCTGTAGAGTCTGTAGCCCGCTGAGGGAGGATGAGGACTCAGAACTAAGCTGAGGAGTCATAGCCAGCCAATCGGTCGGCTGCGTCAATTCCTCTTCACCTCGAGAGGACCTGTTCAGAATTAGAACGATGTGGCTGTTCTGTGATGTGTCCCATTAAGATTAATTCCTTCCTAATACTAATTGGTCGTCGGGCTGAGGCGGGCCCAAGGGATTGGCTCCCTTTGGTCAGACTCTCTGAGGACCTGAGACACAATTGGCTGGTTGGTGGGGTGCTGATGAGCTGCTGGTTTCTTTATCAGCCGGAACATTCCGCCAACGTTCCCCCGGGGCCCTAAGCAATGCTGTAATTAACTCACACACAATCCATAATTGCCCTGTTTACAATTACTATAGAAGAGGCACACAGAGGAAGACGAAGAGAGAGAAAGAAGAGAGGGAAGATAAAAGAAAGAGAGAAACTAGAAAGTAAAAAAATAAAATACAGGCTACATAAAAAGGTGAAAAATACATATGAAACTCATTCCCCAACCGCCTATCTTTCTCTCTCTCTTCACTTTGCCTTAATAAGCTCTCAGGACTCTTGGATTGGAGGGGGTAAACCCCAGCCATCACTTATTTATTTTTCCCAGATAGCCCTATTAATATCCCCCGGTCTCAGGCGCTCCGGCAGGCAGGCAGAGAGAGGCGTGCGATGTGGACTGGATCCGCTGTCCCCTGGGCTCTGCTCGGAGGAAGAGCGCTAAATGACCCAAATAAAGGGTGCTTTTGAAGGCTGCGTGCGGAGAGGCGCCGGCACCATTAAAACTAAATGAAGTGTTTATTAGCCGTGCCGACAGCACTCTAAACTCCCACAGATCAAGGGCAGTTACAGTTAATGTCTCTCTCTCCAATGCTGCTCTCTCTCTTTGTTTGTTTAGCTCTGCCAGTGGGCATGAAAAAAACTAAAGTGGGATTTTATTATCTCCCTTCCCCCACCCTTTATTTTTCTTCCTCCATCTCCTCTACTCTCTCCCCCAAGTTCTGTCTTTCTCATTTTCTCTCCACCACCCCTTCTCTCTCTTCTCCTCCCCTGGTGGGGACTGTCTTCAGCTGTGTCGTCCCAGTCGTTCTCTAAGCCACAGAAGAAGGGAGAGTGTAACAGAGTGTGTCAGAAGACAGGCAGGGGAGAGAAGTGAGATGGCACGACACTGGAAGGTACTGGAATAAAGAACCGTCACATGTGCCATTTTCTGCCCTGTGTGTGTGTGTGTGTGTGTGTGTGTGTGTGTGTGTGTGTGTGTGTGTGTGTGTGTGTGTGTGTGTGTGTGTGTGTGTGTGTGCGTCTGTGTGCGTCTGTGTGCATACCCTGTGTTCTAAGTCTGCCAGTGTGTGACTCTGTGGTGGAGCAGGAGCCACTGTGATGGGGAGACCAAACAGAGCTTTAAGTCCTGATTGCTTCACATTCTGAAGTTCTCTTAAAGTTTCCTTCCCTTTCATTACGTTCTTCATTTCATCCTCTTTAAACACACTGCCAGAGTAACTTTAGAAAGGCAAAAGGAGAAGCTGGGCTTCATTTGACAATTTTCTTATAAGGTTTTGATTCTATAATGAAAGAATTGTGCCAAAATTGGATAAAATATGAAGTAAACTATCCATTTATCTTCTTGAATCTGAGTGTAATAGGCAGAGTTATTATACTCATGACACAGAACAGACCTTTACATTGACAGAGCTTTTTCTATGTCAAATACATGGGACTCTTTCAGCAGTTTAAATGAAGCCTGAAAATCACTTGGCAGGCATTACTTTTCTCATTAATCCGCACTTAAGATTTTTTTATTAAATATTTATGAAAAATAAAAAAGTAAATGGTTATTTTCTTTTCTTTCATCAGTAATGCTATGCGTGAGCGAGAATAATGGCTCTCATTTAGGAGGTGAATTAAAAGAAAGAGCTGCGTGCAAGGAAAGTAGTGAAAACTGTAATATGCCACCTCAAAACAACTGAATGTTTTTCCCCAACATCTAATTATTTTTCATAACCTCAAGCAGTGTAGCTGTAATATCACTGTGTTCTGACCTGTCTGGCTATCCCTGACGCCATTTTAATCCCCGTCCTACCCCCCGACACACACACACACCCACCCACCCACACACACCGCGTTCCTCCTCTTGACACTCGACTTCTCCAAAATCTCAGTAGTTGAGCTGAATTACTGGAGTTACTACAAATGAAGTTTAACTCCAAGTTGCAGGGTTTGGTATGAAGATTGATGTTGGACACAGTACACTTCTGAAATCGCAGGCTGCAATTACAATCCAGTGTAATTATCTCTGTCCATTAATAGCAGCAGATAGCTTGTCACAATCAGGTCTGCACATAGTTAATCACTAGTTACTTTCCTCCACCTCTCCCTCCCTCCCTCCCTCCTCCATCCTCCATCCTCCATCCTCCATCCTCCATCCTCCATCCTCTGTGGGCTGTGTTCAATGTAAAACAGGCCTTTGGACAAGTCTCTGTGGTAGAACTAAATGTGCAACACTGTCAGGGCTTACAAGACAAAGTGAAAAGCCTTCCTTATTGACAACACATCACTGGCCAGTAATGGATAAGTTCACCATAATTGCTCAACCCTCAGCTCACATACAGTATAAGCAGGCTTATACAAACCATACCTCCACAGACAAACACCAGTCCACCTCGTATGTGCCTTTATTGTCTTTTGTTCAAAACATTTTTGTATCAAGGTTTTTCTGGATCAAAAACAGGCTTAGGTGGTGGGCGTGGCGAGGGCGTGGCGAGGGGCGTGGCAATGGCTGAAGCTAATTTCCTGCAATTCGATGCATTTTTCCATGGCTAATGCTGTGTTCTTCTTATGCTCATACATTATAATTTAAATCAATATTTCTGAATTAATCATTTTTGTCTAGCTTTTATTTTAGTGATCCATTGTTCTCAAATATGTATTATTTAAAAATATATACATTTTAGTTGTTTAAGATAACACTGAAAGTGGTTTTTACTTGAATGTTACTTTTTTATCCCAACTGTTGTATATTTTTGCCAAAAATAAATACAATAAATCAAGATATAGGCGGCTGGAAAAAATGTTTAGGCAGACCGCCCAAGACGACCTGCCCAGCACCATACCTCCATTCATATCCTCACCTATCCAAACACACTGTATCTGCATCACTATCAAAACCTTCCTTTGCCTTCCTCCTCAATACCAAGTCAGAGTCCCTCTTCAACAAAGAAACTAACTCTAAACCCAAGGAGGCTGACGCCCAAACTTTCCCTCAGCTTATATAGCCTAAGACTTTCCCCACCAGTCTCCTCACCTTCCATCAATGCCAAGCAGATCCCATGGACCTGCTCCCAGTCAGTGTGATTTATAGAAGTTATTATAGCCCATTACAGAACAAAAACAGGAGAACACAGACCCACTTCACAACAACAGAGCCAGGCCAGATAATAGGGACAGCCATAGGGACTCGCATAATGTCGGTTGATGTCCGGCACGTCCCCCCTATCCCCTATATAGTGCACACGTTTTTTACCAGAGCCCTATGCGGGCCCCGGTCAAAAGTAGTGCACAGCATAGTGTGCCATTTTGGACAAAGCCATTGTCTTTAATCAAATTCTACACATGGTTTCGTTTCAATTGAAATCAAAAACCCCATGTTAACAAACCATAACAGATCTCACTAATCCGCCCGGCAACAAAGAGATGGATGCATACAACACTCCAGGAAAGAGAGCAAGGTTCTCCCTTCTCCTCCTTTCCCCCAGAATCATCATCCATCGCTCATTTACATATAAAACGCTTGCTGGAAGGTAAGGGCATATATTAAAGGCATTATTTTTTGTTGTTGTCGTAAATAACTTTACATAATTGTGTTTTGGCATTATGCAGAGAGAGATGCAGCTCTCCAAGAGCAACTTAGTGATGAATCCCTCAGCTGTTGCTGCTGGCCATCCAGGCTGCTGCTTTATACTGATAATGAAGGATGAAACAAATGAGGACACGTCAACAACAACAACATAGCGCAGGCAGAGACACTGCTTCTATGGCTGTCAGACAATGTTGTTACTGTATGCATGACCTTCTGTAGAGCAGCCATGTCCTCCATAAAACTACAGTTAGTACTTTAGTACTACAGTTACAACAGCTTTCAGTCAACGCCATTCTGCTCTCCTCTGTCTTCTTTGACACACTTTCTCACTCAAAGAAACAGCAATAAGCTTATTCATGGTGTCAAAGGTGTAAGTAAGGTAACCAGTTCTAATATTCCATTGTTGAAACATTTTATTTACAAGGAAGTCATTTCATCAAAGCTACAATAATCTTTCCAGCAAGGCTGTCAACACAGTTGTTCAAGCATGTCCACTTTCCATAGTACATTAACTTGTCTAGTCCTCTGATGACAACCACATTACATCATGTTCACAATGATACCTTTCCAACTCCTCAGATAAACATCAATAAGCTCCAAGCCACCGGGGCTTTGGGTGACGCCTTTCTCATGTCACCTGTCCTGTGATGGATGACTTGAAGTAGGCATCTTGCTCAATCAGACAAATGAATGACTTCTGAGGAATGAAGACCTAAATGTTTTCAATGTGAATCAAAGGACTACACACACCAACCCCATAATCAGTCTGCTCCAGCTCTCAGGAACGTGTAGAGGAAGGCTTTCCAAAACCACAGCCAGGGGAATTAGTTAGTACTAATGTGGCCTCTTTGCTACATCAAACAGCATCAAGGTTAGTCACTAGATTAGTCCCAAATGGGACCATATTCCCTATATGGTGCACTACATTTGACCAGAGCATTATGGGACCTGGTCAAAAGTAGTGCACTACATAAGGAATAGGGTGCCATTTGGGACACAGACATTAACAACAGGCTCTGGTAATAAGGAGAGGAGAGGCATGTCAGTGCAGGAGATCTGATTTGCACAATCTTCATATCCAACATCCAGCACAGAACAGCCCTAATGATGGGAACTCAGGTTAGTACATCTGTTCGTCACAGACACCTTGGGCCAAATAGAGAGAGGGAAGGATCAAAACATATTTCATTATATTCTTTAAAGTGAGCCAGGCAAGGCAAGGTGAGACAGGTAAGACAAGGCAAGGTGAGCCAGGTAAGGCAAGGCAAGGTGAGCCAGGTAAGACAAGGCAAGGTGAGCCAGGTAAGGCAAGGCAAGGTGAGCCAGGTAAGGCAAGGCAAGGTGAGCCAGGTAAGGCAAGGCAAGGTGAGCCAGGTAGGGCAAGGCAAGGCAAGGTGAGCCAGGTAAGGCAAGGCAAGGTGAGCCAGGTAAGGCAAGGCAAGGTGAGCCAGGTAAAGCAAGGCAAGGTGAGCCCGGTAAGACAAGGCAAGGTGAGCCAGGTAAGGCAAGGCGAGCCAGGTAAGACAAGGCAAGGTGAGCCAGGTAAGACAAGGCAAGGTGAGCCAGGTAAGACAAGGCGAGCCAGGTAAGGCAAGGCAAGGTGAGCCAGGTAAGGCAAGGCAAGGTGAGCCAGGTAAGGCAAGGCAAGGTGAGCCAGGTAAGACAAGGCAAGGTGAGCCAGGTAAGGCAAGGCAAGGTGGAGCCAGGTGGCAAGGCAAGGAGCCAGGTAAGCAAGGCAAGGCCAGGTAAGACAAGGCAAGGTGAGCCAGGTGGTAAGACAAGCAAGGTGAGCAGGTAAGAGCAAGGGTGAAGGCAGGTAAGACAAGCTCAGGTAAGAGCAAGGTACAGAGCCAGGTAGGCAAGGCAAGGTGAGCCAGGTAAGGCAAGGAGCCAGGTAAGGCAAGGCAAGGTGAGCCAGGTGGCAGAGCCAGGTAAGGCAAGGAGCCAGGTGGGCCAGGAGCAGGGCCAGGTACAGGTGAGCCAGGTAAGGCACAGGTGAGCCAGGTAAGGCAAGGTGAGCCAGGTAAGACAAGGAGCCAAGGTGAGGCCAAGGCAAGGTGAGCCAGGTAAGGCAAGGTGAGCCAGGTAAGGCAAGGTGAGCCAGGTGGCAGGAGCTCAGGTAAGGCAAGGCAAGGTGAGCCAGGTAAGGCAAGGCAAGGTGAGCCAGGTAAGGCACAAGGTGAGCCAGGTAAGGCAAGGCAAGGTGAGCCAGGTAAGGCAAGGTGAGCCAGGTAAGCAAGGCAAGGTGAGCCAGGTGGGCAAGGCAAGGTGAGCCAGGTAAGGCAAGGCAAGGTGAGCCAGGTAAGACAAGGCAAGGTGAGCCAGGTAAGGCAAGGCAAGGTGAGCCAGGTAAGGCAAGGCAAGGTGAGCCAGGTAAGGCAGGGCAAGGTGAGCCAGGTAAGGCAAAGCAAGGTGAGCCAGGTAAGGCAAGGCAAGGTGAGCCAGGTAGGGCAAGGCAAGGTGAGCCAGGTAAGGCAAGGCAAGGTGAGCCAGGTAAGACAAGGCAAGGTGAGCCAGGTAAGGCAAGGCAAGGTGAGCCAGGTAAGACAAGGCAAGGTGAGCCAGGTAAGGCAAGGCAAGGCAAGGTGAGCCAGGTAAGGCAAGGCAAGGTGAGCCAGGTAAGGCAAGGCAAGGTGAGCCAGGTAAGGCAAGGCAAGGTGAGCCAGGTAGGGCAGGGCTGCTAGGTTGATTTCTATCTGAGACAGACGCAGTAACTCACCCGCCTCACTGACTTTCTGGGGCCCTTCTCAAGCCCCAGAGCCCACAGGGGTTCTACCGTACAGCACACCTGTGTAGGACTGGGAGAGAACACCTCCACCATCAACCACCCTGGGCCACTCCCTTTCAGCACCCTGCCACCTAGTGGTACAGAACGGTGTTACACATTCTGTGTTATGACAGTGAGACTTTACTAACTAACCCATCCAGCTATGTTTCTGTTTGACTGCACATACAAAGGCCTCAGTGAGGTATTTTATCATCCAGCCACATTAAGCTCAGTCCCATTCAGTCTCAGTGTGCTTCACATATCATGTGTGTGCAGCCCTGTCAGCGGCACCCACACATTAGCATGTTGTCATCATGAGTGTGTGTGTGTGTGTGTGTGTGTGTGTGTGTGTGTGTGTGTAAATTGTGGTGCAGGGTAGCAGTAATGAGGACTGATGCTTTATGCTGCTGTATATTCCAGGAGGATGTTTTCTGACAGCTTTGGGAGACGATAAAGTAATAACTAATAATGTGCAAATAACGCTGTGTGCTGTATGACAACTGTGCCAAAGCACGCAGGGACTGGAGTGTGTGTGTCTGTGAGAGACAGAGAGAGGAAGGAGTGAGAGACAGAGAGAGGGGGGAGTGAGAGACAGAGAGAGGGGGGAGTGAGAGGGGGGAATGAGAGAGAGAGGAGAGGGGGGGCTTCCTTCCTTTCAAGTTTCAAACACAACCTGCGGTGAAAGCTTCAAACCTAATTCACCGCCTCCAATAAACACACACGCAGAAAGAGAATATATAAAGTGTTAAACAATCACTAACTTTGAAAAAAGAAAGGGAGAGGTAGCCTAGCTTGGCTTTTCTCTTTCTACCTTCAAAACTAGAAACTGAAATGCGTATAAGGAGTGCCATGCCAGCAGGTACAGTACAGTAGCAGTGTAGGTGAAGCACTAAGGAGGGGACACAGAGGAGAAGTCTCCCTCTCTGCAGACCTGAGTGATCCTTCTTCAGGATCTTACAACAGGGAGTCTCCTCTATAAATCATATGACTGCAGCAGGGAGACAGATGAGAGTCTCGCAGAGGCAGAAGGCTCACTATGCATACACTACAGTGATCTACTGTTCTCTACTGTCTCTACTGTGGTTCAGGACTCAAAGCCGCTGCCTCCTGACAGGGTCTTTGACTGGTGAGAGCATAACATTCCCATAGAAAAGAGAGACAGTGGAGACCAGTGCAGACAGCAGAGCCCAGTGTAACTACAGCAGAGCCCAGTGTAACTACAGCAGAGCCCAGTGTAACTACGGCAGAGCCCAGTGTAACTACAGCAGAGCCCAGTGTAACTACAGCAGAGCCCAGTGTAACTACAGCAGAGCCCAGTGTAACTACAGCAGAGCCCAGTGTAACTACAGCAGAGCCCAGTGTAACTACAGCAGAGCCCAGTGTAACTACAGCAGAGCCCAGTGTAACTACAGCAGAGCCCAGTGTAACTACAGCAGAGCCCAGTGTAACTACAGCAGAGCCCAGTGTAACTACAGCAGAGCCCAGTGTAACTACAGCAGAGCCCAGTGTAGCTACAGCAGAGCCCAGTGTAACTACGATACAGCAGAGCCCAGTGTAACTACGATACAGCAGAGCCCAGTGTAACTACGATACAGCAGAGCCCAGTGTAACTACGATACAGCAGAGCCCAGTGTAACTACAGCAGAGCCCAGTGTAACTACAGCAGAGCCCAGTGTAACTACAGCAGAGCCCAGTGTAGCTACAGCAGAGCCCAGTGTAGCTACAGCAGAGCCCAGTGTAACTACAGCAGAGCCCAGTGTAGCTACAGCAGAGCCCAGTGCAGCTACAGCAGAGCCCAGTGTAGCTACAGCAGAGCCCAGTGTAACTACAGCAGAGCCCAGTGTAGCTACGATACAGCAGAGCCCAGTGTAGCTTCTGTACAGCAGAGCCCAGTGTAACTACTGTACAGCAGAGCCCAGTGTAACTACTGTACAGCAGAGCCCAGTGTAACTACAGCAGAGCCCAGTGTAGCTACAGCAGAGCCCAGTGTAACTACAGTACAGCAGAGCCCAGTGTAGCTACAGCAGAGCCCAGTGTAACTACGATACAGCAGAGCCCAGTGTAGCTACAGCAGAGCCCAGTGTAGCTACAGCAGAGCCCAGTGTAGCTACAGCAGAGCCCAGTGTAACTACAGCAGAGCCCAGTGTAACTACGATACAGCAGAGCCCAGTGTAGCTACAGCAGAGCCCAGTGTAACTACAGTACAGCAGAGCCCAGTGTAGCTACAGCAGAGCCCAGTGTAACTACAGCAGAGCCCAGTGTAACTACGATACAGCAGAGCCCAGTGTAACTACAGCAGAGCCCAGTGTAACTACAGCAGAGCCCAGTGTAGCTACAGCAGAGCCCAGTGTAACTACAGCAGAGCCCAGTGTAACTACAGCAGAGCCCAGTGTAACTACAGCAGAGCCCAGTGTAGCTACAGCAGAGCCCAGTGTAACTACAGCAGAGCCCAGTGCAGCTACAGCAGAGCCCAGTGTAGCTACAGCAGAGCCCAGTGTAGCTACAGCAGAGCAGTGTAGCTACAGCAGAGCCCAGTGTAGCTACAGCAGAGCACAGTGTAGCTACAGCAGAGCCCAGTGTAGCTACAGCAGAGCAGTGTAGCTACAGCAGAGCCCAGTGTAGCTACAGCAGAGCACAGTGTAGGTACAGCAGAGCCCAGTGTAGCTACAGCAGAGCCCAGTGTAGCTACAGCAGAGCAGTGTAGCTACAGCAGAGCCCAGTGTAGCTACAGCAGAGCCCAGTGTAGCTACAGCAGAGCCCAGTGTAGCTACAGCAGAGCCCAGTGTAGGTACAGCAGAGCCCAGTGTAGGTACAGCAGAGCCCAGTGTAGCTACAGCAGAGCCCAGTGTAGGTACAGCAGAGCCCAGTGTAGCTACAGCAGAGCCCAGTGCAACCACTGCCTCTGATCTGGCTGACTCACTAAACACAAATGCTTTGTTTGTAAATGATGTCTGAGTGTTGGAGTGTTCCCGAGGCTTTCCGTAAAACATTTTTTAGAAAATGTGCCTTTTGGTTTGCTTAATATAAGCAATTTGAAGTTGTTTATACTTTTACTTTTGATACTTAAGTACATTTTTGCAATTACATAGACTTTTGATACTTAAATATATTTAAAACCAAATACTTTGAGACTATTACTCAAGTAGTATTTTACCTGGTGACTTTCACTTTTACTTGAGTCATTTTCTGTTAATTAAGGTATCTTTACTTTTACTCAAGTATGACTTTTGGGTACTTTTTCCACAACTGTCATAGTGCTATTGTCATAAGATTATAGGCGCGGATCACAAGATAACACCAGGAATGAATGCTGTTCTATCCAGTCTATGAAGAAACCAACCACACCCTTCATTGGCTGACACTGTAAACCCCTAGAAGACTCTAGGCCCAGAATATTGATTCCTGCTTGACTATCATGATCTGTACACACTCTCAGTCTAGATTTAGCCCTGAGTGTTAATCTATGTATTTACACATCCACATAGTGCACTTCACAATCATTTTTAATATTTTCTCTCTGCATTGTTGGGAAGGGCCCGTAAGTAAGCATTTCACTGTTAGTCTACACCTGTTGTTTACTAAGCATGTGACAAATAACATTTGATTTGATTAATTATAGTTGTGAGGGAGTTGAGATGTGACAGGAAAGAAGGAGAAAGCAAGAGAGAGAGAGAGAGAGATAATGAGAGAGAGAGTTACAGAGACAGAGAGAGAGTTACAAAGACAGAGAGAGAGACGGAGACAGAGAGAGAGTTACAGAGACAGAGAGAGAGAAGGGGAAAGCAAGAGAGAGAGAGATGATGAGAGGGAGAGTTACAGAGACAGAGAGAGAGAAGGAGACAGAGAGAGAGAGTTACAGAGACAGAGAGAGAGAAGGAGAAAGCAAGAGAGAGAGAGATGATGAGAGAGAGAGTTACAGAGACAGAGACAGAGAGAGAGTTAAGGAGAAGGAGAAAGAAAGACAGAAAGAGGAAAAGAGGTAAGGCACATGTTAGGTCTGGTGGCAGTGGAGCGTCAGTGGGAGGACTGATCTGTCTGTTTCCTCTGTGTGATTGGTTCTCTCATTAGATGCCAGGCCCTGTAACCGGAGCGAGGCCTAATGCCTTGCTGTGTTTAGATAAGCACACAAACCATTTGGCTATAATAGCAACCTTTTCAAAAACAAACCTCAAAATGAAAGGAGGCCAGCCACGGAAAAGCCGGCTGCAGATTATTTTGAGAAGGGAGAACGACACGACCATGAAAAATCGTAAACTGCAACTGAAAATAAACCCAGGCGTGCTGTGTGCAGTGCACCACCACCTACCCAACTGCCCTCCTGGTCACCAGCCCCCTCTACTCTCCTCTCGTCCCCACTTCTTTCCTTTCTTCTCGCATTCCCCCTCACTTTTGTTTCCCTCCTCTCTTCCTCCTTCACTTCTCATATCTTTCTCCTCTTCCTCCTCTCTTCTCCTCCTCCTCTTTCTACCCCTCACCTTCACCTTCTCAGCGTAGACGTGTCAGAGAGTTCAACTCACACAAACCAGGCCCTCATTCCACACTGATGCAGTCACATGATAAGCTGCTCTGCCTGTCACTTATCAGTAATTTACTGCTACTCTTTCCCTCACAAAATGAGCCTCTCCCCCTGCAGCCCTTCCACCTACACTGAAGAAGGCAAAGCACATCATCTCCCTGTTCTCTCTGACACAAGATTAGAATGTTTACTGACATCAACAACAAGCGTTACCTGGGAGTTTTTTCAGCAGATCTCAGAGAGAACCAAGAGAGAAGTGAAGAAGAGTAACAGGGTTCTACAAAGAGAGGAAGATGGGTTCTGCTCTAACTTGCTCCAGTCACTAAAGTGGAAGCCTGTGTATTCTAAATTGTAGCCCAAATCACATAATTGGCTGCCACTGGCGGACATGTTTATTTCCATGACCAATGGTTTAGTTGCAGGTTGTGTGAAGAAGTGGAACCAGGTTTTGGGGGTCAGGGGAGCAAGGTGTGGACCTGTCCCAGAGGTTGATGCTCCCTGCTCGGGGGGACAGGCCGTCAGAGTCCTGGCCCACCCTGCTAAGAGCAGCCGGGCCTCTGGGGGCCTCCTGACAGTGACAGCTCCCAAGCCACGCCTGGCCCCGTAGTGCATAGGTAACACAGGTAACATCACCTCGGGGCAGGGAGAGAGGAACACACTGGGACACCTGCAGCTGCAACTGTAATTTGTCTTATCTCATGTTCAGGGTGTTTTATGAGAGGCAGAAGACAAGGTGAAACAGCGAGCAAAACAAGCGCATGTCCCATTCAGGAAATCCTCTCTCTCTTAAATGGGTTGTCTCTGTGCTCGACTCATTTCTCGAACACGTACGGGTGGAAAAAGACTGACACAAGGAATAATCGTAATCAATTACTTTTTGTAAACTTTATGTCTGAAACCAACCAACACCACCTCAAAGCTTTCTGAGAGGATCCAAACTAGTATATTACTGGGCAAGTGGGACCCAAAGTTTAGCAAAAGTAATTTTCCGTTGTTATGTGACAGAGTGTGTGAGTTTGAGAACAACACAGGCCTGATTTGTGTGTGATGGCTGGGGGTAACTCATGTTCCCCTCCTTCCCGTACTATATCTCATCCAGGGGTATTAGACATTGACACTACCAGGGGCAGTGACAACACAGATACTTCCTTCCTTCAGAGAAGCCTTCATCAGTCCCCTACCCACCCTCTGCCTGCCTGTTTTCAAAGGCAGTAGCAGATTTCCCCTGCCCCATTCTCAGCAATCAGCCCAGTTAGGGTCTGCCCATCCAGCCCAAATCCCTTCATGGTTATCAGTAGAACTCTGAGCTGGGGCTGCTGGGGGCAAGGCTTTTCACTCACACAGGGACTGGGTGGGACTCTCTCATAAGGGATTGTGAAAGGCCGTGACACACGCTTATCCACACCCCAGTGCACCCCAACAAAAATATATATACAGTATCTAAACTAAATAATAAAGGCAGCCCAAACCATGTCTAGTACACACACACACACACACACACACACACGCACACGCACGCACGCACGCACAAACAACAGAGCCAAGTTGATATCCACCATGCCGGATGAGGACTTCCTACATTATTCAGACGCTATAAGACATTACTTTGGTGTTGGGGACTGCATTGAAGTTCAGATCTGCCACAACTCCAGGCAAAATGACAACTCTTAGGTCACAGACTCAAAGCTCTGGTTGGTCTGTTTGCAGGATCTCTAAACAAAGACATTTCACTTTTCTCAAACAGTACAGTACCACTCTTTCAGTTATTTCTACTTTCAGAGGTTGAGGTTTGTAAATCATATTAAGTCTAGACTGTTTTCTTGACATTTCTAATTGATCATAACAGGAAGCAGTCTTCTGTCTCTGGTCAGGTCCAACCTAGCATGAATCATACCATCCTACGATGTATATCAATGTAACGCAAAGCAAACAGAACGTTATAAAAACACCATTATAGTTTTATCCAGGCGCCTTTTGTTTCTGCCGCTGAATTGGGCTGGAAAAAGAGACGTTCAAATGGAACTCTGAATCAGGTTTTGTCCCAGCTGTCATCTATTCTACAGTATGTGATGTGTGTGTAAGCAGAGAGTAACTCAAGCCTCTGCATTTCACTCTGGAATGGTTTAGGTTAGAGCGAATGAGGGGGGAAACCTACAGAGAATAACATTGGCTAGAAGTTACCCATGAGAAACAACAGATTGATGCCTCACATATGCAGAGTGAAAATATGTCAGAGTGGAGTACCATCATATCCCAGCGGTTGAATAACAGAAGGGCATGGGATGATTGAAGGGGTCAACCAATTTTCTTCCTCAATCTGCATCTCAATCCAGTGGTTTTCTTCAGATACCGTGTTTTGAAAATACATTCCCAAAAATGCCTCTCTAGAAACCATTGCAAAATCAAAGCAAGCATTGGTATAGTGATGGCGTGAACACAAGTCCATTATCTGAAGTTTTAGATTTTTAGTATGAGCCAAACAGATTAGTTTCCAAGGTCTACTGTTTATGACAATTTCTATCACAAATAAGACAAAAAATAGGAGTATAAAAAGAAGAAACATGAATTAAAAACAATTACTTTGGTTTTGGCTCTTAACTCAAACCTCTAACACAAACAGAGACACAAACAGTGACATAGATCCATCTCTCCAGAAATAAGTCCCTCACTTTTGCCGCGTGTTATAGACCCCCCTCAGCCCCCAGCTGTGCCGTGGACACCATATGTGAATTGATTGCCCCCCATCTATATCGTCAGAGTTCGTACTGTTAGGTGACCTAAACTGGGATATGCTTAACTTGTTAGGGAGTGGCAGCTGAGGGGTCGGTTTTGGAGAGCCTGGCGTGCCCAAAGTAAAATGCCTCCCATCCAGGCCCAGAAAATAGGATATGCACATATTTAGTGCCATTGGATAGGAAACACTCTGAATTTTCCAAAAGTGTTAACCATTTGTCTGTGAGTGAAACAGAACGCATATGGCAGGCGAAACCCCGAGGAATGTCTGTCCTGGAAAAAGTGGTTTTGACAGAGTGCCTCATTGGGAACCCCTCCCTCATGAAAATGACCATATAAGGGCATATTAGTGTTTTTTTTACCGTCTTTATCGATCAGTTTATATTCCGGTTGATTTATAATAGTAAATATACATAAAAGTGTTCCTAAGGATACATTTAAAACTATGTTTGATTGTTCTTGGACAAGTTTATAGGTATAAGATGAACGAGTTTGGCCACGCTTTCAATGGACTAGTGGAGGCTGTCGCTTTCTGATTATAACGCGAACCAAAATGGAAGATTTATGGATAAAATACATTACTTTTTCTAACAAAAGAACCATGGATTGTCTTCGTTGGACACTTAGGATGACCTCAGCAGAAGTTCTTCAACAGGTAAATTGATTTGTTTTCGGCTGTGAAATGTGTTATGTGTGTGCCATGATGGCTAATCGATTCATGGCTATGGGAAAATATGTGAGGTGCTACCCTCAAACAATAAAATGTGTATGCTGCTTTACGCCGTAAAGCCTTGGAAATTTCAAAAGCCTTTGAAATCTGACACGCTGTGATATTGCCAAGAAACAGAGCTTTTGATGAGTATGGAACACTTGCAGGATGTTTAATAATTCAACTTTGGATATTGAATTTGGCGCCTTACATTTCACCTGGTAGTGTCGGGAAGAGCAGCCGCCAGCGCCCCAACAATCCCTGAGAGGTTAACTACTTAGGGAGCAGTGGGCGCTAGATGCTTACCCGTGAAATGTAAGGCGCTAAATTCAAACAAAAAGTTGAATTATTAAACATTCATCAATATACAACTGTTGCATAGTCATCAAAAGCTCTGCTTCTTGGCAATATCACAGCATTGTCAGATTTAAAAAAGGCTTTACGGCGAAAGCACAACATTTGATTGTTTGAGGATAGCACCTACAATATTTACACATTAGCATAAATTCATAACCCAACGCGGGTCTCAAAAAAATTCATAAAATCACTCATATAAAATCCCTTACCATTCAAATAACTTCTGCTGAGGGCTTCCCAAGTGTCCAATGAAGACAATCCATGCTTCTTTTGTTAGAAAAAGTCATTTATTATATCCATAAATCTCTGTTTGTTTGGCTATGATCGTGAAAATCCACCGCTGAGTCGCCCATTGAACCGTGAAGAGAACGCTGTTCACATTATACCTATACACTTGTCCAAGAACAATCAAACATCATTGATAATGTATCCTTAGGAACACTTTTATGTATATTTACTATAATATTTCAACCGGATTATAAACTGGACGATAGGAAAGGAAAAACCCACAGCACGCCAGAGCCCGTGAACGCGCCTCCTCTTCTGTTTACTCCGATGACTAGTTCGAAATTCTTCTTCTATTACCATCCAGAGCAACCTAACATCACCAAACACTGTCTAGAGACTGTTGACATCCAGTGGAAGCAATAGGTACTGCAATCTTACTCCCATATATGGCTGTTTTCAATAGGAAGGGATTCAAAATGAGGCAATGTGTCAAAAACACTTTTTCCAGGACAGAAATTC
The DNA here is from genome assembly GCA_030435695.1 of Brachymystax lenok tsinlingensis. Taxonomy (NCBI): domain Eukaryota; kingdom Metazoa; phylum Chordata; class Actinopteri; order Salmoniformes; family Salmonidae; genus Brachymystax; species Brachymystax lenok. The sequence continues at coordinate 156,486 of JAGFMH010000061.1, read as the reverse complement.
CTCGGGTTTTCGCCTGCTATATCAGTTCTGTTATACTCACAGACAATATTTTAACACTCTTAGAAACTTCAGAGTGTTTCCTATCCAATAGTACTAATGTCCATATGTGCATATCCTAGTGTCTGGGCCTGAGTGGCAGGCCTTTTACTTTGGGCATGCCAGACTCTCCAAAACCGACACCTCAGCTGCTGCTCCCTAAGAAGTTAAGATGGTGAGGAAAGCACTTTTAAAGAACAACCAGGCATCCTCTACTGACGGGATGAGGTCAATATCCTTCCAAGATACCCGGGCCAGGTCGACTAGAAAGGCCTGCTCGCAGAAGTGTTTTAGGGAGCGTTTGACAGCGATGAGGGGTGGTCGTTTGACCGCGGACCCATAACGGATGCAGGCAATGAGGCAGTGATCGCTGAGATCCTGGTTGAAAACATCAGAGGTGTATTTAGAGGGCAAGTTGGTCAGGATGATATCTATGAGGGTGCCCATGTTTACGGATTGGGGGTTGTACCTGGTAGGTTCCTTGATTATTTGTGTGAGATTGAGGGCCTCTAGCTTAGATTGTAGGACGGCCGGGGTGTTAAATAAGCTGGTTTGAACTAAGACCAGATATAGCCCTTGGTTCACTCCAGACTTGACTGCCCTTGACCAGCACAAAAACATCCTGTGGCGTCCTGCACTAGCATCGAATAGTAAAACTGACTATCCTACCGATCCTTGACTTTGGCGATGTCATTTACAAAATAGCCTCCAACACTCTACACAGCAAATTGGATACAGTCTATCACAGTGCCATCCGTTTTGTCAGCAAAGCCCCATATACTACCCACCACTGCGACCTGTATGCTCTCGTTGGCTGGTCCTCGCTACATATTCGTAGCCAAACCCACTGGCTCCAGGTCATCTATAAGTCTTTGCTAGGTAAAGCTCCACCTTATCTCAGCACACTGGTCACCATAGCAACACCCACCCGTAGCACGCGCTCCAGCAGGTACATTTTACTGGTCATCCCCAAAGCCAAAACCTCTTTGGCCACCTTTCCTTCCAGTTCTCTGCTGCCAATGACTGGAACGAATTGAAAAAATCACTGAAGTTGGAGACTTATATCTCCCACACTAACTTGAAGCATCAGCTGTCAGAGCAGCTTACCGATCGCTGCAGCTGTATACTGCCCATCTGTAAATAGCCCATCCAACCAACTACCTCAACCCCATATTTGTTTTTGTTTTTGTTTTTCTGCTCTTTTGCACACCAGTATTTCTACTTGCACATCCTCATCTGCACATATATTACTCCAGTGTAAATTGCTAAATTATAATTACTTCGCCACCATGGCCTATTTATTGCCTTACCCCCTTACATAATTTGCACACACTGTATACTGATTATTCTATTGTGTTATTGACTGTACGTTTGTGTACGTCCCATGTGTAACTCTGTGTTTTGTTTTTGTCGCACTGCTTTGCTTTATCTTGGCCAGGTCACAGTTGTAATTGAGAACTTGTTCTCAACTGGCCTACCTGGTTAAATAAAGGTGAAATATTTTTTTTAAATAAATAAACACACTGCGCATAACTACAGCTGAACAAAGACAGACAAGGAAGAGGCTAAAGCCTTGCATTGGGAGGGAATTAAGAGACACTGATCTAACATAGACATCTGTAAACCAACCATGACCTGGGGACTAGAGCTAGCTGGTGAGGCTGGGGGTAGGGAGTGGGATGGAGCCATGGAGGGTTAGACCCTGTGTTGCCTCCAGTAGCATCAACGGTTGATCCACCAGTCTGGGACTGCGGCTGAAATGAAGCTGGAGTCTGGGGACTGCATCTTGCAGCACAGCCTACAGCCCACTGCTAATCACCCTACTGTGTTACACCACCTCTGGAGAGGCCATCGCCCTATAGTCAGCTGCCCTCTCCCTCTTCTCCTCTGCCTTCCGGGGGAGTACCACTCCAGTACCACGTGCACCCACAGCCATGATTCACACAATCAGCCAGAGGAAAGGAGGCCATGCTGACCCCAAACAGGAACACTGTCAGGGGAAGAGAGGGAGGGAGAGAGGGAGGACGAGAGGGAGAGAGGGAGGGAGATAGGGAGAGGGAGGGAGAGGGAGAGAGGGAGGGAGAGGGAGAGAGAGGGAGGGAGAGAGGGAGAGAGAGAGGGAGGGAGAGGGAGAGAGAGAGAGAGGGAGGGAGAGGGCAAGCATGGGGGAGTTTATTATTTGCCAGAACCTTTTTCAACAAAACAACAAAGGAACAGCATCAGAGAGGAGTTTGGATTATCTTAACTAAGGGGGCTGAGTGAGGCTTTACCTACTGAGAGCTGAAGCAAGCGGTGTGCTTCAGAAGCCTACAGATGAGAAGGGGGGAATTAGGAGGTAGGGCCGGGCCTATTGAGTGTGGAGATATTTGGCGCTGGCACTTAATCAAAGTGATTAGGTCTTGGGAAGCCAAGCCCACAGGTTATCCTTCAGGAAGCATACCAAGTAGTTATCAAAAACCCCCCAAGTTCAAAGCAGCTCAATTTTCCTATATTAGAAAGAAGAAGTGTTTTGGACAGCCGCCTCCAGAGTTATTTCTAGGTAAAGAACTGTGTCTGAGATGTTTGTACTTGCATGCTCTTCAGGAGACAAGAGGAGGAGGAGGAGAAAGAAAAGCTGTGTTCTGAAGTGGAGTCCAGGTCCGTCAGAGTCTGCACAGTGTGATCAATCACCCAAAGCCCAAGTCCCGGAGAAACCCGATCCGCAAGAGTGTCCAACTTTCACACAGCTCCCTCTCTCTGACAGCTTAAGGCTGGGCGGCAAAGTACATTTCACATGTTTTAATTGTTGTCATTTAGCAGACACTCTTATCGAGAGCAACTTGCATACATACTGGTCCCCGTGGGAATCGAACCCACAACCCTGGCATTGCAAGCGCTGTGCTCTACCAACTGAGCCACACGTGACCAGTCAGATAGTTACTTAAATCCACTTAAATTCCAGCACCACGGCTGTCAGAGTGGATATTTTGATACGTTAGATCAACCTGTTTACTTTTGTGAGGATTTAAGAGCATTGTATCTGGGGCAGGAGAGATTGTAACTTTAAACCCCTCTCTGTGTAGTCTGTAATACTCCAGGCCTGCTACTGTTGGTTCAACCTGGACAGAGACGGATACCTAAACAATCCCATCAGGGTAGCGGTGGGCGGTGAGAGGACACGGTGCCAGGGGTCCATGGTGGAGAGCCGTTTACACACGTAGGAAGGATCAGTGTGACATGTTGTGGGAGATTTTCCTTGAAGTTTCTAATGCGGCAGGCTGTATGTGTATGAACCTGTGAGATGTTGGGAATGATCTGATCCTGTAAGGAATGACGTAACTCAGGTGCAGGGGCCTCCTGAAACTAGGCTGTAAACACTGAGGTCGTTCCATAAACACATACTTCTTGGTAGCCTAGCGGTTAAGAGCACTGGGCAAGTAACCAAAAGGCTGCTGCTTAGAAATCCCAGAGCCGACTAGGTGAAAACTCTGCCGATGTGCCCTTGAGCAAGGCACTCAACCCTAATTGCTCCTGTAAGTGACTCTGCATAAGGGCATCTGCTAAATGACTCAAATGTAAATGTACTCCTGAAAAGTTACCATGATCAGGTGTGACAAGGTTAATGAGGCTAATGCCTGGGCCCATAACTGGAATAGAACGCTGGATAACCTAACTGGGCTTTCTATCAAATCCAACCCTTGAAGGCCAAGATAAAGGATCTGTGCAAACAGAGATGAGTCTCATACCCATGGGTAAATAAGTGGCTGGGTAGCGTTCTCTCAGATCTCAGTCAAGGCCAAAGTGTGACAACATGCTTTACAACATGAAAGAGTGGCTTTAGCTCTGTCAGAGGTTTACACATCCATGGCCACAGTACAGCAGAACTCAGCCTGGTTCCATATTGAACACCATGTACATTACTGAAAGGATTCTATAACAGACCTGCCAGAGCTCAGGACTAGGAGCATGGCTTCAATAGACTCACGCATCTGTCTAACGTTAGGACCAGCGGAAACACATGTCGCTCTAATTGTATTTTCGTCCAAATTGCAAAATAGCTACTTGGGAAAGAAGCTAAAATAACATACAAACAACAGCAACTATGATAACAAGTGAGGTTGGAATGAAAAAGAGATGAAAAACACGGGGCTTAACAAATTCAACGTTGCTCTTTGAAAGAGGATCCCCTAACATTACTGGCCCAGTATTGATTTACTCTGCAATTTCGTGTCTCTCTCCCCATGCCAGCTCCCCAATCTTGGTCGGTCGAGCAGGAGGTCCCTGCAAATAACACTCATCTGATTTTTCCAAAACATAAAAGATTAATACCTTGATTCTTTACAGACACAAGATAATAGAAGGTTGGAGAGCTCAAATTGGTATTTGGAGAAAGGAGTCTTGAAAGCAAAATGAGATATCTACAGACCAAGGGGTTTCTTTAATAAACCATAATGTTGTAGGGGGTTATTTTGTCTATGTGATGGAAAATCTGTAGGCCCATCTTAAAACAAGACAAGAACAAGATCTCTTATCCTTTCTTTGTGTATATAACACATCAGAATGGTGGTAAATACAAACCATTTTTAAATAGAAAAATATACATAAGCTATCTAACCTAAAGATGCCAGAAAATGACATATTGGACATGCAATAGCTTAGAATAACCATGAACTGTTCCTTTGCTATATGGCTGTGAACTGAAGGTGCTGTTTCCAAAGAAAAAGGGTCAACGGTACTTTGAGTTACAGAAAAGTAGGAATTACTTCAAAGTTTTATAAAACAGTTTCCCTTCTGGCTGCAGTGCAACAGAAGCCCAAACATTTTTATCCAAAGATGAAAATAAAAAGATAACTCGGTTTTTGCATTTCAGTCCAAATAGCATAAAGTAAACAGAGCTCTCGGAACACATCAACTATTCTTTTTCAAAGAAAGCCCTGCTGTTCCATTTCAAATAGCTCAGGGTTATGAGACATTATGCTGCCTTCTAGCTTCTAAATGTATTCAGGCAGCCTACAGTAAATATAGGAGATACATCTTCAAATGACTCTATTCCCCATATACTGCCCGTTTGTCTGTTCTCTGTGTGGGGGTGCTTTGGGATAACAAAGTAACTGGCTCCCATATCCCCACACACAACAAACCACACACACACACACATTTATATTTCAATGCCAAGCATAGAAACAGCCTAATTGAGGTATAGGAATAATGTCAGGCTCTTCAATTCCTTACACCAAGGTGTGTACATAATGATGACTTCCAGCTACAGTAATGCCAACACTTGTCAGAAAATCATTTTACAGTTAGTTTATGTTATGACTCAACTCAGCTCACACTCCATTAAACAGGTAATAAATGTGTTATAAAGCAGTTACAAGCCCCTGAGGCCAATGAGGGCCAAGAAGCAGTGTGTTTACGAGACGATGTTTATTACAGGCTGGGCCTTATCATTATGGACCAAAGAGCCTCACAGTACAGAGCCTCCTGGTGCTAACAGTAGCACAGGTCCTGTAAACATTAGCCTGAGCAGCGCTAGGATAATGCTGGAGCCTCCTGCTAACACAGGTCATATAAACACGAGGCTGACCAGTGCTATGCTAATAGCCTAATAGCCAGGCTGGGCCTTATCATTATGGACCAAAGAGCCTCACAGTACAGAGCCTCCTGGTGCTAACAGTAACACAGGCACTGCAAACAGCAGCGCTATGCGCTAAGCTAACACAGGTCCAGTAAACAGAAGGCTGACCAGCGCTAGGCTAGGCTAATGGAGGTGAATAGGTGGCCATAATAGTGTCAGGTGCTACCTACATCCCATTACAAAGGTCAGAGTGGTAATGAGAAAGGCTAGTGACAGGATGAGAGATCTGAGGGCTACTAGCGGCTAACATGTGGGTTAATAATACAAATATTTAATCTATCCACCAACACATATGTCCTGTCTACTGTCCAGAGCCCTGTTGGCAGGTAGAGAGAGGAGAGCTTTGACCTGAAGACCTGCAGTCACCCACAGCAGGATAAATATAGGAGCTGAAAGAGTGTCTGAGTAGTCACTGACAGATCTAATCACACACATCCCATAAAGCCATTTTCCATAGCCAGAGATGGGCCTAGAAAGGTATATGTGTTTTGTTGTAGCAGTGCTACCGTCTTCAGTTCTCATTCCCTCAAAGTAAACATAGACAGAAGCACAATTGGATGCTTTATCCCCTCAGACCAACATCCCTCCATTTCATTCCACCAGGGCCAGACAATATCAGCATAAACAGTCTTGACTCATTCATCATTCTGGATTTGCGGTAGGTGAATGGATGAGTAGATTCACATGAAGTCCTTGCTGTAGTCAGTGTAATCTAAATCCATTTGCATATGAGAATGATTTTCAAAAGGCTTGTCTATAATGCAGAAGAGCCTTTTAGAATGTGTTTACTGGTTTACAGTTGCCACCCACACTGACAATCCCAGCATGGTTTTGCATCATTTTGTGAGACATGCAGCATTGAATAATTCAGTCACTCATCTCTGGCAGAGCAGCTCATTTGAAAACACACACACACACACACACATGCACGCACACACAGTGTACAATATATACACTGTGTACAAAACATTAGGAACACCTGCTCTCTCCATGACATAGGTGAAAGCTACAGACCAGGTGAAAGCTCCAGTACGATCCCATATTGATGTCACTTGTTAAATCCACTTCAGTCAGCGTAGATTAAGGGAAGGAGACGGGATAAAGAAGGATTTTTAATTAAGCCTTGAGACAAATGAGACATGTGTACCATTCAGAGTGTGAATGGCCAAGACAAAAGATTTAAGTGCCTTTGAACAGGGTATGGTAGTAGGTGCCAAGCGCACCAGTTTGAGTATGTCAAGAACTGCAACGCTGCTGGGTTTTTCACACTCGACAGTTTCCAGTGTGTATCAAGAATGCTCCACCACCCAGGACATCCAGCCAACTTGACACAACTGTGGGAAGCATTGGAGTCAACATGGGCCAGCACCCCTGTGAAACGTTTTTGACACCTTGTAGAGTCCATGCCCTGATGAATTGAGGCTGTTCTGAGGGTAAAAGAATGCAGCACAATATTAGGAAGGTGTTCTTAATGTTTTGTACACTCAGTGTAGATGCTACAACAGTACCAAACCCGTCCCTTCAGAATAGGGAGATCCTATTATCAAACTGTCAGAACCTGTCTAGCGCTGTTTCTTTCTACACTGGGGCCTTTGTCTGTCTGTCTGTCTCTGTGTCTGTGTCTGTGTCTGTGTGTGTGTGTGTGTGTGTGTGTGTGTGTGTGTGTGTGTGTGTGTGTGTGTGTTAGGGGAATCAGAGGTACCCTGGTCCATTTAGAGGTTATGTGCAGTATGTACTGTAACTCTAAATCTGCATCATCAGTTGAAGAGGACCAGTTAGATTTCCAGTGTACACCATGCATTATTTACACACAGAGTTGCGTGCTTTAAACTGCGCTGAAATATACATGCAGCATATGTTAATTTGGCAGAGTGCTCTAACACACTGTAGTTGTAGAAAGAACACAAATGCAATGCAGAGAGGTACTCAAACATAGGGCGGGGTATGGTTGGGTGGGGGTGGTGGTGGTGTACTGGGTACAAGGCAGAAGGGGAGTGGAGGTGGAAGGGGTGGGATGGGGGGACAACAGACGTGAGGGTGTCAGACTTTATAAATGGGTGAGGAAATGTCTTTATCCCAAGTTTGGAAGTCCCCCCTGTTTCGGGCCGGCAACTGGCTCCGCCAAATTCCCAGCAGTGGCTCTTAACAGGGCCTTCCTGCCGTGCTGCCAGCCTGTTCCCCCTGCCTTAACAACATCCCAGCTGACACACACACACACACAGCCAGCCTGTTCCCCCTGCCTAAACAACATCCCTCCCAGCTGACACCCTCATCGCACCCTGCCAACAGACACCACACACACACTTTAAACCCACAATCTGCTCCCCCTCCATGCAAGCACACTTATACACTATTACATACAGAGAGAGGCAGAGATTGAGGAAGAGATAGAGGGATGGAGACAGAGAGAGAGAGGGAGAGAGAGGGATGGATGGAGACAGAGAGGGGTGGAGAGAGAGAGGGAGGAAGAGAGAGGGATGGATGGAGACAGAGAGGGGTGGAGAGAGAGATGGGTGGAGAGAGAGAGGGATGGAGAGAGAGGGATGGAGAGAGAGAGGGGTGGAGAGAGAGAGGGGTGGAGAGAGAGAGAGAGAGAGAGAGAGAGAGAGAGAGAGAGAGAGAGAGAGAGAGAGAGAGAGAGAGAGAGAGAGAGAGAGAGAGAGAGAGAGAGAGAGAGAGAGAGAGAGAGAGAGAGAGACAGAAAAAAAGGAAAGCACCTTCTAAGCCTTCCTAAGATTCTTGGACCAGGAGAGAGAGAAAGATAGAAAGAGAATGCTGGACATGACTGGATTACTTTGCACACATTCAGAACACATCCTGCCAGAGCTGGCATCTGTACAGTAGCTGTGAATGTAGGTGTGTGTGGAGGCCAAACACAACTGCTCCTGCAGGAGGCCTGGCTGTGTTCTTCCTGAGCTGGCTGAGGACGTAGAGCAGGAGAGACAGAGAGTACCCACTACCCGTGCTGCCTTGCTGCTGCCACACTGCCGGGTGAGGCCATAGTAATTACAGCAGAACAGCACGCTCCAGCCTGGGCCTTCAAATGGCACCATATGTTTTCCCAGACTAGCCGGCTGAATACATGGCATTTACCCATTAAGGATGCACTGTGCTGTGTCTGGGAATCCCTCACAAACAGACTAACAGTCACTAATGCTCTTATAAAAGAGACTGAGACACAGAGACCCCCACTCCTCTCCTATGAACATTAAACCATCAGCTGTGGGTCATTTACTAACCACGACCCACCATGCATCCTCACGCGTCCTTCCTGTTCCCTTTAACCATTTACAAGGCCTTTTGGGTTTTTACGTCAAACACACAGAGACACAAGTGTGTGTGTGTGTGTGTGTGTGTGTGTGTGTGTGTGTGTGTGTGTGTGTGTGTGTGTGTGTGTGTGTGTGTGTGTGTGTGTGTGTGTGTGTGTGTGTGTGTGTAGGTGTGTTATCGTGCGCGTGTGTTCTTTCTTTTTTCAGCGGTTTAGTCGAGTGTAAAATGTTTGGTTAATCAGAAACTGGGGCTGACTAAACGTGAAGTCACAGACGTCAGGATGTCCATCTCTTCCGAGGTGACAGGTATTGACTGTTGTCTAAAGGGGATATATAGTACTGGGGTCAGCAGTGACAGTATGGTCACACAGCCAATGACCCAGTAAAACAATACTCCTAACAAATGCTATGGCTTTAACTTACTTGTATCACTGCATGATGCTTTCTACCTAAAAGATAGAGCGATAGTTGTATCACTAATACATAGGCCAGTATTCACTTCTAAAATACTAAGTCTCTGACGTACACTCATCCCCTCATGTGTTTTCACTGATATCTGTATCACTAGTAATAAAACATAGCACTAGGCCCAGCAGTACATTCACTTCTAATGACATATTCATTGAAATGATTGTTACCGTGACCTCTTTTAAGGAAGGATGTCTCCCCCCTCTGTGTGTTATTGCTGGATGTACTGCTATCACAGTAAAGCCCTTTGTTAATGAGAACACCCTTCACAGCAGCAGTCACAGATTACTATCGAGAGGAGGAAACAAAAACATCATGTAAGTAAATATGGCCCCTAATTAGTGTGACAGGGTTGAACACAGAGATAAGACATCCAAGCAGCCATGAGGCCTAGCAGACTCTGACACACACACACACACACACACACACACACCTGTATAAATCAATGTTTTAATCAGGTTTCTTCAGCACTTGAGGTAGCACTAAGCCTCAGACACATTATCTGATTGATCTGATGCCACCAGCTCCTTATTAAAAGCCATCACAAGACCTTCTTCATCCTGAACCATCTGAACACACAGTACAGAACAGAAAGGACACACGGAGTGTGTTCAGGATCTAGAGATCTGTGAGAGGCGAAGTGTGCACAATATTGACAACGTTGAGTATAATATAGAGAAATAGAGAAGTTAGGTAAAGAGGGCAGCCTTTTGGATATGTGTCTAGGTCAGTCTTGAAAGGACAAAACAATACTCAGAATGTAGTATTCTGACATGCGAGTATGGAGTCATGTTTTTGCCATAACATGATAGGCCTAGTGACAAACCAGCTCACATACCTCATTTAACCCACTCCACCCCAGGCATACAAGCACACAAACCTGTTACTGATCGGATCTGATATGGCAATGTGATGCGATGCAATGTGCACCTGGCTCAGCCACACCTGCATGCTCTTTAGCATGTCAATCACACAAATCAGATCTGTCTGACTAGTTCTCACAGAAAGAGCTGCTTGTCTGCCTGCCTGCCTGCGTGTGTACCTGTCTGTCTGTGTGCCTGTCTGTCTTGGTGCCTGTGTGTCTGCCTGTCTGTCTGCCTGCCTGTCTGTCAGTGCAGCCTCTCTGCCAGGTGTGTGTCTCGGTGTGTACGTGTGGGGCTACATTGAGAGTACTGTGTACAGGTGGGCCTCCTGGTGCAGGAAGGCCTCCTCGTGCAGCTCTGACCAGCGCAGCTGTGACCAGCTCCGAGTCACTCACCAGCTGGAGGGGCTGTGACCTCACTCCTTGGCTATGGAGGCCTGTCCTTGTCCCTTTCTGCAGTGTCCTGACTGTATGGTGGTTACAGTATGTGGCAGTACGGTATAGGGAGGGAAGAGCACTGCAGAATGAGGCAGTTTCTACTTGTTACTGTAGAAAACATACCAATCTGAATGTATTATATTTTCCTACTTGCCTAAACAGCTACTCTTAAACAGGTAATGATGAGCACAAACATTATTCTCCACTCCCACACACAGAAATACACTCACCTCACATACCTGCATGGTAGTGTGGAGCTGGCAACTGTTATCCATATACTGGGCCAGAGACCTGAGTGGTCCCATCTGTGACAGAGGCATTTAAGGATGTCAAAGCTAACTCGAACTAGCCTGGGCCTCTGTAGTGCCTGGCTGGCCAGGCTACACAGCCTACTGTAAAATAAATGACGCTGTTAGCTACAGTCTCTCTCCCAGGCAGGTGTGATACAATTATTGTGCAGCCAGGATGCCAGGATGACCCCCCCACCCCCACACACACACCAAATGCTGCTGTCTGTCAGCCCAGGGGTTTAATTAGCTTGGCATGCGTGACACTTATAATCACCTGCCATTACTGCCCCGGCCCGCATCTGCTTACAGCGTCTGTCAGTGGCGGGTAGGACGCAGAGTGTGTGTACGTGCGTGTGTGTGTGTCTCCCAGCTTGGCATCCACACACAAAGGGACAAACTCTCAACACACACAGAAATAATATTTCACATTTCACACAACGCAATCAACATTAGTGTTATGGAGAGAGTCAAGACTGATTCCAAGAGGTGATGATGACGTATTGGTTATCCACACTATCTTCTCAGTTTGTTTGTTTACTTTTTAATCAAGTCACCTTACCAATTCAATCATAAAAGCAGTGTTGGCTAAATGTAATTGAAATCAGGAGTCAGTTGATATATTGCAGGTACTGTAGTCCTATCTGAAGTTCCAGTACTGTGTAGGCCTATCTGAAGTCCCAGGATTAGGTAGGCCTATCTGAAGTCCCAGTACTGTGTAGGCCTATCTGAAGTCCCAGTATTAGGTAGGCCTATCTGAAGTCCCAGTATTAGCTAGGTCTATCTGAAGTCCCAGTATTAGGTAGGCCTATCTGAAGTCCCAGTATTAGCTAGGTCTATCTGAAGTCCCAGTATTAGCTAGGTCTATCTGATGTTCCAGTATTAGGTAGGCCTATCTGAAGTCCCAGTACTGGGTAGGCCTATCTGAAGTCCCAGTACTGGCAGAATGCAGGTGGAACAGGCCTGTGCTGTGTCAAACTGCTTTGTGAATAGGGACTACACCTGAGGCAGAATCCATCACAATGTGATTTCATGACATCAGAAGGAGAAAGTCCTTCCAGCCAGTAGCAGAGGAGGAGGAGATGAGGACGAGCACATCTCAGCCCCAGAAACTGCTTTAAAAAGTTAAAAGTGAATTCACCTCATCCCCCTGGCATATCTGTAGCTACCTATAGGCATAATGAGAGGATTGGATGGGGGGGATGGGAGGAGAGGCCATAGAGTTTACTAACTGGAGGATGGACCTCAGGCTGTGTAAATAGGGGCTATAGAGGCCTCAGGCTCCCTGTTGTGTGTGTGTGTGTGTGTGTTAGTCCACGTGGGTGCGCATGTGTGTGTGTATCATATAATATGAGTGCTTACCAACAAAAACAGCATGAATCTGCTACTGAGTGACAAAACGCTGTGGTCACAGTAGAGTCAGTGCAAGTTCACCTAAGCCAAAACGTACAGTACAAAAAGCTCCAGTGTTTCCTATTCATCTCCACAAGTTCCCATTCAGCTGTAAGCAGGCCCCAACATTGTGCTGCTGATTTTCCAACATCTGTCGGGGAGTTGTGTGGGTACACTAATTACAAATATCTGCACTAATCCTGGGGCGATAAGACAGTCATTACTCCAAGAGACATTTATCACTGTGGGATTGATGACCCATTACGCAGGCAGCCTTTGTAAAAAGAAGTGAAAGCGAAGTGATATCTCTCTATCCTACATCTGTACTGAAGCCATCCATTCCTCTGTCAGGAGACACCGTCGTTAGAACTCTAATTAACAGCCATGATTTTGGCCTAATAGAATAAATTCACTGGGTGAAGTCTGGGATCTGCAGATTGACTTCTTGTCATTTTTTCTGTTAATTGCCTGTTTCTACACTATGTCAAGGACTGCAGCAGTACCACATTTCAACAAAGATAATTCCCACTAACATCCACATAAGGACAAGCGCTAACGTACACATATGAACATACAGAAGTGAATGTGTCTGCATTTACATTTGTTGATGTGTTACAGTACCCACTCCCACTACACACATACTCCCCACACACACACTCTAACAACACACACACACACACACACACTCCCCCACACACACTCCCCCACACACACACTCCCCCACACACACACACTCCCCACGCACACACTCCCCACACACACACTCTAACAACACACACACACACACACTCCCCCCCACACACACACTCCCACACACACACACACTCCCACACACACACACACTCCCCCCACGCACACACTCCCCCACACACACACACTCCCCACACACACACCCCACACACACACACTCCCCACACACACTCCCCCACACACACACACACTCCACACACACACTCTAACAACCCCCCACACACACACACACACACTCTCCCACACACACACTCTAACAACACACACACACACTCCCACACATACAAACACTCCCCCCACACACATACACACTCCCCCACACACACACACGCACTCCCCACACACACACACTGCCTCCCCACACACACACACACTATGACAGTAGGTGAGGGGTAAAGGTCTGGCCACCTGCCTGCTGTGCCCCAATGTCGCTAGCAGTAATGAACAGAGACAGCTTGGGGACCGCCTGCCTGCTTGTCTACGTTGCCCCACACACACACACACACACACACACACACACACACACACACACACACACACACACACACACACACACACACACACACACACACACACACACACACACACACACACACACACACACACACACACACACACACACACACACACACACCCTATGCAGGGCCAAGCTGCTGCCGCTGGGGGCATGGGTGGGGTGGCAGAGATGTCCCATACAGTGACAGGCAGGTCCTACCTGTCTACCCATGTAACCCCCACCTTCATACACACACACACACACACACACACATCATCTCTCCCCCATCCTGACCCTGTGTAATTCCTCCAGAACCCATGTGCTGACAGGAGCAGCTGCAACCACTACAGCAGACAGATTAAATGTTCATAACTATCTCCTCCAACTTACATCTTCACCTTCAGGATAATTTATGACCCACCTGCCTGCCTTGGAGAGACAATATGCTTGCCATGGAATGAAGTGTTCCAGCGGTGTATGGAGTTTATAATTAACACTATAGGGTGGAGGGGGGTGGGTGAGGGTGGTGGAGTGGAGAGTACAAGGTAAGAGTAAATTTTGCCGTATGGGGTGTACCTCACATGTCACATCAGGCTATTCAACGATACGGTAAGACTAATTACATACTACCCTTCCCTGTCAGAGAGACAGAGAGAGAGAGACATACAGACACACAGGCAGGGGGTTCCCTGTCAGAGAGACAGAGAGAGAGAGACAGAGAGAGGGGGCTGTGAGCCACCAGAAATCACTGTTATTAACTCTCCTATTACAAATAAAACATCCCAGAAAGTAGCCAATTACAGATCCTGCCCCTTTGAAAGAGGAAAGCTTTAGTTCAGAGACCTATTTCATTTACAGAGAGGAAAAGAACCTGCTATAAGAGGCTGATTCTAAACGCTTCATTGACTAACCTTCATGTACTGGACAGTCACTCTACTGGAAAGACATACTTGAATGTAGACAGGTGTTCCTGGTTCTCTGGTGAGGGAAAATACACACTCTCCTCCAGTCAATTCCTCCACCGGCCCATAATGCCGTGCTCTTGTTTGTCAGTTCACACACCTGCCACACATCCTCCTCCCATCATGCTCTCTGGTTTGGTGTCTGACCAGAAATAATGCCCATGGTTTTCCTAAGGACCAGTAAAACAGACCACAGCACTCCCTACCCTACCTCCCTCCATGTGTTCACTTTGTCTATCTTTCTCCAATCCCTAAATGCTGTTTCCATATTAAAAGCAACACTTAATGGCTTGACTGTCTCTGCACCAAGTGGCCCTAAATGTCTGTGGTGCTTTAATGACATTCTTCTCTCTCTCTCTCTCAACGCTGTGTTGCATCGCCAAGCTATTACTGTGAAAAGCATAATTATGAAACGACTGTTTCCAAGAGCTGGGAGCAATTTAACACAGCTGTGATTTTCTTCACCATTCAATTCAAGGGCAAATAGTGCATTTAGCAGAAGGGGTGGCAATGGTACATAAAGTACTACCTACTGAATCAGGCCCATTTGTACGGCTTCCACTTCCACATCTACCCTACAAAATGAGGCTAACCATGTATCTAATGGTGTGATTAGGCTGTAGTATTCAGTGCCAGACCAGATATGAAATGTGGGAAAGGGGGTACCTAGTCAGTTGTACAACTGAATGCCTTCAACTGAAATGTGTCTTCCGCATTTAACCCAACCCCTCTGAATCGACATCCACGTCTTCGGCGCCCAGGGAACAGTGGGTTAACTGCCTTGTTCAGGTGCAGAAAGACAGCTTTTTACCTTGTCAGCTCGGGGATTCGACCTTGCAACCTTCCGGTTACAAGTCCAACGCTCTAACCACTAGGCTACCTGCCGCCCCCGTGCAGGCATAGTAGGTGTAAACAGGTTTTGGGCATGTCTTATCTGCATAGATGAATAAACAGTTCCTCTACATTCCAACCTGACTGAGACAGACGTGTTCTAATGTACTTTCCAACCATGCAGCCAACAGGAGGAGAGAGCTGAACGTGCTGTGGGGCGGAGTCTGACAACACAGAGGTTGTGTCATGCATAGCTGTATTATTGCTAAACGGGCGGGTGAATACATGGGAGAAATTTACAATCACAACTAGCACCTCAACCACCCAGGCCACAGGCGCTCTGATAGCATTGCACGCATACTGTCAGACAGACCACACAGACGTGTTTTAGATAAAGACAGACAAATTACACAGCTTTTTGAGATAACCATCGCTTTCAAATTAATTATAGTCCCTGGATGATGATGAAAAACACAGATGATGTGTTCTTATTTATGTTTTCCCTCAGAGGGGTGGAGGGTAAACATACCAGCAGTATGTGTGAGAGGTGGAGAGGTGTGTGAGTGTGAGAGGTGGAGAGAGGGAGAGTGAGAGAAAGAGAGAGAGAGAGAGGTAGAGAGAGAGAGAGGTAGGTAGAGAGAGAGACAGGTAGAAAGAGAGGTAGATAGAGGTAGAGAGAGAGAGAGATAGGTAGAGAGAGAGAGGTAGAGAGAGCGGTAGAGAGAGAGAGAGATAGAGAGAGAGAGGTAGAGAGAGCGGTAGAGAGAGGTAGAGAGAGAGAGAGAGAGAGATAGGTAGAGAGAGCGGTAGAGAGAGAGAGAGAGGTAGAGAGAGAGAGAGAGAGAGAGAGAGAGAGCGGAGAGAGAGAGAGAGGTAGAGAGAGAGATAGGTGAGAGAGAGGTAGAGAGAGAGAGATGGGTGAGAGAGCGGTGAGAGAGAGAGGTGGGAGAGAGTGAGAGAGAGGAGAGAGAGAGAGGTGAGAGAGAGAGAGGTAGAGAGAGGTGAGAGAGAGAGAGAGAGTGAGAGAGAGAGAGAGAGAGAGAGTGAGAGAGAGAGGTGGAGAGAGAGAGGTAGAGAGAGTGAGAGAGAGAGATGGGTAGAGAGGTAGAGAGAGGTGAGAGAGAGAGAGAGAGAGAGAGAGATGGGTAGAGAGAGAGGTAGAGAGAGAGAGATAGGGAGAGAGAGAGAGAGAGTAGAGAGAGGTAGAGAGAGAGAGAGAGGTAGAGAGAGAGAGAGAGAGAGAGAGAGAGAGAGAGAGAGGTAGAGAGAGCGGTAGAGAGAGAGAGATCGGTAGAGAGAGAGGTAGATAGAGAGAGATAGGTAGAGAGAGAGGTAGAGAGAGAGAGCAGTAGATGATGGTTGATCCAGTCACAGGTGTTTGCCCGCCAGCACATAACAGCGTAGCACCCTGAGGTAGAGAGACTCACAAAGGTGCAGCCAACCCTCTCCACCCCCTTCTTCCGGGTCTACGCCAGCCACACTCATTAAACAAATGAGAGCAAAGCTGTACACAAGTCATTAATGAACAGCTAACGAACGCCGATGAAGTTTGGGGTCACATGACATGTCATCCCCTCTCGCCCCTAACAGCCAACGAATCAGTCTATCACGTGGACTGTTGGTTCATGACATCCCTTCAAGTGACATCCACCTCTCGCCCTGACTATGTACATCACCCTGTGATGATATATGGCTCTGGTCATGAAGGTCTGGACTAGACAGAGGTGATGACAGACACACGTTGTTGAGGATTAAAATCATTACGTAACAGAAGGCCGCCCCATCACTTTGCTGTTGACTGGCAGACTGTAGACAGATGACTGCTGTTGACTGGCAGATTGCTGTAGACAGATGACTGCTGTTGACTGGCAGATTGCTGTAGACAGATGACTGCTGTTGACTGGAAGATCGCTGTAGACAGATGACTGCTGTTGACTGGCAGATCGCTGTAGACAGATGACTGCTGTTGACTGGCAGATTGCTGTAGACAGATAACTGCTGTTGACTGGCAGACTGCTGTAGACAGATGACTGCTGTTCACTGGCAGAGTGCTGTAGACAGATGACTGCTGTTGACTGGCAGACTGCTGTAGACAGATGACTGCTGTTGACTGGCAGACTGCTGTAGACAGATGACTGCTTGGCTACAGGTCTCTATGGAGGTCTATGGAGACTCCCCTTGGGTTAGGGTTAGTGTCAACTCATTCCACGGAGGGCCGAGTGTCTGAGGGTTTTCACTCCTCCCTTGTACTTGATTGAGGAATTAAGGTCACTAGTTAGTAAGGAACTGCCCTCACCTGGTTGTCTAGGTCTTCATTGAAAGGAAAAAACCTGCAGACACTAGGCCCTCCATGGAATGAGCTTGACACCCCTGGTCTATGGGAACTCCCCTTGTTGCTGCTATGGGTCTGTGTGTTAAAAGGAGGTTGTTTTCTGGTAGTTAGTGGACCCTCCCACCCTCTCCCTCTGGGTCCTATAGCTCCTGTCACCAGGCCTGTCACTGTGTCACAGCCTGGATTGCAGCAGCCTGGGCTCTGTCCACTCTGTCCCTCTTCATTGTGGAACAAGAAGAGTACCATCTTTCAAATTCCCATCTGGGACAGGGGATCCCCATTGTTCCTCTCTCTGGGTCCCGCCCCGGCAAGGGGGGACTCTGTCACTAAGGACACAAAGGACATGTCATCATGGTGGAGGATGCAGGAGGGGGGTTAGGAGTAACATGAGAGGAGGGTCTCTCTCTCTCTCTCTCTGAGTGGCTCTACAGGGGTGCAACTGGTGGCTGACACAGTGGAGAACTCACCACAGCCTGAACATAACTCCAGCCTGGCCCCTGTGGCCCTGCTGACCCCTGGGTTTGATGACAGGCTGGGCCCTTTGTCCGGGAGCACTGTACCTAGGTGAGGGCAGGGGAGGGCAGGGGTAGACAGGGGGAGTAAACAAAGGTGGTGTGGAGGCTGGGAGAAGCTGGAGGAAGAGATGATGGCCCCCAGGCCAGAGGACAATGATGGACAGCTGAATGATGAGTGCAGCTGTGGACCTGGAGACCTTACATCTCCCTCTTCTCTCCATCTCTCTATCAATGGGATGTACATCTCTCTTTCTCCATCTCTCTATCAACGGGACCTACATCTCTCTCTCCATCTCTCTATCAACGGGACCTACATCTCTCTCTCCATCTCTCTATCAACGGGACCTACATCTCTCTCTCCATCTCTCTATCAACGGGACCTACATCTCTCTCTCCATCTCTCTATCAACGGGACCTACATCTCTCTCTCCATCTCTCTATCAACGGGACCAACATCTCCCTCCATCTCTCTATCAACGGGACCTAAATCAACATCTCCCACTGATCTGATGAGTATTGTGTGAGAGAGAATAAAGACCTCAACAATGCGGGTGAGAATAGCTAGATACAGTAAGCAGCTACATGAAAATGAACATAACAGATGTACTGCCGTACTAAAGACAAGATGAACTTCCGAGCCACTGGAATACAGCAGCCCCTTGATTTACGCAGTCGAAGCTGTCCAACTGCTTCCCAGGTCAAAGGTCATCGGCTGCTTCCCACTCTCCTACCGTTCTGTCCACACACACACACCGCTCTGTGCATACCGACCTAGAGGACAGGGGGTGCCGTGTCAGCCAGAAACCCTGATACTGAGTCATAAACACCTACTCTTACCCTTTCTCCTCTCCTCCCCTCCTCCAGAAGAAAGCTGGGTCTGCACTCTGTTGATCTTACACTCCAAACCCGTCCCACAATCCTTTTACACAGAGCCCGGTAAGAGAACAGAGGAGAGGAATGAAAGAGAGGTAGTAAAGAGAGCGAGACGCAGAATGAACAGAACAGAATGAAAGAAAAGAAGAGAAAAGCCAGAGAAGGGCCAGATGGGTACCTTCACAGTCCATTTATCAAACCCAATGTGCCTCCCCCTCTCCTCTCCTCCACCTCCTCCTCCTCCCTTCCCCTCCCGCCGCTCTCATGTCCTAAACCCCCATGTAATTCTGTAATCATTTTCATTATCATATAATGACCTTACAAAGCCTACAGCAGTTTGCACGGTCAGTACAAAATTCACAGCTGTTCCCTTCAGTGTTTGCTCGCCAGCTGTGACAGTGCAGCCTTTTTATTGGTCCAGAGGCGTGACCTTTGGCTCTGATAGGTCAGCACGGGGTCACCTCACTCAGGAAGGTTTGAGGTGGCCGGAAGGCACAGCACAGGTCACAACACCTGTCAATAAGTTAGAACATACCATGGCAAGGAATATAAAGTCATGATTCATGTTCACACGACAACTAACAACAACCTTCTAGGTCTCTGGCTCGAGGCTCCCCAGATCTAGTCAATCAACCTAAAGGGCTCCGGTATAGCAAAGCTTCCAGGGGTTATACGTTCTGGATTGCAAAAGATAAGTACCTAGTGTTTACCTTACCCTCATGATGTATTCTTTAACTGCCATGCTACGGTACAGCCCCCTCACTCACTCACAGACCTAATAATGGCTGTTTGGATGGCCACTCACAGGTCATTTATCTAAGGACTTGGTAGACAGCATATATACAGTACCAGACAAAAGTCTGGACAAACCGACTCATTCAAGGGTTTTTTCATCAAAACTATGAAAAAACACGTATGGAATAATGTAGTAACCAAAAAAAAGTGTTAAACAAATCAAAATATATTTTAGATACTTAAAAGTAGCCACCCTTTGCCTTGATGACAGCTTTGCACACTCTTGGCATTCTCTTAACCAGCTTCATGAGGTAGTCACCTGGAATGCATTTAAATTAACAGGTGTGCCTTGGTAAAAGTTAATTTGTGGAATTTCTTTCCATCTTAATGCATTTGAGCCAATCAGTTGTGTTGTGACAAGGTAGGGTTGGTATACAGAAGAGCCCTATTTGGTAAAAAAACAAGTCCATATTATGGCAAGAACAGCTAAAAAAAACATCAAGTGCTATGATGAAACTGACTCTCATGAGGACCGCCACAGGAAAGGAAGACCCAGACTTACCTCTACTGCAGAGGATAAGTTCATTAGTTACCAGCCTCAGAAATCGGCAATTAACTGTACCTCAGATTGCAGCCCAAATAAATGCTTCACAGAGTTCAAGTAACAGACACATCTCAACATCAACTGTTCAGAGGAGACTGTGTGAATCAGGCCTTCATGGTCGAATTGCTGCAAAGAAGCCACTACTAAAGGACACCAATAATAATAAGAGACTTGCATGGGCCAAGAAACGTGAGCAATGGACATTAGACCAGGCGGAAATCTGTCCTTTGGTCTGATGAGTCCAAGTTTGAGATTTTTGGTTCTTACCTCCGTGTCTTTGTGAGACGCAGAGTAGGTGAATGGATGATCTCCGCATGTGTGGTTCCCACCGTGAAGCATGGAGGAGGAGGTGTGATGGTGCTTTGCTGGTGACACTGTCAGTGATTTATTTAGAATTCAAGGCACACTTAACCAGCATGGCTACCGCAGCATTCTGCTGCGATACACCATCCCATCTGGTTTGCGATTAGTGGGACTATAATTTGTTTTTCAACAGGACAATGACCCAACACACACCTCCAGGCTGTGTAAGGTCTATTTGACCAAGAAGGAGAGTGATGGTGCTGCATCAGATGACCTGGCCTCCACAATCACCCGACCTCAACCCAATTGAGATGGTTTGGGATGAGTTGGATCGACGAAGGAAAAGCAGCCAACAAGTGCACAGCATAAGTGGGAATTCAAGACTGTTGGAAAAGCATTCCTCATGAAGCTGGTTGAGAGAATGCCAAGAGTGTGCAAAGCTGTCACCAAGGCAAAGGCGGGCTACTTTGAAGAATCTAAAATAAAAAAAATTGGGTTACTACATGATTCCATACGTGTTATTTCATAATGTTGATGTCTTCACTATTATTTTACAATGTAGAACATAGTATAAATACACAAAAACCCTTGAATGAGTCGGTGTGTCCAAAACTTTTGACTGGTACTGTATATCAAAGCTTTCTCAATATGCAGCCACCAGAAACCAAGTTACAGGACAAAAAGCTCATAAGAATAAGAAAGGCCTCTTAACTTCATTGTTGCAGTGGGGATGAATGAATGGATGGACTGCACTCACAGTGCTGGGGGAGCGAAGGCATTCCTCACCCTGAGTACCCATAAGTCACTGGTGAAGACCTGGCGGTCATGGGGAACATTTCTCTTTTCCTCTCTCTCTCTCGCACTATATAGTGCTAAAAACGCCTGAGGGAATACTGGGCTGAGAGCTAGCAGGCACAGGCTTGCTGAGCGCTCCAGTGCTTTAACTGGTCCTGTTTAAGAAACAAAAGTCAGGGAAAAACTTCATCAATCAGCTTGCTGTGTTTATGTTTCTGTGCCTTTAGCTAGAGTAATCTATCATGTTGTTTTGTGTTTTGAAACCTTATGAATGGTTTCCATGAAAACAAAAGAACAGCAGAATGCAGACAGTAGAGCCTGTTGAATACTGAGTCTACTGAAACCTAATTAGAACCTTAATATAAAGTAGAAAAAATAAAAACAGTCAAATGAATCTACTGGTTCATTTTAAAAGTACAATTTTGGTGAGTGGTTTTATGGAAATAAATGAATGTCTGAATATGTCAGACTAAACTGAGCTGAACTTTGGTCTCTCTCTAATATATCAACATTCATATAGTTTATCTTTGATTTGGAACAATGAAACTACTTCTCAACAAAATCCTGCAGAGACCCCAAAGTGTAGCTATCTTTCATCACAGTGTTTCTTTTCCCTTATCCCTCCATATCTCAAATCATTATCAGAATCGTCTCTTAACATTGCATGAGGCCATGTGTTTCGTTTTGTCTAAACGTCGTCTGTTGACAGCCACTTCACAGACGACCCCCGGCTTGATTTTTGTGGACAGACATTATCTGTGTGCAGAGAGATAGGGAGCAGTCGGAGTTCAAACACATTACGGCTGTGTGTGTGTGTGTGTATATGTCTATGTGTGTGTCTGTGTGTGTGTGTGTGTGTGTGTGTGTGTGTGTGTGTGTGTGTGTGTGTGTGTGTGTGTGTGTGTGTGTGTGTGTGTCTGTCCCCCCAATCTAATCACTCTATCCTGCTGATTAAATAAACTCCTGTCTGAACCGAAAACAGGGACCCTGCATTTCCTATGCTGGGCCTTGTTATTGGTTTCCCTGTGATGTGTGAGGGCTAGGCTGTGTGCGTGTGTGGCTGGGCTGGAACAGACATTTGTGGGTTGGTAGTGCGGGTGTTGTAGTAGTGTTGGGGGGTGGGTGTAGTGACTAGTGGGATGGTTTCTAGCTTTCAGCACCTGCGTTAGGAATGCAGTTCAGATGGCCAGCCCTCCCTCTTTCCTCCACCAGAGAGGCTGAGAGGCCGGGCTAGGCGTCAACGCAGGCCGACGAGGTGTGTGGAAACTGTCTGTTTACAAGAATCCTCTGGTCAGGGCGTAGCTCAGGTCAACAAGAGGGACACATCAAAACAGGCGGGACACAGGGTTATGGGGGCAATAGGGGGTATGGAGGGGAGAGGGTGGGGGCTGTCTGTCCAGATAGCCAGCAGAAGTTTGCTTAATGCCTTTTTGGAGAAAGAAACATTTCCCTGGTTGGCATAAATCTGTAGTGTGTGGTCTGTGTGTGTTTGTCCCTGGTTGGTATTCATCTGTAGTGTGTGGTCTGTGTGTGTTTGTCCCTGGTTGGTATTCATCTGTAGTGTGTGGTCTGTGTGTGTTTGTCCCTGGTTGGTATTCATCTGTAGTGTGTGGTCTGTGTGTGTTTGTCCCTGGTTGGTATTCATCTGTAGTGTGTGGTCTGTGTGTGTTTGTCCCTGGTTGGTATTCATCTGTAGTGTGTGGTCTGTGTGTGTTTGTCCCTGGTTGGTATTCATCTGTAGTGTGTGGTCTGTGTGTGTTTGTCCCTGGTTGGTATTCATCTGTAGTGTGTGGTCTGTGTGTGTTTGTCCCTGGTTGGTATTCATCTGTAGTGTGTGGTCTGTGTGTGTTTGTCCCTGGTTGGTATTCATCTGTAGTGTGTGGTCTGTGTGTGTTTGTCCCTGGTTGGTATTCATCTGTAGTGTGTGGTCTGTGTGTGTTTGTCCCTGGTTGGTATTCATCTGTAGTGTGTGGGAGGGAGAGGCCCTTA
Source organism: Brachymystax lenok tsinlingensis (assembly GCA_030435695.1). Taxonomy (NCBI): domain Eukaryota; kingdom Metazoa; phylum Chordata; class Actinopteri; order Salmoniformes; family Salmonidae; genus Brachymystax; species Brachymystax lenok. The sequence continues at coordinate 132,932 of JAGFMH010000061.1, read as the reverse complement.
CAGCTGGGGCCTAGTGGCTGAATATAAACCCCCTCTACTGCTTGGTGCCGTGTCTCAGAAAAACACACACTAAGCTACACACACAGGCATACAACACATGCACACACACGCACACACCGGAACATACACACACTACACATTATACATGCATATTATTACATATACATCCTTATAAACTGGGTGGTTTATGAAAGCTGATTGGCTGACAGTCGTGGTACGTCAGACCGTATACCATGGGTACGACAAAACCACCTCGTGGTTTATGGTATATGGCCAATATATCACAACTAAGGGGCTGTATCCAGGCACTCCGCGTTGCGTCATGCATAAGGACAGCCCTTAGCTGTGGTATATTGGCCATATAACAAAAATTATATTCTATCTACTATTCACACTGGCGTGTCACGGCACACACCTTCCACATCGTGCATTATTTTCAATAGAACGCATAGCCCCTCGTTGATTATCCCTTACATAACATCCTCCCACACAAAACACATGATGTTTTGTGTGGGAGGGTGTTATGGGTGTATATGTAATAATATGTAGTGTGTGTGTGTGTGTCAAAGTTCAAATAGGGGGTGCTTATATTTGTCCTGTTTCACGGCATGTAGAAGCGGGTAACCTGTACGAGTGTGAGGTGTGAAATGGAAATGCATATCCCAACTCCCCCTGAGACACCCTCGGAGAGTGGCTGTGTGTCTGTCTGTCTGTGTCTGTCTGTCTGTGTGTGTGTCTGTCTGTCTGAGAAAAAGACAGTAAAACAGTAGAGGGAGGGGGGAGGGGGGGTGGGGGGTTACCACTACCAGAGTGGACTAAGAGATGGAACAGCTAAAACAAACACATTATGTTTTGTGTGGGAGGGTGTTATGGGTGTATATGTAATAACATGTAGGGTGTTCACCCACTCTGGGCAGAGGATGAAAACGCGCTTTGGTTATGAAATTTCACTTCCTTACGTTATAAAATACATCTTAACAAGACTAATATTATTACTCATGTTCTGAATCGTTCAGTGGGGTGTTTCTTTAAAAGCAGCATTTGCATGATACGAGCCGGATTAAATGTAAAAGGCTTCGAAAAAAAAAAGCTTGGTATAGGCTCAGTGCTCTGTTGACATTTCACACTTGTTTTTGTGAGAAATCTTAGAAAGAGTACAGGAATTTCAAATTAATATGAAAAGCGTATACTAAAATAAGAAAATACTACATGTCATGTCTCAAAATCTATATCCATCTGACCTCTATATTGTTTTATGTCCTGTGGATTCAAGAAGAAAGTTAAACGGGAAAGATAACCTGTCAAGTAGCCAGTAGCCTTTATTCATGGACAGAGTCCAGCCTAGCAGACGCCATGCAATTGTTCAGATTTTTGACCACTTTTTTTCTCTGTCCTCCATTGACTTAGTCACACTAATTCTGGCCATCCTACAAGGTTCTGATAGAGACATGAGGTTTGGACCATTGATTTAGTCACACAAATTCTGGCCATCCTACAAGGTTCTGATAGAGACATGAGGTTTGGACCATTGATTTAGTCACACTAATTCTGGCCATCCTACAAGGTTCTGATAGAGACATGAGGTTTGGACCATTGATTTAGTCACACTAATTCTGGCCATCCTACAAGGTTCTGATAGAGACATGAGGTTTGGACTATTGATTTAGTCACACTAATTCTGGCCATCCTACAAGGTTCTGATAGAGACATGAGGTTTGGACCATTGATTTAGTCACACTAATTCTGGCCATCCTACAAGGTTCTGATAGAGACATGGATGGTTTGGACCATTGATTTTCCATTAGAGGATGATCTACACAATTCATAATTTAACCCACTGGGCAAAAGATGCATTTTTTTGTGTGTGCCCGCACAGATATGTGTGTGCATTCCTGTGTATGCATGCCTGTGTGTGTGGCTGAGTGTGTGTCTTTCTGAGACAAGGGCACCAAAGCAGTAGAAACGGGGGGACTAAGAGATGGAACAGCTAAAACAAACACATTATGTTTTGTGTGGGAGGGTGTTATGGGTGTATATGTAATAACATGTGTGTATAATATGTATTGTGTGTGTGTTCCTGTGTGTGGTGTGTGTGGAGGGTAGAACCAATCCAAGAGACACGTGTCACCCTGATAGCTGCTAGGTCCAAGGATCCCTCACAACAAACAACCTCCAACACCCACGTCAGATCTGCAGACTATCTGAGGAATTCACTTCACATCACCTCCATTCCTACTCAAAATTCAACAATACTGATTCCTTTAAGGTTTTTTTTCACACAATTGAAAGTGTAACAGGGTGTGATTCTTGAACATGTGCCATCCAAACACATGTTCTTGTTTTCACATTTCAACATTGTTGTGTGTGTGTTTCTGTTTACTGTTGTTGATGTTGTTGTTTACTGTTGTTGGTGGTTATTTGCTTACCTGTCTCTCCAGGTCTGTCTGTGCTGCTGTCTGTCTGTCAGGGCAGTTAGCAGGGTCTCTGCCATCTCTCTCCTGCCCTCCTCCGGTTGTCCCTCTTCTTCCACCTCTGCCAGTAAGAGTTGCGTCTGAAAGATAGGAAGTAAACAGGAAATTATGTATTAAAATGACATGGTTCTATATCTCGATTCTGTCTATGAATCCACCATATCTCAGACTTATCAGGCCCAATTTGGAGCAGGCGGAATTTGAGTGGTTCTGAACACTTCCTGACTCGCCTGTTCAAGCTACAGACTTCCTGGACATGTCATTTGACGCGTCCAGATAGCCGGTTGTTCTCACGAAAACGTCTCTAAAGTGCAAACAGTTTGAACTACAGACTACTATGACCCCTATGATCAAACATTAGACTCTCACGAAGACGGATGTGATGTCTGTTTTGCTCTACGACGATCACAAGCCACACACGTTAGAACGTAAGGATTTTTCTACATAGAAGCTCATAAATAAGTATTGCATTAAGATAATTGCTGATGTTTTGCTGAGCTTTCTTATAGCTCCCAGACAGACATGAAACACTTACAGACAGATCGCAGACATGGGTATAAGACAATGGGTGATGTTTTGTGGATATAACAGTCAATTTCATCAATTTCTGCCCAGGGGAATAGTGTCTATAATGCAGGGAATAGTGTCTATAGTGCAGGGAATAGTGTATATAATGCATAAAATAGAGTCTATAATGCAGGGAACAGCGTTTTCTATGCAGGGGAATAGAGTCTATAACGCATGGAATAGAGTCTATAATGCCTGGAATAGAGTCTATAATGCATGGAATAGGGTCTATAATGCAGGGAATAGCATCTATAATGCAGGGAATATAATCTATAATGCATGGAAAAGAGTCTATAATGCATAGAAGAGTCTAAAATAAAGGGAATAGTGTCTATAATGCATGGAATAGTCTATAATGCAGGGAATAGCATATATAATGCAGGGAATAGTGTCTATAATGCAGGGAATAGCATCCATTATGCAGGAAATAGTGTCTATAATGCAGGGAATAGCATCTACAATGCAGGGAATAGCATCTATAATGCATGGAATAGTGTCTATAATGCATGAAATAGTGTATATTATGCAATAAAGTGTGTCTACTATGCAGGGAATAGTGTCTATTATGCTGGGAATAGTGTCTATAATGAAGGGAATAGTGTCTACAATGCATGAAATAGCATTTATTATGCAGGTAATAGTGTCTATAATGCAGGGAATAGAGTATATAACGCAGAGAAGAGAGTATATAATGCAGGGAATAGAGTCTATAATGCAGGGAATAGAATCTATAATGCAGGGAATAGTGTCTATTAAATATATTATTATTTTTTCTTTATTTAAATAGGCAAGTCAGTGAAAAACAAATTCTTATTTTCAATGACGGCCTAGGAACAGTGGGTTAACTACCTTGTTCGGGGGCAGAATGACCTATTTTTACCTTGTCAGCTCGGGGATTCGATCGTGCAACCTTCCGGTTACTAGTCCAACGCTCTAACCACTAGGCTACCTGCCGCTCAATAAAGTCTATAATGCAGGGAATAGAGGCTAAGACACAGGGAATAGAGTCTATAATGCAGGGAATAGAGTCTATAATGCAGGGAGTAGTGTATAATGCAGGGAATATTGTCTATAATTCAGGGAATAGTGTCTATAATGCAGGGAATAGAGTCAATAATGCAGGGAATAGAGTCTTTAATGCAGGGAATATTGTCTATAATTCAGGGAATAGTGTCTATAATGCAGGGAATAGTGTCTATAATGCAAGGAATGGTGTCTATAATGCAGGGAATAGTGTATATAATGCAGGGAATAGAGTCTATAATGCAGGGAGTAGTGTATAATGCAGGGAATAGTGTCTATAATGCAGGGAATAGTGTCTATAATGCAGGGAATAGAGTCTATAACGCAGGGAATAGAGTCTATAATGCAGGGAGTAGTCTATAATGCAGGGAATAGTGTCTATAATGCAGGGAGTAGTGTATAATGCAGGGAATAGTGTCTATAATGCAGGGAATAGTGTCTATAATGCAGGGAATAGAGTCTATAATGCAGGGAGTAGTGTATAATGAAGGGAATAGTGTCTATAATGCAGGGAATGGTGTCTATAATGCAGGGAATAGTGTATATAATGCAGGGAATAGAGTCTATAATGCAGGGAGTAGTGTATAATTCAGGGAAAAGTGTCTATAATGCAGGGAATAGTGGCTATAATGCAGGGAATAGAGGCTAAGACACAGGGAATAGAGTCTATAATGCAGGGAATAGAGTCTATAATGCAGGGAGTAGTGTATAATGCAGGGAATAGTGGCTATAATGCAGGGAATAGAGGCTAAGACACAGGGAATAGAGTCTATAATGCAGGGAATAGAGTCGATAATGCAGGGAGTAGTCTATAATTCAGGGAAAAGTGTCTATAATGCAGGGAATAGTGGCTATAATGCAGGGAATAGTGTCTATAATGCAGGGAATAGCGTCTATAATGCAGGGAGAAGAGTCTATAATGCAGGGAATAGAGTCTATAATGCATGGGAATAGTGTATATTATGCAGGGAATAGAGTCTATAATGCAGGGAATAGAGTCCATAATGCAGGGAATAGTGTATATAATGCAGGGAATAGAGTCGATAATGCAGGGAGTAGTCTATAATTCAGGGAAAAGTGTCTATAATGCAGGGAATAGTGGCTATAATGCAGGGAATAGAGGCTAAGACACAGGGAATAGAGTCTATAATGCAGGGAATAGAGTCTATAATGCATGCAGGAATAGAGTCTATAATGCAGGAATAGAGTCTATAATGCAGGGAATAGTAGTATAATGCAGGGAATAGAGTCGATAATGCAGGAGTAGTCTATAATGCAGGGAAAAGTGTCTATAATGCAGGGAATAGTGTATATAATGCAGGGAATAGAGGCTAAGACACAGGGAATAGAGTCTATAATGCAGGGAGTAGTGTATAATTCAGGGAAAAGTGTCTATAATGCAGGGAATAGTGTCTATAATGCAGGGAATAGTGTATATAATGCAGGGAATAGAGTCTATAATGCAGGGAGTAGTGTATAATTCAGGGAAAAGTGTCTATAATGCAGGGAATAGTGGCTATAATGCAGGGAATAGAGGCTAAGACACAGGGAATATAGTCTATAATGCAGGGAATAGAGTCTATAATGCAGGGAGTAGTGTATAATGCAGGGAATAGTGTCTATAATGCAGGGAATAGAGTCTATAAAGCAGGGAATAGAGTCTATAATGCAGGGAGTAGTCTATAATTCAAGGAAAAGTGTCTATAATGCAGGGAATAGTGGCTATAATGCAGAGAATAGAGGCTAAGACACAGGGAATAGAGTCTATAATGCAGGGAATAGAGTCTATAATGCAGGGAATAGTGTCTATAATGCAGGGAATAGTGTCTATAATGCAGGGAATAGTGTCTATAATGCAGGGAATAGTGTATATAATGCAGGGAATAGCGTCTATAATGCAGGGAGAAGAGTCTATAATGCAGGGAATAGAGTCTATAATGCATGGGAATAGTGTATATTATGCAGGGAATAGAGTCTATAATGCAGGGAATAGAGTCCATAATGCAGGGAATAGAGTCCATAATGCAGGGAATAGAGTCTATATTGCAGGGAATAGAGTCTATAATGCATGGGAATAGTGTATATTATGCAGGGAATAGAGTCTATATTGCAGGGAATAGAGTCCATAATGCAGGGAATAGAGTCTATAATGCAGGGAGTAGTGTATAATGCAGGGAATGTTGTCTATAATTCAGGGAATAGTGTCTATAATGCAGGGAATAGTGTATATAATGCAGGGAATGGTGTCTATAATGCAGGGAATAGTGTATATAATGCAGGGAATAGAGTCTATAATGCAGGGAGTAGTGTATAATTCAGGGAGAAGTGTCTATAACTCAGGGAATAGTGGCTATAATGCAGGGAAGAGGCTAAGACACAGGGAATAGAGTCTATAATGCAGGGAATAGAGTCCATAATGCAGGGAATAGAGTCCATAATGCAGGGAATAGAGTCTATATTGCAGGGAATAGAGTCTATAATGCAGGGAGAATTGTATAATGCAGTGAATAGTGTCTATAATCGAGGCAATATTGTCTATAATGCAGGGAGTAGTGTCTATAAGGCACGAAATAGAGTCTCTAAGAGAGGGAATAGAGTCTATAATGCAGGGAGTAGTGTATAATGCAGGGAATGTTGTCTATAATTCAGGGAATAGTGTCTATAATGCAGGGAATAGTGTATATAATGCAGGGAATGGTGTCTATAATATAGGGAATAGTGTATATAATGCAGGGAATAGAGTCTATAATGCAGGGAGTAGTGTATAATTCAGGGAGAAGTGTCTATAACGCAGGGAATAGTGGCTATAATGCAGGGAAGAGGCTAAGACACAGGGAATAGAGTCTATAATGCAGGGAATAGAGTCTATAATGCAGGGAGTAGTGTATAATGCAGGGAATAGTGTCTATAATGCAGGGAATAGAGTCTATAAAGCAGGGAATAGAGTTTATAATGTAGGGAGTAGTCTATAATTCAGGGAAAAGTGTCTATAATGCAGGGAATAGAGGCTAAGACACAGGGAATAGAGTCTATAATGCAGGGAATAGAGGCTAAGACACAGGGAATAGTGTCTATAATGCAGGGAATATAGTCTTTAATGCAGGGAATAGTGTCTATAATGAAGGGAATAGAGTCTATAATGCAGGGAGTAGTGTATAATTCAGGGAAAAGTGTCTATAATGCAGGGAAAGTGGCTATAATGCAGGGAATAGAGGCTAAGACACAGGGAATATAGTCTATAATGTAGGGAGTAGTCTATAATTCAGGGAAAAGTGTCTATAATGCAGGGAATAGTGGCTATAATGCAGGGAATAGAGGCTAAGACACAGGGAATAGAGTCTATAATGCAGGGAATAGAGGCTAAGACACAGGGAATAGTGTCTATAATGCAGGGAATAGAGTCAATAATGCAGGGAATATAGTCTTTAATGCAGGGAATAGTGTCTATAATGAAGGGAATAGAGTCTATAATGCAGGGAGTAGTGTATAATTCAGGGAAAAGTGTCTATAATGCAGGGAAAGTGGCTATAATGCAGGGAATAGAGGCTAAGACACAGGGTATATAGTCTATAATGCAGGGAGTAGTGTATAATGCAGGGAATAGCGTCTATAATGCAGGGAATAGCGTCTATAATGCAGGGAATAGAGTCTATAATGCAGGGAGTAGTGTATAATGCAGGGAATAGTGTCTAAAATGCAGGGAATAGAGTCTATAATGCAGGGAGTAGTGTATAATGCAGGGAATAGTGTCTATAATGCAGGGAATGGTGTCTATAATGCAGGGAATAGCGTCTATAATGCAGGGAATAGAGTCTATAATGCAGGGAATAGAGTCTATAATGCAGGGAATAGTGTCTATAATGCAGGGAATGGTGTCTATAATGCAGGGAATAGTGTATATAATGCAGGGAATAGAGTCTATAATGCAGGGAGTAGTGTATAATTCAGGGAAAAGTGTCTATAATGCAGGGAATAGTGGCTATAATGCAGGGAATAGAGGCTAAGACACAGGGAATAGAGTCTATAATGCAGGGAATAGAGTCTATAATGCAGGGAGTAGTGTATAATGCAAAGAATAATGTCTATAATGCAGGGAATAGAGTCTATAAAGCAGGGAATAGAGTCTATAATGCAGGGAGTAGTCTATAATTCAAGGAAAAGTGTCTATAATGCAGGGAATAGTGGCTATAATGCAGAGAATAGAGGCTAAGACACAGGGAATAGAGTCTATAATGCAGGGAATAGAGTCTATAATGCAGGGAGTAGTGTATAATGCAGGGAATAGTGTCTATAATGCAGGGAATAGCGTCTATAATGCAGGGAATAGTGTCTATAATGCAGGGAATAGCATCTATAATGCAGGGAGAAGAGTCTATAATGCAGGGAATAGAGTCTATAATGCATGGGAATAGTGTATATTATGCAGGGAATAGAGTCTATAATGCAGGGAATAGAGTCCATAATGCAGGGGATAGAGTCTATATTGCAGGGAATAGAGTCTATAATGCAGGGAATTGTATAATGCAGTGAATAGTGTCTATAATGCAGGCAATAGTGTCTATAATGCAGGGAATAGTGTCTATAAGGCAGGGAAATAGAGTCTCTAAGAGAGGGAATAGAGTCTATAATGCAGGGAGTAGTGTATAATGCAGGGAATGTTGTCTATAATTCAGGGAATAGTGTCTATAATGCAGGGAATAGTGTCTATAATGCAGGGAATAGTGTCTATAATGCAGGGAATGGTGTCTATAATGCAGGGAATAGTGTATATAATGCAGGGAATAGAGTCTATAATGCAGGGAGTAGTGTATAATTCAGGGAGAAGTGTCTATAACGCAGGGAATAGTGGCTATAATGCAGGGAATAGAGGCTAAGACACAGGGAATAGAGTCTATAATGCAGGGAGTAGTGTATAATTCAGGTAGAAGTGTCTATAACGCAGGGAATAGTGGCTATAATGCAGGGAATAGAGGCTAAGACACAGGGAATAGAGTCTATAATGCAGGGAGTAGTGTATAATGCAGGGAATAGTGTCTATAATGCAGGGAATAGAGTCTATAAAGCAGGGAATAGAGTTTATAATGCAGGGAGTAGTCTATAATTCAGGGAAAAGTGTATATAATGCAGGGAATAGTGGCTATAATGCAGGGAATAGAGGCTAAGACACAGGGAATAGAGTCTATAATGCAGGGAATAGAGGCTAAGACACAGGGAATAGTGTCTATAATGCAGGGAATAGAGTCAATAATGCAGGGAATATAGTCTTTAATGCAGGGAATAGTGTCTATAATGAAGGGAATAGAGTCTATAATGCAGGGAGTAGTGTATAATTCAGGGAAAAGTGTCTATAATGCAGGGAAAGTGGCTATAATGCAGGGAATAGAGGCTAAGACACAGGGTATATAGTCTATAATGCAGGGAGTAGTGTATAATGCAGGGAATAGCGTCTATAATGCAGGGAATAGTGTCTAAAATGCAGGGAATAGAGTCTATAATGCAGGGAGTAGTGTATAATGCAGGGAATAGTGTCTAAAATGCAGGGAATAGTGTATTTAATGCAGGGAATAGAGTCTATAATGCAGGGAGTAGTGTATAATTCAGGGAAAAGTGGCTATAATGCAGGGGAAAGTGGCTATAATGCAGGGAATAGAGGCTAAGACACAGGGAATATAGTCTATAATGCAGGGAATAGTGTATATAATGCAGGGAATGGTGTCTATAATGCAGGGAATAGTGTATATAATGCAGGGAATAGAGTCTATAATGCAGGGAGTAGTGTATAATTCAGGGAAAAGTGTCTATAATGCAGGGAATAGTTTCTATAATGCAGGGAATAGAGGCTAAGACACAGGGAATAGAGTCTATAATGCAGGGAGTAGTGTATAATGCAGGGAATATTGTCTATAATGCAGGGAATTGTGTCTATAATGCAGGGAATAGCATCTATAATGCAGGGAGAAGAGTCTATAATGCAGGGAATAGTGTCTATAATGCATGGGAATAGTGTATATTATGCAGGGGATAGAGTCTATATTGCAGGGAATAGAGTCTATAATGCAGGGAGAATTGTATAATGCAGTGAATAGTGTCTATAATCAAGGCAATATTGTCTATAATGCAGGGAGTAGTGTTTATGAGGCACGAAATAGAGTCTCTAATAGAGGGAATAGAGTCTATAATGCAGGGAGTAGTGTATAATGCAGGGAATAGTGTATATAATGCTGTAATAGACTCATAGTTGATGTCACAAACTCCAAACTGAACACAGTTGTCACAGACTATTTGAATATTCATTTCATGAACTTACATTACACTTAAACGCCTTTTCATCAGGTTTTTGTTTGGCAGACCTCACTTGTGTAGTGACATTAGTAAATAATATTTTTGGTATCAAACTGTTTTTTATTCTGGTTGTCCTGAAAAATAAAGTGAGGCTAAATATGAGGCTTTGCCAAGCAGATACATGAAATGAGTGACAAGACTGGACTGATACGCTGACTGGGCTTGGAACTGATTTAATTAAACTCTTTCTGGTAATAGCCACTGTGACACAATTCTGACCAAGATTGAACCTTGAACTCATCCTTGACCACAGGCCAAACTCAATCCCTAGCTCACAACTCCAACCCTAACCCTAACCTTGCCATAGCCTTATCACAAAACCCCAGCAAAATGTCCTCCAAAAAGGACCTAGAGAGAATCAAGACTGAATATGAAGGCAGTTTCACATCAGAGGATGGCAAATTACCCCAAATATTAGAGAGTGAGTCAATTAATCACGTATACTACTGGTGTGTAATGTATGAGTATCCCCTGTTGAACATGAATTACAGGGAGGCTTAGAGTGTGACGTGGTGCATCAACGTTAATCTGGAACATACTGGTAACCTCTCTTCTCTCATTCCTCTCTCTGTTCCTCTCCTCTGTTTTCTCTCCTCCTCTTCTGTCTTCTCCTCTCCTCCTCTTCTCTAAGCTGCTTCAGAGGAAGTGAAATGAAAAGGGATCTGGCAGCCCATATTAAATGCAGTTCTGTCAGTGCCGCTCAAATCCCTCTTTCCCTTCAGTATTTTTCTCTCCCCATCTCCGTCTCTCTTTCCATCTCTCTCTCCCTTCGTCTCTCGGTCTCTCCCACCCCTGCTCTCTCTCTCTCCTCCATCTCTTTCTCCATCTCTCTCTCCCTCTGTTTCAATCCCTCCTCTCTCTCCGTCTCTCCCCTCAGAGGGAGGTGTGATGGATCTGTTACTCTGACTGACTCTGACTGCTTGTTAAGAGCAGTCTCTTCCTGTCACATCCACCAGTCACACACTTTCATTTCCTCCTATTACACAGCTCTCTCTTTCTATCTCCTCTCCATTCTCCCCCTCCTCTCTTTCAAAACCCACAATGCAAGGGAGACTCTTTTTTCCCTGCCTTTTTAATCAGTTTCTGACAATCCACCTGTCTGTCTTCATTCGTCTGAGGACAGGTTTGATTGTGGGTTCTTGAGAAGGGAGCGGAGCAGGATTCAGAGTCGTTCAAATCACCCTCACTTCCCCCTACACCGACGGGACAGGTGTCAAAACATTTGATGACACGGGCGGCAAGCCATCGACATGTGACCGATTGCACCTGAGGAGAAGGAGACATCAGGTAAATCAGCTGACCAGAGGAGAGAATGGTGGCTGGCTATAGGTCTGGTCCCTATGGAAACTGTACAGTAGCCGTCACCTTGCATCAAGCACTATTCTTAATATGATTGACAGCTTGAGAAACGATGAGAAAGTGCATTCCATGTGTATCAACGTCTCTGAAATGAGTTCTCACCATCTCTATGGATTGCTTTCCTTTACAGTACTCCTAAACAGTGTTTGTCTGCTGTGTGATTCAGCACTGCTGAGTAAAACTGAACCATAACTGAACTGATACCTGTTTTAACCCCACTAAATGCTGACTCTGTATGTGTCTCTTCACCCTGGAGGTGTGAGGTGTGAGGTCAGGGGTTCAGAGGAGAGGGGAAGAGCCCCTCTGTCCCCCCTCTGCTCCAGCACGGATGATGACAGAAGCCACCAAAGGAGCAGGTTAAGACCCACAACAGGACCCTCACACTGATGACAGGCCTGAACTCATGCTCACCTCTCCTGTTAATTCTTAGTAAACACACTGGCGACAGGCTCCCGAGAGGGGCGAGGGGCGTATGTGTGTGTCTCTCTCTATGTGTATGTTGTGCTGTGTTCAGGAGGGTCTGACTGACCGGTGATGAGTGACGCCTTCAGGTTTAGCCCCAGGCTGATCCCCAGGCCCTTTAGAGACTCTCTACTGTTTGTTTACTGCACTGGGCCAGAGCAAGCTCCTTACCACCCCCCAGACCCACACCTACCCAGACCGGCCTGCCCTACACCTACAGCACACACCTACCCAGCCCAGACCTAAGCAGCCCACACCTACCCAGCCCCACACCTACCCAGCCCAGCCTGTCCTACACCTACAGCCCACACCTACCCAGCCCAGACCTACGCAGCCCACACCTACCCAGCCCCAGACCTAACCAGCCCCAGTCTGCCCTACACCCCCAGCCCACACCTATCTAGGCCCACACCTACCCAGCCCCAGCCTGCCCTATACCCCCAGACCCACACCTACCCAGACCGGCCTGCCCTACACCTACAGCCCACACCTACCCAGCCCAGCCTGTCCTACACCTACAGCCCACACCTACCCAGCCCAGCCTGTCCTACACCTACAGCACACACCTACCAAGCCCAGCCTGTCCTACACCTACAGCCCACACCTACCCAGCCCAGACCTACGCAGCCCACACCTACCCAGCCCCACACCTACCCAGCCCAGCCTGTCCTACACCTACAGCCCACACCTACCCAGCCCAGACCTACGCAGCCCACACCTACCCAGCCCCAGACCTAACCAGCCCCAGTCTGCCCTACACCCCCAGCCCACACCTATCTAGGCCCACACCTACCCAGCCCCAGCCTGCCCTATACCCCCAGACCCACACCTACCCAGACCGGCCTGCCCTACACCTACAGCCCACACCTACCCAGCCAACACCTACCCAGCCCAGCATGTCCTACACCTACAGCCCACACCAACCCAGACCACACCTACCCAGCCCCAGACCTACCCAGCCCACACCTACCCAGCCCCACACCTACCCAGCCCCGGCCTGCCCTACACCCCCAGCCCACACCTACCTAGGCCCACACCTACCCAGCCCCAGCCTGCCCTATACCCCCAGCCCACACCTAACCAGCCCAGCCTGCTCTACACCCACAGCCCACACCTACCCAACCCAGACTGCCCTACACCCACAGCCCACTCCTACCCAACCCCGCCTGCCCTACACCCACAGGCCACACCTACCCAGCCCCGCCTGCCCTACACCCACAGGCCACACCTACCCAGCCCAGCCTGCCCTACACCCGCAACCCAAATCCTACCCAGCCCAGCCTGCCCTACTACACCCACAGCCCACAAATACCCAGCCCAGCCTGCCCTACACCCACAGCCCACACCTACCCAGCCCGCCCTACTACACCCACAGAAAACACCTACTCAGCCCAGCCTGCCCTACACCCACACCTACCCAGCCCAGTCTGCCCTACACCCACAGCCAACACATACCCTGCCCAGCCTGCCCTACTACACCCACAGCCCACAAATACCCAGCCCGCCCTACTACACCCACAGCCCACACCTATCCAGCCCAGCCTGCCCTACACCCACAGCCAACACCTACCCAGCACAGCCTGCCCTACTACACCCACAGCCAACACCTACCCAGGCCAGCCTGCCCTACACCCACAAACCACACCTACCCAGCCCAGCCTGCCTTACTCCCACAGCCCACACCTACGCAGCCCAGCCTGCCCTACTCCCACAGCCCACACCTCACGCAGCCCAGCCTGCCCTACACCCACAGCCCACACCTACCCAGCCCAGCCTGCCCTACTCCCACAGCCCACACCCCACGCAGCCCAGCCTGCCCTACACCCACAGCCCACACCTACCCAGCCCAGCCTGCCCTACACCCACAGCCAACACCTACCCAGCCCAGCCTGCCTTACACCCACAGCCCACACCTACCCAGCCTGCCCTACACCCACAGCCCACACCTTTATCATCTCAGCCTCATCTGTCAGCACCGGGTGGCCCTCTCCTCCCCCTATGTTTACATCCAGATGACAGCACCCGTCCTCAGCTTCCTGATGCTGACCAGAGACGTCCCCGTGACCCGGGTAGGGACCAAGGGGGAGAGAAAGAGCAGAGGGGAACCTATAGGTGCCACACCCAGATCCAGCTCTATACTCGTGTCTACCAGTTCCAGCACTGTGTATTTAATCTAAAGAAAGGCCTCCAGATTTCCTACCTTAGGTAAACGAACACAAACATAGACTGAGAACAACTTCTAAAGACCCCCATTAGTGTCAGGACAGAGAAGAGCTTGGACTGGGCTGAGAGGGAGGGCCAAGAGATCTGAGGTGGCAGAACAGAGTGCTCGGGTTGAGGTGTAGGGTTTGAGCATAGCCTGAAGGTAGGGAGGGGCAGTTCCTCTTGCTGTTCCGTAGGCAAGTACCATGGTCTTGTAGAGGATGCAAGCTTCAACTGGAAGCCAGTGGTGTGTGCGAAGGAGCGTGGTGACATGAGAGAACTTGGGAAGGTTGAAAACCAGGCAGGCTGCAGCGTTCTGGATAAGTTGCAGGGGGTTGATGGTACAAGCAGGGAGCCCAGCCAACAGCAAGTTGCGGTAGTCTAGACGGGACAGGACAAGACCCTGGATTAGGAACTGTGTGAGGTAGGGTTGTACTCTACGGATGTTGTAGAGCATGAACCTGCAGGAACGAGTCACTGCTTTGATGTTTGCAGAGAACAACAGGGTCACGCCAAGATTCTTTCCACTCTGGGAGGGTGACACTGTGGAGTTGTCAACCATGATGGAGAGGTCTTTGAGTGGGCAGGCCTTTCCTGGGAGGAAGAGCAGCTCAGTCTTGTCGAGGTTGAGCTTGAGGTGGTGGGCCGTCATCCAAGTGTCGCCACCTGGGTGTCAGAAGGGGGGGAGGAGAAAAGTAGTTCAGTGTCATCCGCATTGTAATGATAGGAGAGACCATGTGAGGATATGACGGAGCCGAGTGACTTGGTGTATAGAGAGAAGAGGGCCTAGAACCAAGCCCTGGGGGACACCAGTAGTGAGAGTACGTGGTGCAGACACAGATCCTCTCCACATCACCTGGTGACACGCACAACTAACAAACAACTATCTAACATCTTATCTCAAATACCACCATTTGTGTTTTCGTAAAGAACGACTGGGAACAAAATAAAAGCGAGGGTAGACGGGGCTGTGTTATTATGGTGCTATGCTTCACTACCAGTCCAATAGTGACTGGTTTGGTCACAGTGTAACTTATAGAAAGTATATTACTAGAGAGGTAGGAAGTGATAGGAAAATAAGCTCCAGAGTGGTTCACACACCATAAATACTGTAGTGCATTCAGACTGACCCTAGAGTATCTTTCAAATTGTTAACACCCCATGAAAAGTCTTACTGCCTGACTTCAGATCAGCAGTTGCAGGCGTGTTGGATTATATCTGGCTCTACTCCTTCTTTTGGACCAGGCTATGACTCACACTCTTTACCCCACACTGCAGTTAAAGGTTACCCACAGATCTAAGATCAGATTAACCTACCCTCAATTCTAACCTTATCCATTGTGGAGTAAAGACATATCTGACCCTGTATCAGTGGTTAGAGATAGGGACAGCATATACCTTACTGCTCTGCCCACCTCTGTCTGTCTGACTGGCAGCCTCACCTCTACCTCTTCCAGTTTTCCCCCAACTCCCTGGCACAGCCACAGTCCCAGCAATGTTCAGGCCTCCTCGTCAGACTCTCTGTGCCAACTTCAGGCTGTCCATAATGGAGGCCCAGTAATCCATTCTTTTGTTTATGACTGCTGGGGCCTCTCTTACATGGAGGAGCTCATGTCACGCTGGCCAAGATGGCCAACCTCAAACATCCACACAGATATCTGAACCAGCCAGAGTCTCAACCCTGCTCTCTCTCACTCTGTCTCTCTCTCTCTCCCAGTCTCTCTCTTCATCCAGCTCTACTCTCAATCACTCCATCTCCCCTTTTGGTCTGACGCTATCACTCTAGCTCAGGGTAGATTCCAGGCCTATTCTCCAAATCTACTGACACGTACTGGCTGCTCCAGTTGCTCCTGCCCAACATCTTATTTCATAGGCCCAGGGAGTGGGAGTTTGGCAAGCTGCTAATACATGAAACCAATATGACTTCCACAACTGGTCGGTGGAAAAAGGCATCAGGCACCTTGCTTCGGGTAATTGATAGCTTCTGCTGGGTGATATGGACAACCAGGGAACTGTGATCATGCTGTGTGTGTGTGTGTCTCTCTCTCTCTCTCTCTGGCTTCCCAGGTTACGTTCCTCTAGGGGTAACAGTCACACGGCTGGAAACATTATATTAGCCCAGGAAACAAGCCCGAGCCACTTTCACTTTCCTGTGACATCACACAACTTCCAGCAATAAAAGTCTTGCTCTTACTAGAGATGCACCAAATAGAGACCTGGCTGAAATGTGATTTGGCAAATGTCCACGAGGACTGGTGGGAAGTTAGCTAAAGCTTGGGCAGGGGGACTGACTGGGGTGGTTAGGGTGAATTAGTGTCATGTGTTGACTTGGTCTCGTCACTGTGCAGGCTCCTTTCCACTTTGAAGGCCCCTGACTGTTGACATCACTAAAGCTGAGCAGGCATTGGAGCGAACAGACTGAGGGGTGGGGGCTGGAAAAACACTAGGCCTCTTACAGAGAAGGGGTGGGAGGAGGTCTTATGTCTATTCAGGCCCCTAGAGATGAGTTGGTGTGTGTGTGTGTGTGTGTGTGTGTGTGTGTGTGTGTGTGTGTGTGTGTGTGTGTGTGTGTGTGTGTGTGTGTGTGTGTGTGTGTGTGTGTGTGTGTGTGTGTGTGTGTGTGTGTGTGTGTGTGTGTGTGTGTGTGTGTGTGTGTGTGTGTGTGTGTGTGTGTGTGTGTGTGTGTGTGTGCATGGTATTTATGATCTCTGTGGTAATTGAAAGGTTGCCATTTCCGCCAGATTGACCCCCTGAGGGTCGTGGGTGCCATCAATTATGTCACCCCCAAACTGGGCTTCCCTATACACACCGGATTATATGAAGTGTAAAACATTAGAAAAATGTGTTTGAAACCTCACCATAGAAGGAGACACCATAGAAGGAGTAGGCCCCAACAAGTGAGTGTGTTTGAAGGCATTGTCATGCACTAGCGTGGGCAGGGCGTCTATGTAGGACAGAGCTACAGTCCATCTTTAAGGGCAGAATGCAGGGAGGAAGGACGGACATACGCTTTGCACAGGGCCAAATGAGGCAGAACCCGATTGGCTTTTGTGGTCGTCCCTTTTGGTGGGAAAGAAAAAGCAAATCTGTTTCAGGGTCGCAATCCAACAGTCCAATTCAGCCCCACAAACATCACACAAAAACCCTAATCGCACGGCTCTAACGGTCACACAGGTCAGGATGAGACCGGATCCAGCTGAATTTAATGGTTAAACCACATACCCCCATCTAAATGAGCTCTGCAGATGGCTACCGCATGCACGCGCACACACAAACACACAGATTTGCCTCCACCTCAGAGGACTGGCAAGGACACACACATTCTACACAGACTACTACCCCAGCCTTCCTGACCTAGACAAAATGCATCACTGTTCACCATAAGAAATCATCTGGGGTGTAAGGACTAATTTAGGACAGAAAAGATGGAGCTTGACAGAGATGGAGGGCACATGGCACTTGCTCACATGAGCATGCTACTAGACTGCTCCCTCCCTCCACCTAAAAGTTGATCACAGATAGCAGATTCTGATCAGCACCTCTCTCTTGCCAGTAAAAGCTTTTTGCTGACCGGGGGAAAGACAAGAGCTCTCCCAGAAAGTTACAATGTTACACACACTCCAATGCTCCATACCTAATTTCCTAAAAAATGCTAAACCGATAATGGGGATTTCCATCAATCTCCTGCAGCATCGCTAGCACAGGAGAAGGTGGTTTAGCATGTCTATAGGGACAGAACTGGGCCATTTATAGAAGGTAAGCTCTGACTAGAGTTAACATTAGAGTAGGGCTGAAAATGCTGTGCTTTAACTGTTCCATTGAAAGAACACAGGCCTCAGACCCATCGGGTCAAACCCAGCTCTGGCTAGAGAGGTATGTGACTGTATGAACAGAAAGGCCTGAGGTCCATCACTGCTCTGGCTAGAGAGAGGTAGGGCTACATTACTGTGTGAAAGACCTGTCAGATCCCACTCATGTCTTTATCCTGGGAGTGAAGCTGTTAGAGAGAGAGGAATACATAGTGGACTAGTATGAGTTCCCTAGGGGTGCAGTCCCATTGTAAAGGCTGTAGTAGAGTACTGTCAGGGCTAATACAGACAGCTCCTCTATAAGGTCCCCAGGCTCTGACAGACATGAGGCTAACTGACCCGTATGGACCCCTGTCTCCTGTACTGGGTGGCCTAGAACAAGACAACCACCATTTACATTCATGAGTAATATGAGTTAGAAAATGGAAAGGACACTATCTGTTTTTAGACTTGGGACTTTATCCCACTACACACACACCCCTGCTCATTTCATTGTGTGTGCTCCTGCTCCCCACCCAGGGAGCCAGGCAGGCTGATGGGAGCTGAGTGGGTAAACAGTGTTTATAAGGCAGTTAGCCAGCAGAGAGAGGATGCAGCCCTCCAGGCAGCTCTTACCCAAATAAAACAGACATTTATTACACCGTACATGACCCTCTCATTACACATAAATAGGAATTAATGAGAGCTATATCTGGCGCTCCCCACGGAGGGGAGGCGGGCCCCTCTAAAGGACTAGCGTTAATTACACTGTCCTACATCTCACCCACTTAACACCGCCCACTAGAGTGAGCTATCTGGAGGGGTGGAGGGGAGAGACCCCCCCCACTACCTGCAGTGATCTGATTGCCCCTGTGAGCTTTAGCATGATGGTACGACCCAAAAAAAGGAGTTGGAGTTGGTTTAAGCAATTTTGGGGGGAATACTGTACTGTATCATTGTGTTTTCTTTGTAGCAAAAGAATCATCTTGAGAGTAAAGTGTGGAAGTATATGTTGACCAACAAACACACTTGATGTTTTATCTCAGTTGGCTTTTCCACCTCATACAGGACCTCCTGAAAGAGAAGCAAACTAAGAAACAAAATAAGGAACTTCCCAGCATGTTACTGAGCTCCACTACTCCTCTATCACCTATCCTGCATCACATCATCCATCTCTCTCTCTCCCCACATCCATCAATCCACTAGCTCTACCTCCTCTGTCTCCCTCTCTCTCTGACTGCCGTTTAAATCCTCCCATTATCTCTTCCTCTACTTTCCCACGCGTGTCTCCACCCTCCTCCCCCTCACCTGAAACGTCCCAAATAATCTGCTGCATCTTCTCCATAATTCTTCTCTTTCTTTGCGGTTCTTCAAGCGAATCAGACAATTTTACACTCCTCTTCCCGTCAGGATTTCCCCGTTCTCCTGCTCTTTGTTCTCAACGCAGCTTAACGCACTTAAGAGCCTGAACACGATAGCTGCACTGATGACTTTGGAGAATTAAAATGGGGAATTGCACAACATGTGCAGAGGGATGAGACTGGGGGAATAGGTAGGTGGGGTACTTCAGTTTTGAACTTTGCTACCTGTCTGCTACTACTGTGTCTTGCCTCTACTGTGCCTGCGACACAGAAAGAATCTCTCTCAGGGGATGAACATACAAGCTTGCTACAGGAAAACATTAATCCATTTTACAATCCCTTTTTTTTTATTCACAGAAAACAAAACAACCACCCTTCTGTGTCTGGGGGAAAGGTGGGACTGGATGTTCCTGTCTGCTGCTATACTGTCTAGAGCCAGAGCCTACAGTGAAGCAGCACTTCATCCAACAGTATGGTTTTCATTCCCACAAAACAAAAACAGAACCGCCCATCTGTGTCTGTGTTAATTGACTCGATCCCACACAGAGAAGAGCATCAGATCAGTTGGAGAATAAATAATTACACCTGGATCAAAGTGATGCAATAATTGCATGTCAAGTGTTGGTTAACGTTAATATCTATTGTCAGCAGAAAGAGGGTGTGCTTTGGTATGGGAGTACAGAGACATCTTTCATCTCAGTTTCTGTTTAACTCTCTCACTGTCTGTCTTTCTCTCTCTCTCTCTCGGTCTCTCTCTCTCCCTCTCTTTCTTTCTCTCCTCTCTCTCCCTTCAATCTCTTTCTTTCTCACTCTATATATCCTTTCCCCTCTCTCTCTCTCTCTCCCTCTCGGTTTCTGTGACCGAGGCAGGCAGGGAGAGGCTAGGCCCTGCAGCTAGCCCGCCCGTCCTCCCGTCCACAGCCACAGTGAATGTGATTAATCTGCTCTGCCCTGTAATTCCTCTTTACCACTTTAATGGATGTTATCTCCCCCCTCTGAAGACTTATCTTGCTGATCAGGGCCCGGCTAGGAGGAAAAACAACCTGCTAAATAAATAAATAACGGAGGAAGGGGATTGGAGGAGCTGCTAAGAGGAGAAGACAGATCAGTCCCTGTAAAGTGATCATTTGTTTTCTAAGAAAAATAGACAAGTGACTTCAAAGTCTGCCAATACAGTAGAAACACTGTCAACATCACAATCCACCAGACAAACAAAATGAATTACCCAAATATCTTTGTTTTTTTATGAGCGCACAAAGAAAGAGAGATATATTCTATAGGTAATTATACATGGTTTGGGATGAGAATATAACAAGCAAGAAAATTTGCTGAGCTTTTTCTTCATTATGGAATAAGAAGCAAAACAATAGCACTTCCTTATTTGATGTGTCCATATTAGGAGTTAATCTAAGATGAAAAGTAGGGTAATGATGTCTCAGACTGCCTCATACATTCCATATACAGTAAAGGCCGACAACACTGGTCCCTTCCCATTGTGTGAACCAAAACACCCCAAATCACCCCACCTTCCTCCAGAAGACAATGACTTGTACTATGTTTACTGTTAAATGTTCAGAGAGAAAAATCACACACACAATTACATCTATGACTAATAATGATAGCAAATTAAACAGAAATAACAGGATGTGATCAATCATTGTTAGGTATTGTTTAAAAATGATACAGAGTAAATCCCGAGAGCCTAGGAGAGTGCCTTCAACGTCACGTCAATAGCTAAATTGGATTTAGAACTTGGGAGGCTGTGTGTGTAGTGAGTGTGGTGTGTGTGCACACAAGGCTGGGTGGCCTGTGACAGAGGCCTTCTGTGCAGTGAAAGGGTTAAAAAAAAAAAATCTATTCACTCTCTCTCTCACACACACACACACACACACACACACACACACACACACACACACACACACACACACACACACACACACACACACACACACACACACACACACACACACACACACACACACACACACACACACACACAGTGGTTTTACTGTAGATTCTGTCATACAGCCAATCCCCTACTGAGATTCCAGTCAGTACCTATGTCTTAGGTACAAAGCCTGCGGGCTGCAGTGGCTGCAGGTAACATAAACACTGCTGCCTTGCCTCCGCAGCCCCACTCCGCAGCGCACCGTATCTGTGCTGCATGAAATTCTCTAAAGGGGTTTAAGTATTTACCCAGAACACTATCAGGCTCTGCCGAAAATGCAGCTTACCCTGTTGAATAAGTACTTCAAAGAGAATCGCAAATACCTTTTGCCAGCGATTTATGCTACATTTTCTACCCCTCTCGCTCTCTTACTTTTCTTCTCATTTTATATTTCCCCTCAACACAAGCCGGCTCCGTAATGTAAAATGTATTATCAGCCATTTATTTCCTTTTTAAATGAATAATAACAATAATCTTGGAGTCATTTCTTTTCAGTGTGGAGCGTTGTAAATAGGTTGCAGCAGGTGTGTTAATATAGAGCTGGAGGTAAACAAGGCCGAGCTAGAATGAACACCAGGATTATACACTCTATTCTGTGTTCTGTGATAAGGACAACACACACTCCTATCCAGGTAGCCTGGTGCACGCACACGCACACACACAGGCAAGGAAGGAAGCATAAACTACTCCACATTTCACATACTGTTACATACACACACAAAATCACAAACAAGTGCAAATAATCACAGACACATATCGATAACAGACAGCTACAGTGCATTCTACTAAAACGCTCAACTGAAAAACTGCTGAGATTTACCAGAAGATAATGAACGGTTTCATAATAAAAATATATAAGAAATTAAAATGCTCTTTAAACCTGTTAGAAAATGTTGCCCTAGAATGTCAAACTAGAGAGTGAAACAGAGCACTATGATTCTACTGTAGCTTAGCCTCAATAAACTAGAGTGAAACAGAGTAGTATGATTCTACTATAGCTAAGCCTCAATAAACTAGAGAGTGAAACAGAGTAGTATGATTCTACTGTAGCTAAGCCTCAAACTAGAGAGTGAAACAGAGTAGTATGATTCTACTGTAGCTAAGCCTCAATAAACTAGAGAGTGAAACAGAGTAGTATGATTCTACTGTAGCTAAGCCTCAATAAACTAGAGAGTGAAACAGAGTAGTATGATTCTACTGTAGCTAAGCCTCAAACTAGAGAGTGAAACAGAGTAGTATGATTCTACTGTAGCTAAGCCTCAAACTAGAGAGTGAAACAGAGTAGCATGATTCTACTGTAGCTAAGCCTCAAACCTCTAAATGTCCTGCTCTTTCTTACCTACCGGGTACAGAAAAACAACAACTAGCACTACCCCCAAAAAGAAAACATTCCCCCAAAAATTATTAACGCTGAAACTGCACAGTACAGAACCATAACATTTATAATGTTTTACAAACCCATCAAATAAGTGGATAGGGATTAATTGGCCCTGCCGACCTTAAAATAATTATATGAACAGTGCAACTATAAACTTCCAATGAAATTGATACACTTTGATAATTAGATTCTTGGCTCTGACCCGCTGAAGTCAATAAAGGTTATTAAGGCCAATTGCTGTCTAAACGCATTAGAGGCAGAGTAAACTGTCTGTCTATAGGACGGAGGGAGGGAGGCCCTCCTGCACTAGTTCAGCCCAGCACCAATACGATAATCCATTCTCCGTCTTGAGGTTTCTCCTCTCCCGCCGGTGTCTGTCTGCACTCTGCCATACAAAACCAGATTGGATTCGCTTAACCTTTCCAGAGCTTTGATCAAATGAGCTCACACTGCAATAACATTTACATTGACCCCCCTCTCTCTTTCTTTCTCTCTTTCTCTCTCTCGTTCTCTCCCTGAAGCTCCATCCCCTCCTCCCCCTTGCTAGGTCAATAACCTAATCAGCTATCGATGGCGACCTGGCCAGCCTGCGAGTGATTGCTCTGTGCTCCCCCTGAGTCGCTCCCCCTCAACAGCCCGGCCCAGATTGTTACTGAGGACCAACATTAAAGACGGAGGGAGCGAGGGAAAGAAGAAGAGAAATGATGAAACGGTCACAGGCCGAGTCCCTGCACATCACGTTCCTCCACGGCTACATGACGGGAGTGTGACCAAACCCAGAGGAAGAGAGAGAGACTGACAAAATGGTTACAGGGAGACGCTAGAAGACATGGCCCGGGTACCCCTTCCTGTTTTGTAGATCTTGAAGTATACAAATATATTCAAGTGTGTGGATTATATTTATTGTGAAAGTAGATAGATTTTCTTGATACACGCTGAAAGATTTTCATCTACAAGGCTCGTTCAACTGTCGAATGAGGAATAGAGAAAAGGAGAAAAAGGAAAGCGAGAGAAAGAGAGAGGGGGGGAGGGAGAGAGGGAGAAGAACAGAGAGAGAGAGAGAGAATACTGTCTGAAATCTCTTTGCATGCCAGCAGCTTTTGAAGTAGTGATATGAGCAGCCACAGAAGTCAGGGAAAGTGACAAAGTAGGGGAGAAGCTGTAGTGTGCAGGCAGAGCTGGTAAATCAATTAAAGTCAAACAGAGTGCATACATTAGCATCATCACACACACACACACATAAACACACACACACACACATACATAAACACACACACAAACACACACATACATAAACACACACACACACATACATAAACACACACACAAACACACACACAAACACACACATACATAAACACACACACAAACACACACATACATAAACACACATGAAAAAAGGAAATATGCAATTTGTTGTTGCTTCTCCCGCACATCAAAAAAAAGGATATAAAAAATGAAAGATAAAAATGCCACACCAGTATTTAAAATATTTTGCATAAAGCCAGACTGTCTCTCTCCTTTTGTCAGCCAGGTGGAAGCTATTCATTGTTGCTGGTTTAAGTAAATGTCAGGATTGTATGAGATCCATGATAGTAGGTCCTAGGGGGGCTGGGCTGCGGACCGGGCCCATCCAAACCATAACAGGGTTCCACCGCTCCTCGCTCCATTCCTAGTCTGGATCACAGGGGAACAGAGCCTTTACACCCCTGTCCTTTAACCACGGGGCGCAGCCTGTACCCCTCGTCTTCTGAGAGAGGTGGAACACTGGACCTTCTTCATACAGGTACCTATTCTCATATCTGATAAGCACTCCAATTCCTTTATCTATGCATGGAGCACCCGTGCACCCACACACACACCCACCCAGCTGATCTGAATAGTCTTTATTTAGCCTCTCTCTGCCACTGACTTCCATCTACCTCTTGTTGTTTCTATTAGGAAGTGACTTCAATTCATGAGGTAACAGTTTGGCGATAAAAGGAAGAGAGAGAGAACCTCTGGACGTGTTTTATCAGAATGTCATTCAGATGGCAGGGTGAGTATTTGCATGACAACAGGATGGAGAACAGGGACTGAGCCCTAGGGAGGAAACTAGCATCTATAAACAGACAGCAGCTTCTGAAATATACTTAACACAATGCAAGGCTATGTATATCTCAGGCAAACACCCGCATGCACACACACACACACACACAAATCCATTCCAATATTATACTGTCTTTGTTGTCAATTAAAAACAGCACACACTACTGTATTTTTCATTTTTTCATGTGTCTAATATGGTTAACATTTTCAAGATTAAGCATACACCATGAAATTATCCAAAAATATTAATGAATAATAAAATGCCATACATTTAGGACACTGCGATTTTTAAAATAGTAAATAGTGAAACATGTTTGTAACCACAGAAGAACACTAACTGCCACACTGATATTCTGATATTTAAAATAGTTTTTCATAAAAATGCTAATTAAAATATTTTATGTATAAGTATATGAAAATATAAACTATGTAAGTAAGTTATAAAATCATTTGACAATTCAAAATAGAAGTGTAATAAACAAACATAAGCGTTCGAAAAAAGGAACATAAAAATGCATAGATAACTGATTTCTATAACACTGAGAAAGGCCTATTTAATCAGTACGTGGTACAATATCGCTTTTGAAAGCACAAAGAGCCTTCATCAACAATAGTGCCCCATTTTATTTTTTCATTTTCCACAAACACAACGAGCATGGCTTTGATTTACTTAATGGGTCAAAGACAAATACCTCCCTGATAAACTACTTCATGTTGCTTCATTTAGAATACAACACAATGCACGTTCAGTCAAATACAATATGATAAAGAAGAAAACTAGTAAATAGAGTTTACAGAAGCTAAATGGGAAAGTATAAATTAACAGCATGGCTCTTATATAAAATACAAAATAGTAAAACAAACATTGCTCTAAAGGGAATGAGAATTTTTTTAATAAAAATGTAATTGTTGACCAAAATGTCACATTTATCTTGAATGATGCTGTAGACAGCTGGTTGACCATCAGAGAGAGAGAGAGAGACAGCTGGTTGACCATCAGAGAGAGAGAGAGAGACAGCTGGTTGACCATCAGAGAGAGAGAGAGAGCCATCAGAGAGAGAGAGAGACAGCTGGTTGACCATCACAAAGACAGAGAGAGAGAGACAGCTGGTTGACCATCAGAGAGAGAGATGGCTGGTTTATCATCACAGAGAGAGAGAGACAGCTGGTTGACCATCAGAGAGAGAGATGGCTGGTTGACCATCAGAGAGAGAGAGAGAGAGAGAGAGAGAGAGAGAGAGAGAGAGAGAGAGAGCTGGTTGACCATCAGAGAGAGAGAGAGAGAGAGAGACAGCTGGTTGACCATCAGAGAGAGAGAGATGGCTGGTTTATCATCACAGAGAGAGAGACAGCTGGTTGACCATCAGAGAGAGAGAGAGAGCTGGTTGACCATCAGAGAGAGAGAGAGACAGCTGGTTGACCATCAGAGAGAGAGAGAGAGAGACACAGCTGGTTGACCATCAGAGAGAGAGAGAGAGAGAGAGACTGAGAGAGAGAGACAGCTGGTTGACCATCAGAGAGAGAGAGCTGGTTGACCATCAGAGAGAGAGCAGCTGAGAGGTGGTTGACCATCAGAGAGAGAGAGACAGCTGGTTGACCATCAGAGAGAGAGAGAGCTGGTTGACCATCAGAGAGAGAGAGAGTGACAGCTAGTTGACCATCAGAGAGAGAGAGCTGGTTGACCATCAGAGAGAGAGAGAGCTGGTTGACCATCAGAGAGAGAGAGTGACAGCTAGTTGACCATCAGAGAGAGAGAGAGAGAGACAGCTGGTTGACCATCAGAGAGAGAGAGAGAGAGAGCTGGTTGACCATCAGAGAGAGAGAGTGACAGCTAGTTGACCATCAGAGAGAGAGTGACAGCTAGTTGACCATCAGAGAGAGAGTGACAGCTAGTTGACCATCAGAGAGAGAGAGAGAGAGAGAGAGAGACAGCTCAAGCCTTCACATCTCACTCCTGCTCAGGTTCAAATCACACACTTCATCTGAGCTCTAGATTAGTTTAGCTTCGCCCTCCTAGCTGTGTGGACGGGAGTGAGCCAGCCTGCCTGCCTGCCAGCCAGCCTGCCTGCCAGCCAGCCTGCCTGCCTGCCAGCCTGCCTGCCTGACTGCTTCCCTGTGTCTCAGTGCAGAGCAGCACCGTGCTTCTCCAGGCTCCTCTCTTTATCCCCGCCTGAGCATTAGATGTGATTACTGCTCAGCGCTCCACACTGACGAAGACAGAGAGTACAGAGAGAGAGAGAGAGAGAGAGAGAGAGAGAGAGAGAGAGAGAGAGAGAGAGAGAGAGAGAACAGCTCTGGTCTTGGCTGTTTCAGTGATACAAGAGTGCCCCCTACTGCTCCACTCTGCAGAGTTACAACACACACTGATACAACAGCAGAGCTGAGATTGGACTAACACACACGCGCGCGCACACACACTTTACGGTAAACAGATTCACTTCAATGTGAACAACCCATCCTCTCTCATTTATGAGAATGAAATTACTGAGAAAATTGAAAGATGTGTCAGAGCAATTACTAGTCCCTTGTGATATGGTGAAGAGCTGAGTAACACCATGTTGAACCAGATGACACACTCTTAATATCACACCTGGGGTGTGACACAAAGACTTTTCACAATCACACATGCACTCTCTGATTATTATCGGTGAAGTTTGTGCAATGAACTCAAGCACAGGCATATTTGAGGTTACACAGATGTATACAGCCAATCCCCATCAGATCCTGATCATGTTAGAACAGGATACTGTGTACAATAATAACCACTGACTGCAGAAGCGTGTGAATGAACTGAAGTGTTACAGTAAAGTTCTTTGTGATTAGACTTTGTATGGCAATCTTAGACAGTCAACCTTACTACTACACACTAGTATGTGTTATTACTAGGTCCCAGTGGGTCTCTGTGCAGTCTTACCATGAGCTCCATCTCTCTCCAGTCATTCTCCAGCTGCTCCATGGGTCTGGCCCACCAGCTGCAGAACCGGGTGTAGCGCTGGCCCTGGAACCAGTACTGCCTCAGCCACTCAAACTCCACCTGCACACAACACAACACAACACAACACAGTACCGTCAGGTAGAGGAATCATATAGGATTATAGGAATACTTTAGATCCTAGACAGGCAGTGGTAGATCAGTCAAGCCGTATGAAGTCCAGATGGAAATATTGGAAAGCGCAAACTTGCAAAAACATGGAGGTACAAAGACATGGAAGTATATCCGTGTATCAACGCCAAGGCCTCTACTGTGCTTTAGAGCACGAGTGAGACAGGAGATAACAAAAGGTTAACTCTGTCTGTTGGGGATTTCCCCTAATCAGATATGTATAGAGAATGAAGTGTACTGGAGTCTAGACTTCCTAGAATGTCTGTTTACAGATGGCCATCCCTATGAGAGTAGACAATACACCCCTCTCACAACTCCACCCCCTCCACCGCCATTTCCCAAACCAACCCCCGACCCCCGACGCCTATACCCCACACTGTTCCACCCTCTCCTCACTCCTCTTACCGTCTCCTCCTCCTCCCCTACTCCCTCGCTCCGCAGGGGAATGACAGTTACTCTGCAGAGAGGCTCACCTCTCCTCCACTGGGTGTGTTTATGTTTTCAGCTCTTTTGAAGTGCTGATTTAGGACACCTCACGTAGCCAGGTGTATGGATGTGTGTGTGTTTGTCTGAGAAAGTGTGTGTGTCAGAGATTGCCCCAAATGCTGGTGATGCAAACGCAAGGCGCTCGGAGTTGCCCTTCCCCAAACATCCTACAATGCACTGTTCCAGTCTCATCCTCCCAACAATACATGCAGCATTTCATTTGACCTAGACAACTGTAGAACACAAGGTGAGGAGTACAAAAGAGTTGCATATCAAACGTGAAAGCGACTACAAGACCTCCTGTTCATCTCCAACTACTAGTCTGTGTATTGTTCTTGTAGGGGGCATTAGGATGTATGGTACAGTGTTAAACTAGCTCTATAACACATAAGCACAATACAGAGGAAGAAGATGACAAGAATACAAAGCCATTTCCACTTCACCCTTTGTTCAGTGGCTGGCCTTCTAGGCTATGCAGTGGCACAGGATACAGAGAAACCGTCCGCCATTTTGGATCCAAAGGGGGCTGATCACAGTGGTTTGACATGCAGGGGCTGGGTCATGTACGGAGGGGTACATGGGCCATAGTACTGTTCAGCACCTTCACAACCACTCCATACAACAGACACTTCAAACAAATGTCAGGCTTTATGGCTCTTCAACCCTCCACTACTCCACACCCCTCCTTGAACAGTACAGCTCACACACACAACAAAGCAAGAGAGAGGGGACAAACATCAACTATCCTTTCTCTACCTCCACCCAGCGCTCCCCCTCTCTCTCTGATTGTCCGTCTGTCCTTTACTGAGGGAACACAGCCTGTGGCTCTGCTTTGAGCCGACATGGACTCCTAGCCCCCACCGAGCATGGCGATGGCAGCCTCAAAGACAGGCGACTGCGGCATCTGTGGGACGCCTGGCATTTGGAGCCTGAGCCACCCGGCTGTGAGTTACTGAGAGGGGAACACTGACTAAATGCCACCTTCCCAGGTAGAGAGATCGAAAGAGAGCGGGAGAGAGGGAGGGAGAGAGATGGAGAGAGTCATCGCCATCGTTAGGCTAGATTTTCTCCTCTGCCTAGCCCGCTCTGGGTTCTGGGAGCAGGGAGACTGAGAGGGGCCCCTCCCCTGTTGTGTCTCCTGTCATCTCTCCAGGTGACGGACGTGCTAACTGCACATTAGCACTCCGCTCGGCCTCCCACTCACCATGGCACCCAGGAGTCAAAGCCAAGTAGTCCCTTTCAGTATTTAATGAAGCAGGGTTTTTCCACACCTCTCAGTGGTCCCCCAGCAGACTTGACCAATCAATTTCCGGCTGTTCCATGCCGTGCGGCCCCGAGGTAGGAGCTGATGAGAGACGGATCGATATCAACTTGCCTCGTTCTGTTTACTTTCCTGGACCTTCTCCTGCTCCCACATCACATCAACCAGGAGCACTGAGCACTGTTCCCTGTCTCCAGAGGTACAGGACACACTTCACACTCATCACACCTTGGCTACCATGGACACACACTTACAGACAAGGACACGCACACCCATGCCTTGAGGCGATACAAATTGTACTCACAGACACACTCACTCAACCTGTCCTTGCTCACCTATAGGCCTATAGACAATAATATGCTCAAAATTACAGATTTCAATTACATTCTTTGTCAACTGAAAATAGGATAAGAAAAAAACTGTTCCCTACAGGTAAGTCACAAACTCTCGGACTCCACAAGGAAGTATCTACTTCACAAACACTGTTACTCAGTAGGGAGAGAGAGGCCTGGAAAACATACTGTACAGGACAGAGGAAGGTCAGAGGAACTACCTGGCTGATTACTTGTTCTTTACCTTCCCCCATCTCTAGCAGAACCAGACATGTGGGACTTACTTAGTGTGTCCCTCCCTCCAATATTTACTGAGCAGGGACAGGCTTCATTAGAGGGGTCCCACAGGGCACACTGTCACACACCCACCTGGGAAGTGACACGCTGGCTTTAAATGAGACAAGACGTTAGTGTCTGGGATTAGCATTTCAAAGCCAAACACACACACACAGACAGACAGACAGGGCCGTGTGGCGATGGAATGTGATGCTAGCCCCCTGTTCGTTCCACCGTTCCAACACACAGACAGGAAGATTAGAGTAGAGGCCAGGAGGGCCTAGAATCAGCCAGGAAACGGTCTCTCTCTCGGCTATGCCAGGTGCTGTTCTCCTGTTCTCTACCCATCAACCCCTAATTCAACTCCCTCCTCTGGCTACTAACATTCTCCCCATCTCCCTGAACACACGTTCCTCAGATGGCCAACGTTCAGCTTCATCCCCATCACAACCCTAAACACCCCCTTTCCCCCTCTATCCCTACCCAAACGACTGTCAAACACCCTCTAAGCATACACGACACACAGTACATCAGCATCAGCCAGGCATCTCCTCTTTATCACTTTTTAAGGAAATGCCCATAAGGTGTTGGTCAGGTCAGCCTGACTGACGAGCCTCTGCTTGTTCGCTCTTCGGTCATCCATGTCAAACACGACCCATGCAATATGCGCCCGCTAACCGCCAAAGCTAGCCGTCATAATAAATAACTCTGCCAACAATACATCATTTAAGTGGGTGTTCTGCCCTCATGGGCAACTCAGAACAAATGGCCCAATCCATCATCGTGGTCCTGGGGACGCCAGGTAGACTAGAGCGGGGCCAGGCCCCCAAGAGAGGGCTCTCTCCCCTCCTCTCACAGCCTTTTATAAATAGCCTCCTGTTTTCCTAAATAATCGGTGTGCGCCCCCCAGCCAGGCCTACACTGGGTAATCCTGTGGTGCTGCGCTGTGAGCAGGTGTTCTCTCTCTCTGCGTTGGAGACCAGGTGTTGGCTAGGCCTCTCCCTCTCTCTCTTTCTATACCCCTCTCTATACCTCTCTCTCTCTGTCTCTCTCTCTCTCGCTCTCTCATATTGTCTGAATAATTAATACTGGCTACAACCTTTAAACAACCTCACGCCAAGCTCATCTGTCATGGCATCCCGTGTGGTTCCTGACTCGGCCCGCTGCTGTGGTTACCTGGGAGTAGTGAGGATAACACATACAGAGTGGAGCGGAGGGGGAGAGGTGAAGAGCTATTTTAACCATTAGCCCCTGGCAGTCAGGGGCAGGCTGGGCTGCAGAAGGCTGTATTGAGCAGGCTGCCACTGTAAAGCGTGAACGGCCCCCATAGGGTCTCAGGGCCCCGGAGCCAGATTCACTGATTGTTCTGTGTGAAAGGGGCCATGGTCTCGATCCTTAGACAAACAAGAGCAACCTGGACTTATGAAATATTTCTCCCATAACATAAATACCCACGGTAGCTATGAATGATGTCAACTTAAATGTTGACAACCTCTTTATTTTCCTATGGAGGGGCCTTAACCCTGGTTAACAAAATGTAACTGAAAGTAGAAAGGGAAAGATTATACACAACTCCCCTTCCCTTGAATGAGGGTTCCAAAAGGGTTCTTCGGCTGTCTCCATAGGATAACCCTTTTTTGATTCCCAGGTAGAACTCTTTTGGGTTCCATGTAGAACCCTCTGTGTAAATGGAACTCAAATGGGTTCTACCTGGAACCAAAAGGGTTCTACCTGGAACTAAAAAGGGTTCTTCAAAGGGTTCTCCTATGGGGACAGCCGAAAAACCCTTTTAGGTTCTAGATAGCACCTTTTTTTCTAAGAGTGTAGGTAGGACACAAAGTTAGGCCTATCTTAGGACCCCGCAAGTTAGTCACACACAGTCACACACAGCACACACCCACCTCATTGTGTATCTCCTCGTAGCCTTGCAGGGTAGCTGGCAGCAGGGAGAGCAGGCTGTGGGTCCCTGTTTCTGGGTCTGTACTCAGGTTAGACAGGGCCTCCCGGCAGCGAGACTGGATGTAGTCCAGGGTCCCCGTGGAACACTGTGAGGGCAGATTATTTCATTTAGAATTCTTGGTATCACAATTCCAGTGGGTCAGAAGTTTACATACACTAAATTGACTGTGCCTTTAAACAGCTTGGAAAATTCCAGAAAATGATGTCGTGGCTTTAGAAGCTTCTGATAGGCTGATTGACATCATTTGAGTCAATTGGAGGTGTACCTGTGGATGTATTTCAAGGCCTACCTTCAAACTCAGTGCCTCTTTGCTTGACATGTGAAAATCTAAAGAAATCAGCCAAGACCCCAGTAAAAACATTGTAGACCTCCACAAGTCTGGTTCATCCTTGGGAGCAATTTCCAAACGCCTGAAAATACCACGTTCATCTGTACAAACAATAGTACGCAAGTATTTACACCATGGGACCAAGCAGCCATCATACAACTCAGGAAGGAGACGTGTTCTGTCTCCTAGAGATGAACGTACTTTGGTGCGAAAAGTGCAAATCAATCCCAGAACAACAGCAAAGGACTTGTGAAGATGCTGGAGGAAACCTATAGAAAATTGTGGGCAGAACTGAAAAAGAGTGTGCGAGCAAGGAGGCCTACAAACCTGACTCAGTGACACCAGCTCTGTCAGGAGGAATATGCCAAAATTCACCCAACTTATGTGGGAAGCTTGTGGAAGGATACCCGAAATGTTTGACCCAAGGCAATGCTACCTAATACTAATTGAGTGTATGTAAACTTCTGACCCACTGGGAATGTGATGAAAGAAATAAAAGGTGAAAGAAATAATTCTCTCTACTATTATTCTGACATTTCACATTCTTAAAATAAAGTGGTGATCCTAACTGACCTAAGACAGGGATTTTTTTACTAGGATTAAATGTCAGGAATTGTGAAAAACTGAGTTTAAATGTATTTGGCTAAGGTGTATGTAAACTTCCGACTTCAAGTGTAAATCAATCATTATTAGAATCAGGCCAGGGTCTCCAAGTCCCCCTCACCTCTGCCACTCTGTGTGTAGAACTGAAGCGGGGCTGAGTCTCCAGCCAGGACACAGTGCTGATGGGTCCTGTTCAGGTCATCTGGGGACACAGGAGGACACACCACAGTCACCACACAACCAACACCAGTCAACTATCCCAAATATTAAGAGGCAATGATGTTCACAACAATTTCCTATGAATATAGGCC
Organism: Brachymystax lenok tsinlingensis; assembly: GCA_030435695.1. Taxonomy (NCBI): domain Eukaryota; kingdom Metazoa; phylum Chordata; class Actinopteri; order Salmoniformes; family Salmonidae; genus Brachymystax; species Brachymystax lenok. The sequence goes on along the minus strand of JAGFMH010000061.1, from coordinate 99,283 downwards.
TACACAAATGCCAAATGTTTTCATTCTGTTTTAACCTTTGTTAGGACACGAGACACCACACCACACCTGTCCACTAGTGGAATGAAGATCTTTGTTATGATGTGCCTGAGTTATCACCTTGTCAGACCATTTCTCCCCACTCAAACAGATGGATCGTTTCAAACATTTCTCGCTAACCTAACAATGCTATCGCTAATCCTATCAAACATCAATGCCTTCTATTATATAAGAGCACAGATGCCAGAGTCTGGTTATCACCAGAGTCTACATGAAAAATCTGCCGATGTGCCATTGAGCAAGGCACATAACCCCAATTGTTCCTGTAAGTTGCTCACCACCACTGTTGTTAAACTGGCTTCCTAGGTAAGCGAGCGATGGCCTAGTTCCAGCTTCAGCCACAAGTTGCAACGCCTCTCATTAACTGGGTCATCCCGTTTCGGCGCTGTTTTTGTTGTTTATCAGAAATGCTAATATTTCTGCTAATGATCTATTTATTTTCACAAACATGTTAAGTGTTGGCCATTAGATTGTTAACAGTGCAATAGTACAGCCTCTCAAGTGTACCACTGTTGACTGAAAAGTGACCCGTTTAAAGGTGTCAGTGGTTCAGGACAGGTTAGGTCATGGGTGTATTCATTAGGGCACACCATGATGTAGGTGGAAATTATGTTGAATAATAATAAACTACATTTATCAATCTGACTCCATTATTATGTGAATAAATGCAACAGGCCCTGTGCGTCTCTGGAGGATATAGCAAGATGGTGAACAATTGCATCACCAACTCAGTATGACTATAATGAACATGTGTCTATCTTGCACTGTTATGAAGTTATTAAGAGGCCAGATACAAATAGCTAATCCTGGCAACCAATGTTCTAGCATTCATTTATTGAAGCAAGTAGATCAGAGATGTCAAGGTGGTGCCCAAGCATGTGTCATGTGTATAGTGTAAATAACATCTATCAATAGACCTACTACATTATAGACATACAGTCAATCAAAGAATTACTCTGTAGGAACGCATTTACTCAATTCAACATATATAATTTATTAGTCACAAAAGAACTGACACTCAAACAATTCCAATATACATGAAATACCTGATACAGAATAACTAGTAAATGACTATCACCAATAGGTTAAGAGCTAACGTGGTTACACGTGTCTTTAGTTCAGAATGATCTCGAAGAGAAAAAACATGTGTGTGTCTGATACACACGGGAGCTTGGTAGCAAGTTAACGTTTGATCCCTGTGATAGCCCACAGATGGTGTGCCATCTAAACAATGTCATAAATTGTGACTGAGTCATCACACTGTGCTCCCACACCAGCCAGTCACCAGTCACTGCGATTATCAAATTCTCGTATTCTTCCAATACACCGTAGAAAACCATTCTGCACCATAAAAAAACATTCGCTGCTCCACACCAACTGCCGGGTTCTCTATCTACCGATCTCTGTCCATCAGCAGGATCAGTGAAATGTGAGCATTATTCTACTTCATTGATCAAACACTGCCAGATCTCATTCAATCCCTCATGATGGAGGTCTCATATCAACAAACATTTATCCAATAAACAAAGATCCTGATCCGATCCCAACTGCTGTTTCTAGTGTATCAGTCCCGTCAGTCCACCAGCTTGTTTGTGTGTTTAGATGTCGCCCAGCTCTGTTATTATTTGCTCCACAGCAAATCATTAATTTAGCCATTACAGAGCTGTCACTCACAGCACATGTGCATATTTACACCCCGCCTTGAGCAGTGTGGCTGACTAATGCCTTTGATTTGAAAGTCAAACAGTGAAGTGCTTTAGGAAGATAGATATTATTATGAGGTAGTGAGGGAAAAAACTAAAAAGAGAATGACAAACAAAACAAGTTCCCCCACTGTTCTTTGTTATCCTCTGATGAGATTGTGAAGGATTAGGTCTCTGGGCAGAATGACTCCCGTCTTTAAAACAGTTTATATCCAATAATAAATGATCTCCATCAATCTGGTCCTCCACAGTCTGATGCCACTGGGGGGACAAACTCGATTCCTGTAATAAATATTTATCTTTCTTTCTCTACCCCCTCATCTGTTGCCACTTGTCCCTTTCTTTTTTCCAGGAAGCAGCAGGCTTTTAAATATATTGGGTCAACTCTTTCTCAGGTCCCTCGTGAGTTGGGAGCTGGAAATCTTATTACCCAACAGGCTCGGTGTCAGACTTGCATTGTTCTTTTTTAACCACTGAAATTCCATTTGGGTGGAAATAACGTCTGATTAAATTTGCACACACACATTACACACGCAGACACACACATATTACACACGCAGACACACACATATTACACACGCAGACACACACATATTACACACGCAGACACACACATATTACACACGCAGACACACAACATTAGCAGTTCAGAGGTTGAGTCACTGACTAACGGTGCTAAAAAGGAATGATTGTATCCGTGATGGTACACGGGCACGTTCTTTATCAAAACACCACAAAGCCAGTGGCCTCCCGAGTGGCGCAACGGTCTAGAGGCGTCACTACAGACCCAGGTTCGATCCCGGGCTGTGTCGCAGCCGGCAGCAACCGGGAGACCCATGAGGCGGCGCACAATTGGCCCAGCATTGTCCGGATTAGGGGATGGTTTGGCCATCTGGGATGTCCTTGTCCCATTGCTCTCTAGAGATTCCTGACTTCGGTCGCCAGCTATACGGTGTTTCCTCTGACACATTGGTCCGGCTGGTTTCAAGGTTAAGTGAGCAGTGTGTCAAGAAGCAGCGTGGCTTGGCGGGGTCGTGTTTCAGAGGACACATGGCTCTCGACCTTCACCTCTCAGAGTCCGTACGGGAGTTGCAGCGATGGGACAAGACTGTAACTACCAACTGGATATCACAAAATTGGGGAGAAAAAGGGGCAAAAACTACTACAAAAAAAATCTAAAAATATTTACATTAAAAACCACCACAAAGCCACTAGTCAACAGGCATCACAAAGCTAGCTTTTATTTCTGTCCCTTGTCGAGGCATGCTATAACCAATTAAATCCTGAGTGGACTACTTATTGAATGTAGTCTTGGTTGATTACAGTAGTTAGTGTCTGTAATGTTAACCTGATCCAGGTGGAGGAGTGAGACAGACTGACTGTGTGAGCTGCTACAGTATCATAGTGATCCTGTAGGGATCTCCCAAACTGGAACTTAAATCCCCATTGGTCTAGTCCAGTCAGGTCCAATTACAATGGTGTTTCTAGAGCAGCCCATCACTCTGTTATCATGCCTGGAGTGAAAGTGACAAATTATGTCCCGTGAGGTCACTCCAACTCATGGTTTCTACTCAAATCAACATGTTTTCCTGCATGTTCTCGCCTGTGTCTTTGTGTGTGTCTGTTCGTATGTGTCCAAAGAAATTATGCAGTCATATTTCACCAACGATCCCAGACAAAAACACACAATGATGTCTTGGAGGTCCTAACCCATACACAGTGTGGGACATGGCGTGCTGCTGTGATGGGGGAGCTAGTGGTAGCCAATAATAGCTGTGTAGCCTTGTCCTGTATTGTAGAAGCTAAGAGCAGCCCGACCCAGCAGGCGGAGATGAAAGAGGAAGGCATCTGCTGTAGCCATCAGCATTAAGGTCTGATTTACACCCTCATGGCCCGCTGCCTGTCCTCTCCACTCCATAGAGACACCACCAGCACCGCTGCCACAGCACCGGGTCAAAGGACTTCACAAAATAACATTTGGTTTCTTAACCTCTCTAATGATACACAAGCAGGCCAGAGCCCGAGCTACATGCGGAACAGAACAGAACAGGGCTTCTGGTCGGGTTGGGTTCAGACTAACACAATGATGAGAGAGCGAGAAATAGAGAGATAGATAAAAGAGAGAGAGAGAGGGACGGAGGGTGAGCGAGAGAAAAAAAAAGAGAAAAGAGAGAGAGAAAGAGAGAAAGAGAGAGTCTGGAGAGCATCCTGCTTCTATGGGTCAGTATTGACACAGTAAACCAAACACACTAAAACATGAAGTGTAAATCTCACACAGACTAGAGATGTCATGTAGAAGGAGTGGTGTGCGTGCTCCAGTACCTCTCAGGTAGTAGGAGTCTCCGGACTGCAGTGGGAGGGTCAATCCAGGGGTGTGGATGTCCCAGGCCACCTTTAGACCAATCCTCCAGCAGCCCTTCTCCGCAGGACCCTCCTCCGAGCTCACACCTGCTAAACACAAACAATCCCACCACTTAGGTCAGTCAGATCAGAACCAAATATACAATAGGAGACAGGGCATATTGTTACATTATCTCTCAGTACAACCTGTGTTTTCATCACAGTTTCTGTACAAGAGGATAGCCTTTTTAATAAAAGTATTTGATGTTAGGTAACTAGTGTGTGTAGGGGCAGCAGACAGACAGAGTAGTGGGGACTATTCTCCTCCCATAGCCAGTCTCTGAGCCTCTCCCCAGCCTCTCCCTGTCTGTCCTCCATCCGAGGCACGGTGAGAAAACGAGATCTACCCAGCCCTGTTAGGTCCACACCCTTCAGCATAAATCAATACTAAAGTCTTCCTGGGCCTCTCTCAGCCCCACGGAAAATCAGGCCTTTTCCTTTGCTCAGCAGAGGATAAATAGTAACTTAATTTACAGCCAGTGCTTTCTGAGAGTCGTTAATGACACTGCTCCTAAAGGACCCCGGATGGGAATGGTGTTAGAGCTGGAGTAAAGAGCATTGTGGTCTTTCCAGCCAGAAAACACTCCGCCGCCAAGCCAGATATCACTGGATCAGAGCAGCTGGGTGACTCTAAATAAAACCATTCTGAAACACCAGAGACAGAGCCTTGGGAAAAAGAGACAAATACTAGACTTCTCCCAGACCAGACATGAAAACTAAGCGTGTCAAAGAAAGACAGGTGTCGTGCAAATAAACATGCTTAGATGGTTACTGGTTACTGTAGGTACCAGACTGTGTGATGCTAAACAGCTCAATTATTGAGTTGAGAAAGAGAGAGAGAGAGAGGGGCTTTGTCTGCGGCGCAGCCGAGAACAATGAAAAGAAACATGCGCCCCCTCGTAAAAAAACAACATTCCGCATGGTAACAATTCCATCTCTGTGGTTCTGGGAGTATTCAGAACGATCTGGCCCAAAGTGAACATAGCATTTCTTGAGTAATGCACAGCAGGGTTAGCGAGCAGTGCTGCTAAGCTTTTGTCAGGCTTGCCTGTGATGTCTGGTGCTGTGGGGTCAGTTTTGCCTACAAAGGAAAGGCACAGCTGCAGACAAAACAGTCTACCTAGACTACAGCCCCGGCCGGTCGGTCCTGTGCTGTTTGAAGCCAGCGTTCCCAGGGGTCAAGGGTCAGATGGGTCAGAACAAATCATCTCTGCAGACTTACAGCAGGTGGTTCTGTTTATCCAATCCCTCTGAAATGATGTCGGCCTGCTGCAAAGGCGGCTGAGATATGGTTGTGCACTGTATTGCCATGTGAAAATAGGATTGTGCATCTTGATAGTAAAACAGAGTAAATATTTGATTTAAAAATATGATCATGTTCGATCAATCATCATTTTGTTTGACGATCACTGATTCAACAGCAATGAACTCCATCAAAAAAGATACACTCATATCAGCCCTACAAAATCAGGCCGAGACCCACTATGATAGAACAACTAGGCTAAACACTGCCTCAATACTGCTGTGCAGTCTAGAACCAGTTATCAAAGCAGAGACTCATTATTCCATATCAGATAATTACACATTGATCATTTCTGGAGGAAATTACTTAGATCAGATCGTTGAGCGATAAGGCGGGGCGAGTTGTTGGAGTTTTGTAGTGTGCCGTTCAGCATGTGTTTAGCCCCTGAATGTGTCCCAGAGAGTGTGTGTTGATGATCTCCCCTCACTCCCTGGCCCTGCTAGTGATAAGGCATCCCAGCCTGTCAGAACAGAACAGAGGCAGCCTGTGATGACATTTGATAATGCCCTGACACTATCAGGCTGATAGATCTGATGGCTGGCTCACTGGAGGCCGTGTCTGAGATAAACGCTGTATAGCTGCTGGAAGTGAGCTGCTATAGGGCCACATACACAACGTTAGCTGTTAGCTGCATCTGATAGAGATAGTAGCTCAAAATGACATCACAGTGGAGAAGAAAATAGCTACTTCTGAGGGGTTGTGGGTGGAGTGATCAAAATGGGATAACAAGTGAGACTGAAGGGAGTTTTTGAGGAAGTATAGGTCTAGTTTGACGAGAATCCACCACTACTGACAGTGATATACAACAACTATACTGTATGACCTTACACCCTCACCTTTGTCGTCGTCATGACAGCTGTAGCTGTAGACGGCCACAGGTGATAGGCTGACCAGGTTCTCATCATGGTGCCAGCCCACAGCCATCTTGCCCATCCCATAATACGGCTCTTCTTTCAGCTGGCTCATAGCTGCTGGGTCCATGTAGTTGAGCAGGGTGACGTTGAACTGGGCCGGGCCAGGACAGGATGTCTTAGCAGGGTTGAGGTTAGAGCATCCCTGACCACTCTGCTGGTCTTCATCCTCCTCATCTTCAATGTGGTACCCAGAGAGACTGTGTTTTAGCTCAGCCACAGGCTTCTCCTGAGGGCCTAGGCCTGTGGTCTCTGTCTCTGTGCTGCCAGCTGGCCTGTGCTTCCAGCCTGTGTGTTTTCCCTCACTGTGTTGTTTTGACCCCGTTGGACTCCCCAGTTCAGTTTGTTTAGTCTTCATGTCTCCCATCTCGTCGCTGTGTCTTGACTCCCACGCTGCATCCTGTTTGGACGATGGGCCTTCTTCTTCACTGTGTTTTGACTCTATGTCCCAATCGTCGCTGTGCTTTGACTCAGTCTCTCCCTCCTCACTCTGCTTGGACTCTGAGTCTCCTCCATCATCACTGGGTTTGGACTCCTCACTATCTTTAGACTCCGTGTCTCCTTCTACACTGGGTTTAGACTCTATAGCACTAACCAACTCTTTCCTGCACTGCTTGAAAACATCCCCCTCCTTCCTGTCTCCGACATCAGAGCAGAAGAAGCAGTTGAGCTCCCAGAGTGCTTTGCAGGCGGCGCTGAGGTCGGGGTCGCAGCAGGTCCCTCTCTGCTCGTCTGTGTGCCAGGGGATGGTGAAGAGCCGTGTGTCCAGGTAGCGGTAGGTGGTTCCTGGCTGACCCAGCAGCACCCGGGACACAGAGGTGAAGACGTCTCGGTCCCTCACCTTCACCAGGTCCCTCAGGAAACAGCCCCTCTGCCGCAGGGTGAGCAGAGCAGCCTCCACCCGACCGTGGAGCTCCTCAGGCAGGGAGCAGGACCGTCGCAGAGCCAGGCCGGAGTAGCTAGTCTCCCACTGGAACACAGACAAACACAGATCAATTAGCTGTTGTTCTGCCTGCTATGAGTTAAGTGGTCTCTGTCTCCAGAAACAATTGATGGAGAACAAATACACAGACCAAACAGCCAACATAAATATTGTATAACTAGCCATTGTTCCTTCTAATTCTATGGTTCTGCCTATGAGCTATGAGTCTCTTTCCAAGTGCTGAGTCCTCTGTCTCCAGTGGGATAGACAGAAGGCTTTGGTATGGACTAGTATCAATGGCAGTGGGATGACAGAAGGTCTGGACTAGTATCAATGGCAGTGGGATGACAGAAGGTCTGGACTGGTATCAATGGCAGTGGGATGACAGAAGGTCTGGACTAGTATCAATGGCAGTGGGATGACAGAAGGTCTGGACTAGTATCAATGGCAGTGGGATGACAGAAGGTCTGGACTAGTATCAATGGCAGTGGGATGACAGAAGGTCTGGACTAGTACCAATGGCAGTGGGATGACAGAAGGTCTGGACTAGTATCAATGGCAGTGGGATGACAGAAGGTCTGGACTGGTATCAATGGCAGTGGGTTGACAGAAGGTCTGGACTAGTATCAATGGCAGTGGGATGACAGAAGGTCTGGACTAGTATCAATGGCAGTGGGATGACAGAAGGTCTGGACTAGTACCAATGGCAGTGGGATGACAGAAGGTCTGGACTAGTATCAATGGCAGTGGGATGACAGAAGGTCTGGACTAGTACCAATGGCAGTGGGATGACAGAAGGTCTGGACTAGTATCAATGGCAGTGGGATGACAGAAGGTCTGGACTAGTACCAATGGCAGTGGGATGACAGAAGGTCTGGACTAGTACCAATGGCAGTGGGATGACAGAAGGTCTGGACTAGTACCAATGGCAGTGGGATGACAGAAGGTCTGGACTAGTATCAATGGCAGTGGGATGACAGAAGGTCTGGACTAGTACCAATGGCAGTGGGATGACAGAAGGTCTGGACTAGTACCAATGGCAGTGGGATGACAGAAGGTCTGGACTAGTACCAATGGCAGTGGGATGACAGAAGGTCTGGACTAGTACCAATGGCAGTGGGATGACAGAAGGTCTGGACTAGTATCAATGGCAGTGGGATGACAGAAGGTCTGGACTAGTACCAATGGCAGTGGGATGACAGAAGGTCTGGACTAGTACCAATGGCAGAAGGTCAACAGTGGTCTGGACTGACTGACTCACCAGCTGTTGGAAACCATGGTCTGAGGGCCCGAGGTAGGGGATGCGCTGGTCTCCTAGTTCCTGCAGCAGCCTGCGCCTCTGGAGAAGAGGAGACCAGACACAGGGCAGTACACAAAGGTCAGCAAAGATGCACACGTCATGATGAATTTACAGGTAACGACATGTACCATAGAAGAGAACGGATTAATTCAGGGTTCTGGGAGTTGACGAATGCATTAGCCTACAATAAAACTGAGACTGTGAAGCATCAGCATCTCATTTTATTCAACCTCCCCAGATGATATCCAATGAACATCCCATAGTCCCCTAGCTTCATTGTCGTCTCACATTTTTATGATTTCTGGGTTCTGCAGTGGGGTTCCTCACAACCTTATAAAGAATGCCCTGCTGCGTTCTGCGTACTGGCTCCCTCCTATAAAGACCCAACCTGGTGGAAGGATCAAAGCCCCTTTCATTGGCTCACATTCCATTGCGACCTGTAAATCCAACGGCAACCAGCGTAAAACTGCGATACCCAAATAAATTTCACAAGTGCTGAACCCTCCCCTCACCTCCTTCCCTCCCTCCATCCATCTCTGCCGTCTGCGTCCCTCCGTCCTTTATTCTCTCCCCTCAGCCCCACAGGTGCACACACCCCACACCCATCAGCCACTGGCTAGCTAAGAGCAGGCGGGTGAGAGTGCCATGTCAGTGACCCGCTCCTGCCTTTAAACCTTTAAATGTGCTGTGGACACCGGTGTGAATGCTTCGCCTCGCCCCTTGCCGCACAGCTTCCCCGCATCAGCAGTGAGCAAGCTCAGAGCGGAGTGAAGGCTGTGAGGTTTAAGGACAGCAGGCCTCGTATATATTCCCAGACATTTACTACATGCGTTTCACATTTCTGCTGGCCTAATAATGCCAGAGACCTCATGCGGGACTAGGGAAATACGAGTCCCAACTGCCAAAATATGTCCTGACTTTTAGAGTAAAATAAAATGTCCTGTTAATAACATTCAAGTGTACGCTTAAAAAGGTTGTGTCCTGAATGACTCAAAAGAGGGCTGGATCAAAAAGAGGACAAACAGAAGAAGTATGTACATGAATACAGACAGAGGAAAAGGTGAAATCTCAGTATGGAAGACGGAGAACCTATTAGCTCTATACTGTTAGGAGATTTCCCTTCAGGGGACTACAGCTTTACCTGCAAGCTAAACAACAACAACACCACCAACAACAACAACACCAACAACACCACCAAACACCAACACCATTAACACCACCACCAACAAACACCAACACAAATAACACCAAACACCAACACCATTAACACCACCACCAACAAACACCATTAACACCACCACCAACAAACACCAACACAAATAACACCACCAAACACCAACACCATTAACACCACCACCAACAAACACCAACACAAATAACACCAAACACCAACACCATTAACACCACCACCAACAAACACCATTAACACCACCACCAACAAACACCAACACAAATAACACCACCAAACACCAACACCATTAACACCACCACCAACAAACACCATTAACACCACCACCAACAAACACCAACACAAATAACACCACCAAACACCAACACCATTAACACCACCACCAACAAACACCATTAACACCACCACCAACAAACACCAACACAAATAACACCACCAAACACCAACACCATTAACACCACCACCAACAAACACCAACACAAATAACACCAAACACCAACACCATTAACACCACCACCAACAAACACCATTAACACCACCACCAACAAACACCAACACAAATAACACCACCAAACACCAACACCATTAACACCACCACCAACAAACACCATTAACACCACCACCAACAAACACCAACACAAATAACACCACCAAACACCAACACCATTAACACCACCACCAACAAACACCATTAACACCACCACCAACAAACACCAACACAAATAACACCACCAAACACCAACACCATTAACACCACCACCAACAAACACCAACACAAATAACACCAACACCAATAACACAACCAACAGCACCACTAACAACAACAACACCAATAACACCATCAACAACAACACCAACACAAACAGGATGCACATGGGCTTCCAGACAGACCGGCACTCTAAGTTATTCTATTTAGAGTGGAACAAACAAAAGGAGAGGAAAACTGGTCCACAGACAGAGTGAATCTACAACACAAAACAACATACACTATTCATGGACATGTCTGTGTTCAAAGGGCCAGGAAGAAGAGGAGAGGAGGAAAACTGACACACATTCATTGGTGTCAAAACGCTGTAGAAGCTTCAGGACATTAAACCTGTGTGTGTGTGTTTCTGTGTGTGTGTGTATGCGTGTGTGTCCAGTGTAGGGGTGTCCAGTGTAGGGGTGTTTCTGTGTGATGTGTGAGCATGAGTAAGGGGGCAGTGTGGTGTGTTTCCTGTGTGTGTAACCAATGTGTGTTGTTCCTATATGTATGTGTGTACAAGGCTGGTTGGTAGGCCGTTGCCAACTTGACCTTAGAGCACATTGCCCTGCGTGATGTGCATGCAGGCACACACACAAACACACACAAACACAACTGGGCTGGATAGCACACTGCCTCAGCTCCAATCGCACACAACCGGGCTGTCACGCACATGTCGAATACATCAAGCCACTCAGAAATTCCACAGGAAAAAAAGACAACCCCAGCCCTCTGTCTCATTTCCTCCTCTCTTCTCTTGCCTCTCCTCTCTACTCTGCTCTCATCTCCTCTCTCCTTCTTTCCTCTCATCTCCCTGTATATCAGAGCAGTCTCTCTGTCAGAGAGAGATGCTGCTTTTCCACCCAGCATAAGAAACCAGATTACCAATCCCATAAAAACAATGACATGGATGATGTACTGTAACCATGCCAGTCGTCTGTTCTGAGTGATATATCTGATCCTGCTCTTAATCTCTCTATGTTGACGGGATTAAAATCTCCTTGGCCAGACTGTTTATCACATAAATAGGGGTCTGTTCTCTCAGATCTGGACATGAGAAGGAAATCAAACTGCAGGTTTTTTTTTTGACACTTTAATGAGTAGATTAATGTCCAGTGCTTAGATCATTATGGCTCAAAATAAATCTAAGAAAATAACGTGTCTACATCAAAATTGCTGGTGGCGGTGGAGTAGAGTGTGTTTCCTCTGAGAGGGTGGCTTGTCTGAGGACTACCCCATGGGTCCAGCATAACCCTGAGGAACCCTGGGTCCCAACGGACTGGTTTTGACTTGGGTTGCTATGCTGTAACAATCAGAACCAAAGTCAGGGTGAAGGTGGAACCAGACCTTCAACCAGTAGACAGCGTTCTACTGAGAGCCCTGGGGAGTTTAAACCTTGACAGCCAAAGATCCCTCAACCAACCCCAGCCCCCTCTCATCCCCACGATGACGCATTGAGAGTTAGCTGCCTAATAGAGCGCTTTGTTAAGGAGGCAAACAATTGGTACTTGTGTGACACCGATTTCAGAAAATGGTCTCCTCCTGCAAAAGTGACGGTGAATCAGGTATTTTGACAAGTCTCCTGTAGAACATCAGCCTCAAACAGGGAGACAGGCGAGGACATCAAACGCGCTTCCGCCCCGTTTTCATTTGGCACCCCGTCGCAGAATGTGGGGAGTGGGTGTGGGGCGGCCAGTGGCAAGGAGGATGGCAGGAAGGCCAGGGAGTGCCCACTTTGGACCGGAGGAGGCGAGGGGTGAAGAGAGAGACCAAACAGTTGAGGCTCACACCTGAGTCAACAAGCCTGCTGTGAGGAGTAAGGAGCGGGTAGCCCCGGACCTCCGCACCCCAGCACCCCGGACCTCCTCCCCCCCAGCCCCCAGGACCTCCACGCCCCAGGCCCTCCTCCCCCCCAGCCCCCAGGACCTCCACCCCCAGGCCCTCCTCCCCCAGCCCCTGGACCTCCACCCCCAGCCCCCAGGACCTCCACCCCCAGGCCCTCCACCCCCCAGCCCCCGGACCTCCACCCACCAGGCCCTCCACGCCCCAGCCCCTGGACCTCCACCCCCCAGGCCCTCCACGCCCCAGCCCCCTGGACCTCCACCCCCAGCCCCCAGGACCTCCAGCCCCCAGGACCTCCACGCCCCAGCCCCCAGGACTCCCTCCACCTCACCCTGCCTAGATGACTAACAGCACGTAGCTACCTCATACACAGGGCATGTCTCTGACTGCCACGAACCACGGTGAGAGCACACAGCACCTAGGTGCCATCACACACACACAATCCATCACACACACTTCCTTGCACACTGACACTGTCCCTCCCTCCCTCACCCCCTAGGCTACATGGTTGTTTTAACTGCCATTTAGGCCCCGGGACATAATAAGCACTATCCATTCAAAGAAAAGCAAAACTTTAACTGCCTTTTGACATTTTGTTTCCGACAAATCGTGGCATAATGCATTCTCAGAATCCCACACACTGGTCAGCGGTCACTGTAATGGTTATGGAGCTGGATGGGAGGTAAGTGATAAGTGACTGAACAGTGTAATAAATGGTTAACTGATTGAAACATCTGTAGAGTGACCTGAGAACCAGGCCACACAGGGCAGTAATAATGTGTAACCCCACACCCACACCCTGGACCAGGAGGTGGGGATGCATATTCATCTGTCTGGTGGGAGAACTAGCTGGTTACATCCTGATCAGATCAGGTGGTCACTGCTTATGTAGCCAAATAGTAGGTGTCAAATATAGTTTTTCTATTGAATATGTCAAAAGGTATTGGAATAGTACACAGCTCCAGTAGAACATGCTGAGCCTCGATGCTCCTCCTGCCCAAGAGGAAAAGCTGATCACCAACATGTATCTTCATCTGTGTCCTCCCTCAGCAGCTCAACTCAGTAGTCTCTCTCTCTCTCAAACACACACACAGTGAAACGAGACACAGCAGGCTCTTCCTGCCCTGAGTAGATCTTTTCAGTAGAGATCCATTCAGGTAGGTGATGAAAAATGGCCAACTAGCCCTTGTTGACGCTCTCCCTCACTAACTGTTGTTTGGGGCTGAAGGGGGACATTGTTCACTTCACAGGTCAGAGGGAGGGGGAATCAATCATATTAAAATGTGTCCATCCATCTATCTGAACACCCCGGGCCAAGTCATTTAAAGGGCCGGTGTGATGCTGCATGGAGCTGGGCCCGGGAAGACCTTTCACGCCCTGTTTAGAACACGGATCTAATAACATTACCAACACCGCAGGTCCGCAGGCACGGTGATCACCAAGGATCATTCATTGAACACACACAACCACAGACACAGAGAAACATACACACACTATAGGCCCACACACACATTCACATACATACTAAGCACATACTACTATAGACAATCATACTTATACGCACACCCACACACAATGACAAGTACAGTGAAGGACAGTCAAGTAGTTTACACAGCCATTCAATTAGCCCTCTGTGTTCTCTCTGTCTCTCTCTCACACACTGTTAAACACAATCCGTGACACAGCCATGGGCAGGTGTAACCCTGTCAGGAGAAAGCAAAAGAGCGAAAGATGAATCACCCCAAAGTATTTACACATACACCTGGGCTAAGCCTAGACACTGACATCTTGGCACATACAAGGCCTGTCCATTTAAGTGCTTTTCAATGTGTCCATGGTGTCAACATCTATTTCACACTCATCTACACCTAGAAGGAGAAAAATATGTTTCCATGACCTTTACCCAAGGTGTCAAATCTGGAGAGGAGAATGAGAGAGAGAGAGAGAGAGAGAGAGAGAGAGAGAGAGAGAGAGAGAGAGAGAGAGAGAGAGAGAGAGGAGAGCAGAGCAGAGCAGAACAGAGCAGATATTTAAGAGGCCTGCCCTACCTTACATAAGCAGAAAAGCAAAATGTGTTAGCCACTTTGTCTTTAATTGTTATTTTGTGGGCAGGCCATAACACTTCTATTAGGATTATGTCGATAGAGAAAGCTTTTTAGTTTTCACCTTCAAATGACAACATGGTTTCATGAGGTCAGCTGTTTTCCAGGCAGAATGGACCATTTTAACACTGACACACATTCCCTAGGTACCCAGATTCAGACACAGGCCAGTTTGTTGGGGGAGAGGTGAGGGAACGAGGGGGGGAATGAGGGACGGAGGAAGGGGAAGGAGAGCATTGATTGAAAGACTGTGATTAGCAGTTTTCAGCAGGGTGCGCTGGGGCCATCAAGTTGTTCTGACAGTCCTGAGGTGCAGTCAAGGAGAAGTCAGTGCTTTATCTATCTATCGGTCTCTTTCCTTCCTCTGTCTCTCTCCCTCTCTTTCTTTCTCTCACTCTCTAGCTAGCAAGCCACACTTCTCTGCCCCTCCACAAAATCAATATGGCTCTGTAAAGTGCAGGCGGCCCGGGGGAGACTGAGGGCTAGAAGCGGGCCAAGGCGTCCTCCAGGCCTGTCCCACAGGCAGTGTCAAGGACAGACCCGAGCCGGGCTGGGATACCGGGGCTGAGGCTGGGGTCTGCCGTGCCCCCTCTGCCCCCTCCCGTGTCTGCTCACGCGCCCATCACTCGGCCTGGAGGACAGGATCGATAAGCAGGTGAAGCGTTAAATACTCTGCCCCAGAGGGTGTCCCACTGCTGGGGCCCAGCCAGCCAGGACTCAGCCTCCTCCTCCCTCCTCCTGGAGGACGGTCTGTCTGTCTGGTCTGGTCACACCTGAACTGGACGTTTTGTTCTCAGACAGAGACGGAGACTGGAGATCTCTGACAATAAACAATTCAATAACAGTTAGAGACATCTCTGCTGTGGAAGATAGCAGCGTGGCCCACTGGTCACACAATGTAGCTCCTTAACAGGACACAGGTCAACAGAAGTCAGCCACGAGGCCTGGGCCTGCCCAGGGGATTGGCCAGTAAGCTACCTGAAAAGTGTCTCCTACAGTTAAGACAATACAATGTGTTCATAGTTTTATTATGGACAATATCTAAACTATAATAGAGCAAAAAGCAATAGACTACTTATTCTAGCTCACTGTCAATAATTGTCTGATACAGTGAGTGAAACAGATGGGTGATGTTGAGAGGATTTCAGTCATTCCGAGTGTCTATGTGTGTGAGTGACTGATCACAGCAGAAGTGGCTTGTGTTGCTAATCCAGAAAGCAGTGTACGACAGAGCAAAGAGCCAGCTCTGTGTTCCATCCACAGTGTTAACAGCACAAGCTGATCAACCCCTTCAGATGGCAGCTAGTCCCCTTCCCTGTCCTTTAGGATCTAGTCTAGATGATCTGCTGCCTGTCTGCAGCTTCACTGGGGATAAAGATGATTTACAATCCAGATGGAGACTAGGGCTAAATCAGGGTAAAACAGGGCTGATTGTGACATCTGAAATGGCATTGTATTAGCTAGAATCCATTTTGTGAAAAACAAGCCTGTTTCCTTTCTATTTCCTTTCCTAACCACTATTCACTGGTACAGTATGTTACTAATATCTGAGACTTAGGAAGGGATTCAGTGTTGTTACTGAATCACTACAACAACAGAACAAATCTAACCTATTTGTCTCAACTTAACGATTAAGACTCAGATTGCTATTGAATTACCGGACAGATATTATCACATGGTCGACAAATGTTTAAATGGTTTTTGACTGTCTTCTGGAATCCACCACAAGATAAAAAGTCTATAATGGCATTAGACAAATCCTAAAATATGGCAGCAGAAGGCCTTTTAGTTTCCTTCTAAAGCCATGCCATCCATTCCTATTCATTGTTTATTTATTTTCCTTCCTTCACTCATTGTGAACCAAGGAGAATATTCTACCAGGAATTGAATGTCTTAATCCTCTTTCCACTCTTCCCAGTAGCCTGGATGGTGACAGATTAACAGACCGGACGTTTCCAAACCCTGGGGACACAGCCTACTGCATGCATGGCTTTAAGTGGACTGGAGGGTTAATATGAAGCCAGTAGAAAAGAAAGCAATGGTGGTACTGAATATTACTGATGAGCTCCAGGTGACTGGTTGGTGCTGATGAGCTCCAGGTGAATGGTTGGTGCTGATGAGCTCCAGGTGAATGGTTGGTGCTGATGAGCTCCAGGTGAATGGTTGGTGCTGATGAGCTCCAGGTGAATGGTTGGTGCTGATGAGCTCCAGGTGAATGGTTGGTGCTGATGAGCTCCAGGTGAATGGTTGGTGCTGATGAGCTCCAGGTGACTGGTTGGTGCTGATGAGCTCCAGGTGAATGGTTGGTGCTGATTTGTTTATTTAACCTTTATTTAACTAGGCGAGTCAGTTAAGAACAATTTCTTATTTACAATGACAGCCTGAGCTCCAGGAAATGGTTGGTGCTGATGAGCTCATTCCAGTGTGGGTCAGACCCAATTCATTTAGCCTAGCCTGAGACAGAAAGTCAAATGGCACTCGGTCACGTACTAGAAGATGTTGGCTGTTCCCAACTTCCCCCACCACCTCCACCCACACTGGTCTGAGGGAAGAGGGAGATATCGCCGTGGTTACTGTTCACACTCCTGCTAATTATTAGAGCCAATCAGAGAGGTTAACAGGGCGGAGCCTGAGGAGATCATGTTCTGGGGCATTTAACATCTGGCAGAGATGGAGGTGAATACATTACACACTGGCCTCCTCCAATCCAAATAAAACACTCTTGACATCTGAAGTGTACTTAGCACAGAGGGGAGGGAAGGAGGGGTGTAGAGGGAGGGAGGGAGGGAGGGAGGGTGGCGAGGGAGCATCCCATTAAGTGATGTCCAAGTGCCACCTAGTGAAAACCATGTGGCTCGTCCAGTCAAGTGACGGTCCTCCAGGCTCCAGAGGAGAGGGGGTCTGCCCCAGAGAACAGCCAAGACAGGAGGACCCATCTGGACTGAGACAGCTCTGTCACAGGCCTAGCTACCTATGGCACAGTCCAACACGGTCAACGCTAAGAAAGATCAACTGCCACCAATGCCAAAAATTAGAGTAGGGACCCAATACCACTAACCTACTTTGCAAGAACGTGCAAGTCAATTTGCAACTGCTATGATTTTAGGTTATCCAAAGGTTACAAGGGAATTCAATCTCCAGTAGGATTGTCATTGTTTTTAGCCCTGCTGTTGGTCCTGGCTGCTACGCTGTGTTTGTTGCGATGGAGAAACAGATACGTGTCTATTGCTGTGTTTAGTAGCTATGGGCCATCCCCTCCCATCATTAGTGGAGGTATAAATCACAGCCCTCCCCATGCCCAGAGGTGAGAGAGATGAGAGTGGAGGTGAGCCTGAAATAATGCTGATGTCCCCCAGGGTCAGACTTCCATTATGGCCGCTTCAAAAACTATTCATCTGGCTTGTAGTCACTGGCCTAGAAATAATTACTTCATCTAACCTATGTAATACAGCATGACCAGCAATCCAGTCAGGTCCAATTGAGTGGGGGAGAGAGAGGGGTGGGGGAGAGAGGAGTGGGAGAGAGGTTGGGGCAGAGAGGGGAGAGAGGGGGAAGGGGAGAGAGAGCCACAAATTACAGGCCCGTCTCTGCTGCTACTAGCTGACTGATGTACCACTCACCATCTGGGTATGGCCTTTACACTAACACTGATTTAGATACACACACACACACATAGACACTGGGCCTTTACACTAACACTGATTTAGATACACACACACACACACACACACACACACACACACACACACACACACATAGACACATAGACACTGGTCCTTTACACAAACCCTAAACAGGGTCCGACTAAAATAACTTACTAAAAGATAACACCCATTCCAACCAGCAATCACTAAAGTGAAACAGCCAGGGAACGGAGTCCAGTATATTCACTCTAACCAACCAAAACAACACAGCAAATGGAACCCGACTTCCTAAGTTTTGCACTACTTCTGACCAGAGCTCTATGGGCCCTGGTCAAAAGTAGTGCACTATAGGGTGCCATTTGGGACACAACCAGAGTGTTTTTCTATCTAGTGTGAGGTCGGACAGACATCCACTAGATAGAAAACCACTGCTCAACACTGCCACCTAGAGATGTAGGAGAAACTGCTAGAGTCATCACCAACACGACACCACTATGATGGTGAAATAAACCACCACAACATCCCCCCACACACACACACACACACACACACACACACCATAAAATTCAGTGCAGTCCGCCTCCATAAATGTCACAGTAAAGTATGGAATGACATGAATAAATACAACAACCATGAGTCTCCAGTCAGTCAGTGGAGGCATGGCTACATCGCTGGCTGTCACAGATGGCATCCCAGGTGGAGATTTAATTAGTTAGGGTTGAAGTCTGGGGGTCCTCGCTCGGCACGCGCTACTGTAAACATGCTCTATATCCTAATCAGGTGTCACTGCCGCGTTTGATCAGCCTGCTAAAACTTGTCACAAATCCCCGGCAGAGAGAGAGAGGAGGAGGAGGGAGGAGGGGGACAGAGGGAAGGAGCGGGGAGAACAAAAGGAAGGAGCTGTCAGAGGGAGAGAGGGGGAGAGGGAGGAGAGTTTGCCCATTAGCAGCATTCTCTATCTCTTTCCGGCTGCCCATAGTGAGGAGTCCCTTGGTGACAGACAGGTCTCTGCTATACAACACAGGGACTTCACTTCTCTTCACCACCATCAGCACTACACACACTAACACACCTGATCACTAGAACAACTGCATACCCCAGCTAAACACTGAAGTAGTAAACTAGTTTCTGTTGTTTACCCCAAAAACTGAGATAAGCCTACAAGCTGCACCCCTTTTTGGTTTCTACAAACACTTTCAATAGTGGGTCTCTTTCTTTAAAAGCGCCAAATCAGAGACAGACACCTCCCCTCCTCCCTCCTCCTCCAGAATGAGAGAAGAGAGAAGACAGCAGGCAGTGGAGTTGGTATAGGAACACACGCACCATTAGATACTGTTTACCTTTCATTTATGTTGATATTGAATACATTAGCCGATTGAACCTCCTAAGAACACTGCAGAGTGACAAGCCGGAATCCGTCTTTGCAACTACCATGGCAACGGAGATTACCACAAATAGAAAAAATCTAAAACCTCTGAATTGAACGATACATAAATTAATTAAAGGACACAAAAACAAGCGGAGAATTAAAGTTAGAACATCTGTCAGAGACTTAGCTTCCCATCGTAATACCAGTGTTAGAACATTTATACCCTTGAAGTGAATGATCCCTTCTTTAATTGACAGTCAAGGAAAAGTGGCTGCAGCAGCATCCTGTAGCCGCTGATAAGAAAGCTTCCCCCTCTCCCCAAAAAAACAGTTTAAAGAACCTTGGCACTAATCCCTATTGTCATCCCAGTGCAGAGGAAGGACTTACAAATAGCGATAACTCAACAGAGGCTGTCTGTTCCTGAGGAGTTAGGGACAGGGTAGCCGTCGCCTGCTGGAGAATCAGTCACTTAGATTAATACAATCCATATGCGGCGTCAGTCAGGCATGACACTAGACTGTCACTGCATTTTACATCCCAGTCCATCCCTACCGTTCTATATGACAATGTGTTTAAGAAGGTCCACTCACATCACAAAGAGCCTCTCTCTCTCTCTCTCTCTGTGTGTGTTGGTGGATAATACTCCCAGTCATATGATGTGCTTTACTGGGGATCCTGGAAACAACAACTTTGCAAAGCTTTGTATCACTATTTTTACATACGGAATGGGTGCCACTGTCACTCACACAAGTAGGCCAAACACACACACACACACACACACGTAAACTTGTAGAAACAGTTGTTTATTGAGATAGGAATAGGAGTTGTTTTCGCTGAAGCTTGCTTTCAGAGCATATGGGCAGAATACAAAGAGAACACCTAGACTAAACTGCTGAGCTACAGAAGAGGACTAATCTAACTAAAAACTCCACAGATTATCAAAAACAAACATCAAAATAACTGATCAAACCACAAATAAAATGATAAGACTATTGTGGCAGAATACAAGGCTAATAGATGGGATCTCAGCCACTGCTGAGCCTCAGTGTTTAGGCTGTACACCTGTGTGACTCCTCCACTTCAGCAGTCCTGAGACAAACGACAGTGGCTGCCCTCGACATTACAGGGCCAGGGCACGCATGACACTAGGGCTGACAGCTGAACACACACAACACACCCCTAGCTGCCTTGATAAACACACACACACACAACACACCCCTAGCTGCCTTGATAAACACACACACACAACCCAAAACAGCCCTGACACAACCTCTCTCCCTCCACCTCCCTCTCCTCCCACCTCCCTCTCTCTCCATCTCACAGGAGACAACCCTGACTTCAGGCCCTTACCCAGGCAAGTGGATCTGACCTGCTGCCCCCCAGTCAGCCTCATCTGAATACACAGAGACAGGAACAGGAGAGGAAGGGAAATCTGCCTATATTATGATGGGAAGAGAGGAGAAGAAGAGAGGAGAGGGGGATGAGATGCCGTCAGGGGGCTCTCTTCTTTATGCACGTATGATCATGTGGTTGACAGCACCGGTGGGAGGAATTATGGACTGTTGAACAAAAGGTTGAGGTCTGGCTGGTTGGTGATGTGATGGTACCTGGATGGAGAGGCAGGCAGGCAGGCAGGCAGTGGTGGGGCCTGACAGTGGTGGACTTATGACAAGTACCACCGCGCACACACACACACACGCACACACACACACACACACACACACACACACACGGCACCTCCTCGCCATCCACTCACACCAAAGTCTGTCACTCAGAATGGGCCAAGAACGCTGCACGTTAGAGTGAGGTGGGGGGCGGAGAGAGGATTGGGGGGGTTCTGGTCAGAGGTTAAGAGCAGAGAAGACAGCAATGAAAGGCAACTGTCATGCACCAGTGGTCGCTGAGGAGTGTCTGTCTCATGGAGAACATGCAAAGAAGGAATGCTCTCCAAGTCCTGACAACACCCCTCCTCCTCACCCCTATTACCATCCCCCACACACAGTACACACACAGTACACACACAGTACACACACAGTACACACACAGTACACACACACACATGCCTCAGACCCTCTAAAATAGAGTGGCGGCATTACGCCACAGAAGGCAACGCCTGCCTGACAGCATGCCAATCAAACTGGCAGCCCCTTCTCTAACATAGCATATGCATGACTAAAGTTAGCTGGGCTCATGAACAAAAACACACAGGCTGAGAGAATCACTGAAAGATGAAGAGGCTACCTGGCTGGCATCAACAGGTGTCATGGAATATCCAAAGAAATGATCCATCAAATGGTCTTGGCTTATTTTAAAATGAAATAAGCACTGTAATATCTGACTTCAGGTAGAGAATGGTATTTTATGAATGGTGGTTGGTGGGGCAGAGGGGCACTACCATCCCTCTCCCTCCTCAGTCTCCCCTGGGCAGTGTACTACAGTACTACATGCCAGGTACTTTCATTACACACGTTATTGGAAAATATCTTATGATGTACAAATTAACAGTTACAATTTACAGGGCCTTATGAAAGTGGCCTCCTGCAGTGTTTGTGAATGGAGGCTATTGACGCACTCATCAGAAGCAGATGTTGGCCAAGTCTAACGTTAGCTAACCGCTAGGTAGCTCAGCTTTATTGGAAAGGTGAGTCATTACAAAGGAAAATAAATTCACAAATAAACAGCAATAGAATCCCCAGCAGCAGCCCTGTAATATAAATGGAGCAGGTGGCTTTCACAGGGAGAGCAGGCCTTCTGAGAGCTACAATAGGTAGGCTAGCTTTACTGCTATTGGACCAAGAGCAAAATAAAGTTAACCTACATGATGAACGCCAAAGACAGCCATGAAAGAAGAGACTGCACCTCAAGTGTTGTCTAGTCACTGTCCTTATTAGATTAAATTAGAGGACTGCTGTCTTCTCATCCTCTCCCTCTCTCATCGTTAGTCACTCTGTCTCTCTCTACAGACCCCCCATCCCCCCTCCACACATACGTACAGATTCAAATGAAAATAATGGCCTCCCTAGATTGAAGCCTTGAGTGGCTAATGAACCCCCCTGAGGCCCCTCTGTCTGAGGTGAGCGGGTCATTCCCATGTTTATTTAGTACGGCCCCACCACGGCCACACACACACCACCGCGGCCTATTGATCAGATTGATTATTCCATGTATATCACCGGTGATAGGGCTCTGTGTGACTGATGAACTCTGGGTCACACTGAACAGAAACTCATTGACTCTGACAGCTGAGATGATCCATAGTCACAGCAGCTCGTTTGGGAAAATCCACAGACATCAGCAATAATATGCCAATGCTAGTATGAACTGCTAGGTAGAGCTGATGATGACATGGGATCTGTCAACGGAGCGGGTCGCCCACAGCTAACAAGCTAACAGCCTGCTCAGAACAAAACCTGGGACTGGTGGTACATTTTACTTCTGAAACTGAGCAACTAGACCGATATCTGCTGACAATCCAGTTAGGTATTACTTCAAATCCAGAATAAATGTACCATTTGTCAATAGTAATAAAGTATGAAAAAGTAACTATGTTGAAGACACTAAATCTTTGTTCATCTGCCGGATGAGTTGAACATGAAAATAAAGGAGAGCCGCACACTCTAGGAGCTCAGATGCAAAACAAATTCCCCCTGATGAAGACACCTTGCCTGTTGAAACGATGGACATAAACATTTTTGCATCTGAGCTCCTAGAGTGTGCGGCTCTCCTTTATTTTCAAGTGTTCTACTCCGCCAGCCAGCACCTCGCCTAAATAGGTGTGTGTTTCTTTTTCCTCTAGGATGAGTTGAACATAACATATGTCATATGTTCATCCTAAGTGTTTTCAACATACACTAAAACCCAAGCCCTTTAGCCAAACCGTGTGGATGGACATGCTGTGTAAAGTGTCATTTATCATATGGCTGCTGTGATGGCTAACATCAGGAGAGGAACCTAGGCTATATCCCAGTGTGCATCCAAAATGGCACCCTATTCCGTACATAGTGCACCACTTTTTATCAGGGCCCTGGCCAAAGGTAGTGCACTATATAGGGAATAGGGTGGCATTTGGGATACATCCTCGAGCTGGTTTTTCCCTCTGGATGTTTAGTAGGATCCCAGATGGTCTTAAATACATACATGTCCATTGGCCCTGGCAGCTAGGGGCGGCTGTAGACATGGGACCTGAGACACCACAGAGAGAGGAGCCGGGCCGGGCTGTAAAAGTTGATATCCTCACAGATGCAAACCAAATGTAGACATCATGAACCTTTAAATTGTCATACATTTAAAGCAGACCACTATAAAAGGGGGTAAGGATAAGGGAAGAGACATGTATGCAGACACAGACCTAGATCACTACACATGAAGAGCTGTATTATATACTGCACCACTGTGTAGCTGTTGACAGGGACCTAGGACTACTTACTGAGAAACCATATTACAGATATAAACAGTTAGTAGTGTATCTAACTCCCAGGAAAGGGTACGATATCTGGGTCCATGTCAGTGACATTACTGCAAATAAAGTGTGCTATAAATGTGCTCTTTGTTGCCAAGAGATCAAAGAAACCCTGTAGCAAAAACAATGGAAAAGAACTAGAGCAACCCAAGTCCTTCTTCCATCACTGACACATTGCCACTGCCAGGCATGTGGCTTAAAGGCTGTAGTGTTGGGTTGGGTTTACCAAGCTGATCTGTAAACAACACAACAACAGTCCAGATATATCCAGGCTAAACTCCAATAACTAAGACAAGGTATAAAGAGGTAAAGGGGGAGGCTTATAGCCACAGACTAATCAACCCTCCTCGTCGTTCTCATAACGGATCAATGAACTACCTGGGGCCTTGGGCCCACTGCCACACCACAGCACAGGCACTACATTACACACAAAACTTCATATTCATTCATTGATTTACTTTTCAGAATAGTATATCATTGAACTCCAATGGGACTAAAAACAGAGGCTGGGGCTGAGGTCAAGCCCACTTGCATGGACAGATGTTTGCACAATATTGATGGCCCAAGCAGAAATAAATGACTAAATATCCCGATCGATACCTAGTTTCCCTAGCCGGCCCTGTGCGACAGCAGATACATAAATACATCTTTATGGCTATAGGAATGGTCCCTAATGAAGAGTGGATAAATGCTTCCCTGAAGGTAAACTCTTTGATTAGCTGAGGCCAGAGGTGACGCCAGGTTGAGGAGGGCAGAGGCGATATGCTGACATGGAAATGCCATACCTGCCATCGCCTGAGGAGTCTAATGGTTAAGAGGGGCTCAGTTACTGAGGGGCAACAAGGATATGACAGGTCACAAGCCTTGAGCAGGTCGTTCTGTGCTACCTGACCTCCTATCCATCTGTAATGGTAATAGCATGGATCAGCAGCATTCTCTATCATACTCATAGTCAATAACGCACATATTGTTTCAATTCTACATGTAGCCTAGCTCTGTTTTGACTATCACTGGGCTGGAGAGGAGGATACTGTTGAAACATCTCCAGCCACCTCAAGCACGAAGGCCCTAGCTGTCAGTGGTTAAGACGTATGAAAGAGGGGACGTGAGACTGTAATCAGGCCAGACCATCATCATCATCATCATCATCAGGAGCAGCAGTACTGGGCACCAGCTCTCTGTCTCTCTGTCTCCCTCGTGGTGAAGAGACAGTGGTGCTGATGACACTGGATAGAGGATCTGGATGGAGCTGCCTGCTCTTATTTACAGCACAGCTCAATTACCCAGGACAACACCAAGCAGGCTCATCACTCAGCTTTCCCTTCAGTGCTCCACAGTGACCAACAGGGCCATAAAGAGGGAGGAACCAGATCATTCCCTGCTCCTTAATTAAATGAGAGCAAAGCTGTTGACTTAATTTCCCTCCTCTCCGTAAGCAGACCCTCCTCTTCCTCACCCTCTCACTCAACAAAGCAGCCCCCACCCACATTGAGCTGGCCAGCCCTCCAACCAATGAAGACATCCCGGTCATCATCCCTGCTCGGCCCTAAATCAACAGCTGGATAAACAGCCTCCACGGTGGGTTAGTTCATGCAGTCACAATAGGCCGAGGGCCAGGGGGCTCCAGGGGGCCGAGAAAGAGCCGGATCGACACCTCAACAGCGATAAGTTATTCTGTGTTGGATTAGCAGCATGATGGCCTGATCAATACAGGGTGATACACTCAGGCCATTAGGAATGCAGGGAAGAAATGGCCCCCTCTGGTAATAAAGCAGGCCTGAATAAATGTCTGGCTGTTCCTTCATCAGATCTCTCCATTAGTGTAATGGTACTAGTATTACCCACAGCAAAAGACGTATTTTACCAAGGAACCTTTTTCAGCCGGAAGGACTGGGCCGTGCTGGAGGGGGTCTGACGGAGTCAGGGAGGGAGAGCCATGCAGTGAGGAGTGGAGAAATTTCCTCTCTCCCTCCTTCCCCAGGCCCGGATGTAAATCTATCTCTCTATCTGCCCAGATCCAACGTATTCCTAAGCGTGTTTTATGTCAGCTCCCAACACTATTTCTCCATTATTGGCTCATTAATAGAACTAGCAGTGTGTTAGCGGTGGGTAAGGGGGGGTTGATGGCCACCGGAGCAGGGGAAAGCTGCTGAATGTGCTGAATGTGACACCCCCTCCTGCTAAAACAACCAGAGCTGACATGACAGCACGCCCGGCATTAGTCGCTATAAATCGTTACCTTAACACTAATTGACAGGGTTACATTTTGTGGGGGGGGATTGATTAACATGTCTGGATGTGTGGCCACATAATCAGCTTTTACCTCTCTAGCTGTTACTTTAACAGAATTTCCAAGGGAAACACAAAATATTTTAATGAGTGTTGAGGAATGAAATACCCTAAACAGCTTGCACTAGCTGCCACAACCAGAGGAAACCAATGAGGCTGATCTGAGCGATGTTCTGGGCTCAGCCAGGACCTCAGCACAACATCTGGTGACCCTATGTGGTCATTACTTAGCCTGACATTCCCCTGAAATATATTTCCACTTTTTCTCTTTTCTTTTTTCCATCAACACTTTATACATGTCATCACATAGACAGCAGCTATTGTCAAAAACAACGTCAAAGACAACGTCAAGGAAGTAGGTTGAGGGTCAATTCCATTTATATTCAGTTTACACAGGAAGTGTATATAAAAATCCATATACCTTTATTTCTAAAATAAAAGACAAGTTTCAATCCATGAATTTCCTTTACAATAACCTGCTGACATTAGTGAATAAACATGTTATTGATCACAGTATATTACAAGTAGGCCTATTAGTTACGCTTTTTAGTTGATGAGACAAACAAACATCAGACAGTGCTGCTCTCAGAAACATGGCTAAGCCATTTTTGTCCTGCACATCGTATTGGATGTGGTTACATTGAGTCTGCCTTTTTAAAGCAGGTTAGGAGTTATGTTCAGCAGGCCTTCATGATAAATAGCTTGCCTTCACTAAACTAGCAGAATTACAGGGGGAAACATCTCACTGATTGTGTTTGCAGTTAGACTCACTCACTTATGAGACTACAGTTACATCCCCATATCCCCAGTTATTACATATCATGATAAACTGAACCACTGCACTGTGTCCTGTCCCTGTAACAAGCCACTGGGATTAATGCAGCTCCTCTAATTTGGATCTGTTCTGTGGTTTTCCAGCCATTTTACCATTACAAAACCCCGTCCTTGTTCCTCAATCATCCTTTTATTATTTGTCTAAAAGGGGAAGCAGAACCATTAGCTAGGTCTGAGTCTGCTCTCTCTGTGTCTGTGTGTGTGTGTGTGTGTGTGTGTGTGTGTGTGTGTGTGTGTGTGTGTGTGTGTGTGTGTGTGTGTGTGTGTGTGTGTGTGTGTGTGTGTGTGTGTGTGTGTGTGTGTGTGTGTGTGTGCGCTCTATGATGCCTGCACACGCCTGGGGGCCAGCTGGAAAGCATTCTCGCTCTCGTCTGGTCATCATGGCTGCTCTCTCAGCTCTTCATAAACAGGAGGAACCACGTCCTACATAGTTTCTGTGCTGTCAGACATGATCCAAACATGTGCCATGGCAGGCTGTGGTGCGGCCAAGGCTGGGAGCTGCTGGGACTGACTGACTTGGAGAGAGCAGACCTGGGTTCAAATACTATTTGAAATCGTTCAAAAACTTTGAGTGATTGCTCTAGCCTGCCTAGAGTGCCAGATGGGTGGGGTCTGCAGTGTTAGGACTATTGTATTGGTCCAGTAAGCCAGTCAAGCTCATTCACAGATAAAGTATTTGAAACGATATTGAATAGTATTTGAACGCAGGTCTGGATGAGCCTGAGCAGAGCAGTCTGCATGGGCCCAGCAGTAGGGGTAGCTAAGGAGGTCTGCATGAGCCTGAGCAAGGAGCAGTCTGCATGGGCCCAGCAGTAGGGGTAACTAAGGAGGTCTGGAGAACAGAACAGCCATTCCTTTTCCTCAATTTCTCTCCATCTAGTTACACAACCCACAAACACAGCACAACCAGAACACACCACCACTAATCACAGCAAGCCTCTTTGGCTGTTATGGGGTCTGCTACCTTCTATAAAGCCTGGGAATGCCCAAAATGTCACACCTTTACTTTGATCAACTATTCCATTCTCTTTCATATTTTTACACAAACACCAGTCAATACGGTTACTATTCATTGTTTTGAACAGCATCCCAGGACAATCCAGCAGCCATCATAGTCCTTTGCTTTTGAGAGATGTGCCTATAATTATTACCTGCAATAGAATTGTACCACTCGCACACAGCCAGAAGCTGCTCACCTCCAACTCACAGGATAGAACACACTGTAGTCACTCACGCCCCCGTACAATTATAGAGCAAGATTATTCAGATTTTGAGGGAGTCTGACTTGAAAACATTGAAAATCTAAAATATAGGGGACTTTAACATGCAACGTGTCTAAATCAATATTCAAGCCTTCACGGCGATCCAATCAGTGTATTGTAGCAGTCTACACCCATGTCTAAACTGTAATACTGAAAGCAAAAACAGTGTAGGCCTATCTGTAACGACACAGCTGTTAATAACAGCGATGCTCCACTGTAGGTGAATGAAGAGGAAACCACAATAAAGCCAGAAATCATGCAGGCTGATGTGTAGCTACATAGACAACTGCAGCTTTCCAGCCTTCAAAATGACCCAAGCACCACCGCATTTGGAACATAAAGTTCTCAGAGAACGAGTCCACTGTGTATTTGCCAGAGCTAAGGGAGAATAACGCTATGAATACCTTTCTTCTCTTCTCGCTCTCACTGCCACCCGATCGTTTCATGTTTCCTAGAGTTGTGTTTACGCACCCGCTTTCACTTCAGCTCATCTTGGTAGTTGT
This sequence comes from Brachymystax lenok tsinlingensis, assembly GCA_030435695.1. Lineage (NCBI taxonomy): Eukaryota > Metazoa > Chordata > Actinopteri > Salmoniformes > Salmonidae > Brachymystax > Brachymystax lenok. The sequence continues at coordinate 70,452 of JAGFMH010000061.1, read as the reverse complement.
AGTTCCAACAGATGAATTACAATAAAATTATAGCGCTATTAAATAAACAGAGCATATACAATGAACGGGTGCCTGTAATAACAATCTAGCTACAAAAACGGGCTATGAAAGAATAATTTTCTGATCCCAATCTAGTATTAATTTGCTTCGAATGAAAATGGAAAACTTCATATCCCGAAGCACGGAAAAGAGGAAATACGTTCAAGCGTAATTTGACTCAGCCGGATGGGGATTCTTGCTGCGTAGTGCGCACAGCAGCGACATAAATACTAGAACTTCAAATCATATGTAAGCCATAACATCCTTACAACAACGTTGAGATAATTGTATACATCTGGTAAATCTTGCAGCTGCTCTTTGATGTCGATGAGCGCGTTCAATATGTTCAGTATAACACAAGTACTTTAGCAATTGAACATGGCAAAACAATGGTTTAAAACATCAAATACTACAGCACGTGGATCAAATAAAAACGAATAAAGTAGCTGAAATAATGATTGCCAATAATAAGGTAAACTTCAATTAAATGTATTTCCACATGTTGTGACTTTTATATTTTCGAATAGATCTAGGCAATGCATTACAATGAGATTTTAGAAGAAATGGCAAAACGTTTGGGCAGTTTGAACTTTTTTTTTGCTGCTTGGGTTTTTTCTTGTGTAGCCTAAATCAAAAGCAGCATTTTGTAACTCGTGTAAAAATAGCAATCATGCTTTGAACATGCTCCAAGACTCCAACACTGCCAAGACTCTTTCAACTCTTGCATCTCAAATCCAGGTGCTTTACTGCAAAAAGGTATTGGCTGCCTCGACATAGACAGACACACATCACTTTCTACTCACCACCAATTGTGAAAGCAAACCATAAGCATGCTGTTTACAGTATGGGAGAAATTATGTATGGTATCACATGCAGACAAAATGCCCTCTACCTTGGGTTCAACCAAATACCTAGTAACATACTGTGAATAGTGTTGAAATGTGCTCTGTCTGTTATTCTTATCAAAGACAGTGCATATGTGAAAGACGTGCGCTGCTTCACACACACACACACACACACACACACACACACACACACACACACACACACACACACACACACACACACACACACACACACACACACACACACACACACACACACACACACACACACACACACACACAGGGTGGGGGGGGACTGCAAGGTTGGAAACACCTGCTTTGTATTACCATTACAGACTTTGATCAGTGTCTTCATTAGTTTCCTTTGTAATCTCTTTCCTTTTACGGTAGAGCTGAACCAAGTGAGCCGGGCACACTGATTTAACACATGTTCCATTCACCTGTCTTGTAAAAAGCTCAAAAGCTCTCCTGCTTTCAAACGTGTTGGTGTCTCTGGCATCCTTTGGCAATAAACAGAAAATGGTTATTTTGATTCCTATTTATAACCTACATTTCCTCTCTATCCCCGTTCTCTTCAGAAGAAAATCTGTATGAAAAATATATTTGAAAACATTTTGACAAACCTGGATCCCCGTGCATATTAGAACATAAACATATGGGGCATATAGGAGGGTTTAGGACAGAGCTAATAGAGAGAACATTTGTTATATTTGTTATAAATATCCCTTTTAGCTGGTAATTTCCCAAACCCCTGTCTTTCCTCCAACTGCCCAATCCATCATTATGTTCCTCATGTGTGTTAAACTACCTTTCACATACTACCCCTGTCAATCATATCTCTGGATGAAAAACATTTCAAAGACAAGCAGAAGGGAACTCTGACTCCGCGTCTCATTTTTCCTTGTCAGATTGTGTGTGTGTGTGTGTGTGTCACATATTTCTCTGTCAGATTGTCTGGAACAGCACAGTGGGGGCACTGGAACTGATCCTAATGCTCAGATCCTTCATGGTAAAACAGACAATTTACAACCTCCCAACAATAACGGTCATTTGTCATTTAGCCAATCAGGCTATTTACTCCCCACCTCTCCTCTGATGTCCATCTCACAGGGTTCAGCACAGGGCAAGGGCATCACTGTACACTCTATATCCCACTTTTCTTTCTATGGTCGGGGGGATGTTTTCTGTTATTGCACATTGCATCAGCTCTGGACGACCCCTTTGAGAAGGCTTCTTTTTAGTGATATAATGAGTGTATAAAAAAGCTGGGTTGAAATCAAAGGTGACGAAAGTGCGGTGCCAGAAATGTTTGTTGAGCACATTAAAGGAAGGAAGACAGAGACCATTGTGTGCTGTCTGTATTAAAACCAGAACTACCAACCATAAAGCCCCTGCAGTCAGCTCTCCCTATGTCTCCCCATGCCTCAAACTATCATTTGGTCTGAAAAATCACAAATATACTTCAGTAGAGACAGGCTCCTTTGTGAATAATGATACGTTTCCTCTGGAGGTTTATATTGGGCCACCGACACGTTATTATTGCATTATCAAATTGTCTTTGGTTTCTAGAAGAAAGGCAGGAACAAAAATGACTGGAAAAACTGCAAACAATATGTGTCCTGAGTTGTCCAGACTCCTGTACCATACGTGAACCTCACTCAAGGTACTCTTAGGCATTGCAAACAGCATATTTCCCCACCACAACCTCCTGCCAGTAACTATCCTTCAGCATATTGTGGTGCATCCAGTATCCATAAAGAACAGAGTGGTTTTTGATTTTGATTTGTATTGAATGAGCATATGGAGCAAGTATGTGCCTTCCCTGTCAGTGATAAGCCTTAGGAAACTGCTATTTGTCAGTGCTATAAAGCAGATTGCTGCCCAGTGGTTTCAATTAACATCAAAGGACTCTTCACAGGCAGTAATAGTTATATCAAAACCTGAAATGTATTATTTAGGTTCCGCGCGGGAGTCCTCCAAAAGATTATGTCCCCTTTCTAAAGAGAATTTCTTTTCTTGCTGACTTTTTACATTCCGCCCTTTTCTATTGCTTTTTTCTCCTCTTTGAAGCAACCCCACATCACCCCTAGACAATCCCTTTGTAGCACTAGGGTACCTGGCTGGCTCCGACAGGGTGGCCTTTTAGTTGGGTTACGTGTGTACATGAAGAATACAGTGTCTGCGGCATACATTAAAAAGGGCATGTGGTATTGCGTTTGAAATTTGAAAGATCGGTAGCTAGTGTAGATAACGTGAAAGAAGATATGGTATAGAGCGGAGGAAATATCTTCAGGTCATGTCCTCAATATAATTCATGAGTTTATCCATGTTGACTCCATCACCTTCAGCACACAGTTGACCTGTGTTGACCAGTCCAGGAAAATTCTCATATTTCTGCTCCATATTAGAACAGTCATGTAAGAATAGGTCTGTGCAGAGACATGTGTTTAGAGAAATGAATGCATACATTTTAATACATGGCTCTAGGCCTACTTATACCTCGCCCACTATTTTACTTTGCTCTACCAATAATACCATAGCATCTATTTCTTATGCATATTGAAAGGGAAATGTCATCATTAAGTCCATGCCAGTAGCTGGCATTTATCTACCCTCTTTTCTTCCTCGTCATATAAATGAGAATGATGCTTGAACCCCTAAAGGGAGCTGTGAGAGGTTATAACTAAAGCTCTTCTCTTTGAATGCTTCGGTGGCCCTCCCTTAGCTGGTATGGTGTTAAAACCATCACTAACCTCTTGGCCAGGGCTTAAAGTGAAGGCAGGGCCCTAGAAGAATGATTCACAAAGTACATACACCATTCAATACATGTTGATTAAGCCTCTATAAATGATCACATAGCGCCCGCAGGAAAAAGCGCCATTGGTTAGTGAACAGAGAGAGCGTGCAGCCCTAGTCTAAGATGTGGTACACTTCCCTGGCCGGGATCATTTCCAGACACCCGTACAGAGGAAGGGAAGCACTCTGCTATTGCTGTGATTTGAATACCATGATCACTGAACAGTTTTATAGGAAACCCATTAAAAAGTGAGGTTTGACATACAAAAGAGCCCCTGTTTAAATCTCACGCACAATGTCAGGCTGAAAGACATTATAAAAATGGTTCTATACGGAAGCATAGCTAGCTACATCCTCTGTGTGTGTGTCCTTGTCTTGTGCTCTCTCATCTTGGGAGGAAATCTTTTGTGGGGGACAGAAGATGACTCCTTTTTTGGAGGGATAAGTGAAGGCCTACTTTATCACTCGCAGCCAACCTGGTGCCTTGGCCTAATCCTGCATTTGTTCAGTCTGACACAAATCACTGTCTGAGATTGAGCTTCACTCTAGTAAAGATGTCTGTGTAAAATATGCAAATTATAATACATAGGATATGGAAAATATAAGAATTTAATTCAAACCAAATGAGGTCCAATGAGGTGGACACAATGCCCTGGCGTGACCCTTAACCTCACCTGTTCCTAACTGTGTTAATAACGTGCCAACCTTCCTCATCTCTACTTGCACATTCATCTTCTGCACATCTACCATTCCAGTGTAATTACTTCGCCACCATGTCCTATTTATTGCCTTACCTACCTCCCTTATCCTACCTCATTTGCACATACTGTATGTTGACTTTTTCTACTGTATTATTGACTGTATGTTTGTTTACTCCATGTGTAACTCTGTGTTGTTGTATGTGTCGAACTGCTTTGCTTTATCTTGGCCAGGTCGCAGTTGCAAATGAGAACTTGTTCTCAACTAGCCTACCTGGTTAAATAAAGGTGAAATAAAATAAAATCATCACTCCCATTACCCATAGAGTTATAACCTCCACGCAGATCAAACAGACCCTAAGTGAACAATGGCTGAAATTGCATATTAATATGATATGTCAAAGATATTGGGAGTGATCCCTTTGAAAGGGACTGTTTAACATTAGTGGATTTTTATTAGCGCTTTTCTAGTCTTTAATGTGCATGTTTTCCCCCTGAGTCAGGCAGTCACTGGGACCAGGTTTGGGTCTTATTGGTGGTTCTCTATTTTAGGAGTGTCTTGGTATGCTTAGAGATCAGTCGTAGCATAGGCCTACAGCAAGCGAGACATGTCTTCTAATGTTGTGAATCCTTGTTTGTAGATTATGTTATAGATGTAGGATCTTAGTTTGACCACACTGTTGTAGGAGAACTTTCATGCATTGCAGGATATTTAAAACTTTAAAGTGTATATTTGAGCTTTTAAAAAGCTTCTAAAGTTTGTAATTTCCACTTTGAAATGTCAGACTTGATTTTCCCTTATGTAAAATGTAGCAACCCCTACCAAAATTTCAATTAATTATAATCCATACCCTGTTTCTTCAGGATTATTTTCCTGCTGTAGTAAACTGGCTCAAATTAAGATCCTACATCTGTATTCCATAAACTCTGTAAATCCATAGATAGTGAACAGTGGGTGTGAGACTGGAATTTTTGGCAGTTGACTAGGAATCTGACTAACACACCCATTGTGTACTGAAATAATTTACAGTGAACTCTATTTATTCATTCTTTCACACGTTGTCATTTGCAGAGTGTGCTTGTGGTGAAAGGTGTATTTGACACTGAATACAGAGCTTCCTACATCTACGTAGTGACCCCTCCTTCACTTTCAATCATATCCAACTGTGACCCCTCCTTCACTTTCAGTCATATCCAACTGTGACCCCTCCTTCACTTTCAATCATATCCAACTGTGACCCCTCCTTCACTTTCAGTCATATCCAACTGTGACCCCTCCTTCACTTTCAATCATATCCAACTGTGACCCCTCCTTCACTTTCAGTCATATCCAACTGTGACCCCTCCTTCACTTTCAGTCATATCCAACTGTGGCCCCTCCTTCACTTTCAATCATATCCAAATGTGGCTTCTCCTTCACTTTCAATCATATCCAACTGTGACCCCTCCTTCACTTTCAATCATATCCAACTGTGACCCCTCCTTCACTTTCAGTCATATCCAACTGTGACCCCTCCTTCACTTTCAATCATATCCAACTGTGGCCTCTCCTTCACTTTCAATCATATCCAACTGTGACCCCTCCTTCACTTTCAGTCATATCCAACTGTGGCCCCTCCTTCACTTTCAGTCATATCCAACTGTGGCTTCTCCTTCACTTTCAATCATATCCAACTGTGACCCCTCCTTCACTTTCAATCATATCCAACTGTGGCTTCTCCTTCACTTTCAATCATATCCAACTGTGACCCCTCCTTCACTTTCAATCATATCCAACTGTGACCCCTCCTTCACTTTCAATCATATCCAACTGTGACCTCTCCTTCACTTCCAATCATATCCAACTGTGACCCTCCTTCACTTTCAATCATATCCAACTGTGACCCCTCCTTCACTTTCAATCATATCCAACTGTGACCCCTCCTTCACTTTCAATCATATCCAACTGTGACCCCTCCTTCACTTTCAATCATATCCAACTGTGACCTCTCCTTCACTTTCAATCATATCCAACTGTGACCCCTCCTTCACTTTCAATCATATCCAACTGTGACCCCTCCTTCACTTTCAATCATATCCAACTGTGACCCCTCCTTCACTTTCAATCATATCCAACTGTGACCCCTCCTTCACTTTCAGTCATATCCAACTGTGACCTCTCCTTCACTTTCAATCATATCCAACTGTGACCTCTCCTTCACTTTCAATCATATCCAACTGTGACCCCTCCTTCACTTTCAATCATATCCAACTGTGACCCCTCCTTCACTTTCAATCATATGCAACTGTGACCCCTCCTTCACTTTCAATCATATCCAACTGTGACCCCTCCTTCACTTTCAATCATATCCAATTGTGTTTATCCATATCCAATAACTGTCACCTCTGCCCGAAGTTAGGGGTTGAATTAGGAGTTTCTGGACAGACGAGCTGTACCATAAAAATGTGTAGGTCAAAGATCTGTTCAATACCGTATGCTGGCTCTCATACTAAGGTGATAAGTCCTGTTCCACCCTGTTCCCCCTCATTTTAACCCGTAAGTTGGTCTAACAGTATAATAGAATAATTGCTTATTTGGATGGAGTGGCCTGGTCTCTTTGCACTGTGTATGAAACATATAGAGAACACTTCTCAGACCTTCCACAGCATCTGTTCAGTTGTCTGTTTGGTTTGGCTTAAGAAAGGCAGCAGCAGCTTCTGGGTATCCTAAGCCCATTAATAGACTTTGATGTAGGATCCCAAATACGCCTTGTTCCAATTTAACTTGTGTTCCATTTGTATGTTGTTGTTGTTGCAGACGGATTCGAACACTTCAAACCTTGTTATATCTGTGTGTGTTGCGTCATTAGCTTAGATTTTTAACAAAATACAACCACACATGTCAATACAGTACAATGGCATTCAAATTATTGAGGATGATACAAAAAAGTTTTAAAACGTATTTCCATTGTGGTCCTCTTGAAAACACATGAAAACTAAATATACACAAGATTATAACATGAAAACAAATATATCTCAAACACATCTCATCAATAGGAGGAAACTGTAAAAGGAATAAAATAGCTTACCAAGTAGCATTCATTAATACAATTATACAAGTTCTTAAGGTTTATCTTAAAAGGATGAAGATGATGATGCCATTGTCATTGTCTTCAGCCAGAGGAGAACAACTGCCACCTCTCTTAGAAGCCACGGAAGTTCAAGGCCGAGGTACTGCAGGCGTTGTTAGCAGAAAATCGGAAACCCCATTATAGTGAATGGAAAAAGGTCAATTTTCGTTGTCAATCTTTGTGTAAATAAAAAATGTCTAATACAACAGAATTGTGCCCTTGAACCGATTATTTTAAAATCGCACATAGAAGAAGTTCTAAGTATTATTTGGGGTGGCAGCTAGTCTAGTGGTTAGAGTGTTGGCCTTATAACCGAAAGATTGCAAGATCAAATCCCCCGAGCTGATATGGTAAAAATATGTAATTCTGCCCCTGAACAAGGCAGTTAACCCACTGTTGTCATTGAGCCTAGGCTGTCATTGAAAATAAGAATTTGTTCTTAACTGACTGTGCATGAGATGTCAGCTTCAATGTGCTTTTGAGTATTCACATAGGAATGAATGGTGTCACATGATCAATGGCTTTGTCCATTCATATATACAGTCCTTGTCTTCAGCATCCTCACCACCGCCTCTCACTCACCACTTTGAACTTCAGTATCATTGTTTATATTATCTATACCCTTATATGGTGATCCTGGCTTATTGATGATCTTATAGGATAAGTAAAGACTGACAGTAACAGACACATTATCTCCCATACAGTATAACAGCCTTCTCCCAGATGTTAACACAAGGCAGTTTGTTCATCATTAGCCTGGTCTGCATGAGGCAGTTCAGTGAAAGAGAAGGGACAAGACACATAAACATTATCAGGCGTATGCTTGACTGAACACTCTCAGTAATTAGAGCTATTTGTGATGACATCACCATGTCAAACAAATAGTGTGACCGCTGGAAATGTGCTGTGCAACCAATCGGAAGCCTGCCACACACCTTGAGCTAACACTCCGTACACACACACACTCTCTTTCTGTTCTTTTTCTGACACAAAGCAGCCAGTCTCCAGCCGGTCGTTTTGTTTGAAGCCATCAAGTGGTTTTGCAAATGATGTTGTTTTGTGCTGAAGTGCTGAAGCAGATTAATAAAAGAGTGTGTGACTGCATTAGTGTTACTGAAAACAAGCGTCTCGACAACACGGCCTGCCTGCTGTCTGTAAACAGCCACAGTTTTAAACACGCACACACACTCACGTGCACACACACACACACACGTGTAGATAACATGTCAGGGAGCCAAGTCTCCCCATTTCAACATTGTGTCAAAGACGGGCTCTTGGGCAGCATCCAAGGGTTTTTGCTTATTTGTCTTTTGTAAAAAAGGACAACTATCCGAGCAGTGCCAAAGCACCCCAGGGCCTTAGATATGTGAAGGACTGCTCTCCTCTCAGCTGGTACACAGATGTGTGTGCCGAGGGAGTCCGCTGTCTGAACCGAGCACAGATTAGTGACTCTTTTTTTCTATTCCTAATAAATAAAGAGCAGTGTGTGTGTGTCGGTGTGTCAGTGTGCGTGGCATGTGTGTGTGGCATGTCGGGAAAATAACACTGCTCACCCGCTGATCAGAAGTGAATGGGGGAGCTTGGTGGCCACATATAATGCTGCACTTATCATAAAATGACAGCACTTTTAATTTTAATTGTGGTTTACGTCTTGGGGTTTTGCCGAGGAGTTAAAAAATAGTTTAGTTTTTCATATTTTTGACTTTTTCTGAATGTTTGGAGTTAGATGCTTTAAATAGAGTTTCAATTATGGTCAACCACTTTCTTTAAGCAAATGTTTCCAGATATACAGTTTATTGTTCCAGTCTCACCAGAAAATATTAAAACAACCAATTTACTAGAGGGAGGAATGACAGCTAATGATGAAATGGTGGCAGAGAACCATTTCTTTTAAGTTGTTTTTGTATAGTAAAGTGCTTGTGTGTGTGTGTGTGTGTGTTTGCGTGTGCGTGCGTGTGTGTGTTTGTATGTCTGTGTGTGACCTTGGCCGGTCGGACATCAAGGACAGAGTAAGGAAACAGCTGTGTGAGAGAGGTGATACCTTCATAAGCAGGGCCAGGGGTGACCAGGGAGATGCCAGGAGTACCCCACACACAGCCAGTCTCACTTGATTGCAGCGAGCCCTAAACACCTTCTGATTAGATATTTCCCAGAGGGTAAAGAGGACAGCTGTGTATTTCCACTGTACCCACAAGCCCAGTACTAATGTCTTCTGATGTCTCCTGAAGTGGGTCATAGGGTGAATCCCAAATTACACCCTATTCCATTTATAGTGCACTACTTTTGACCAGGGCGTGTAGGGCTCTGGTCAAAAGTTGTGCACCATAAAGGAATAGGGCGTCATTTGAGACACAAGAGTTCATTCATAGGTAGAATCACCACTGTGAGATGTTCTCTGGTACAGTAGGATGATGGCCTGCTAAAAGATTTCCTCTGAAAGTTGAGGGGGAAAAGCCATGATGAAAGGACCGGCCAATAAGGTGACACGCCCTGTCTTGGTAATTCACTGCTTCACTGTGAACAGAGGTATTAGTCATCTGTTTTTCACTGAGGAATCATACAAGTTTTACCAGACAGTAATGTTACGTGCATCAGTCTCCTCAGGTGTTTCACACCCACATCAACAAGGACTTGGAAACATTATGAAATAGGAACATACTGTACTCTAGAACAGTGGTTCACAAACTAGGTGGCATGCCCACGGGGGGGGGCTTTCAACTTACTCTTGAAAGTTATAATAGTAAAATACACGATGTTGGGTAGTATATCATCAGTTCCTCTTGTCATTGCATTCCTTAGAGAGCTATTAATAACTCAGCTAACGTCTTTTACCTTTAGATTTTGTTGTAATGTTTGAGTCACTCAAATATCACCTGAATACACATCAGACATGGCAAAATGTATTGAATTACAAGAATGAGCTTTAAAATGACAACATTTTTTCTCCAACAACAAGAGGTGTTTGAACAGTTTGTGTCATAGAAATAGACGTGGCACGTGCACACAGGGGGGCGAGGGGGTACCAAGAGTGGTGTGCAGAAAGACATCTCAGAACGCACAACTCATCTGTCCTTGTCACGGATGGGCTATTGCAGCAGACGACCACACCGGGTTCAACTCCTATCAGCTAAAAACAAGAAGAAGCAGCTCCAGTGGGCACGCGATCACCAATATTGGACAATTGAGGAGTGGAAAAACATTGCATGGTCCGACGAATACAGGTTCCTGTTGCGTCATGCTGATGGCAGAGCCAGGATTTGGCGTAAGCAGCATGAGTCCATGGCCCCATACTGCCTGGTGTCAACAGTACAGGCTGGTGGTGGTTGTGTAATGGTGTGGGGAATGTTTTCCTGGCACACGTTAGGTCCCTTGATACCAATTGAACAACGTTTGAACACCACACATTGTAGAATCCATGCCCTGAATAATTCAGGCTGTTCTGGAGACAAAGGTGGGTCTGACCCGGTACTAGATGGGTATACCGAATAAACTGACCACTGAGTGTATCTTGGAATAGTAGGTAATGTATGTCATGGTACAGAGTCATATCTTCAATTTGCTTTCTATATGTTGAAATTGTAGACATAATAATCTCTGACCAAATTTCTATAGTAAACATATGGTTATGTTTTCTATCAATCTGCAGTTTTAAAAAGAGCACACCCACCGTGACCCTTTTCTGGCATCTGACCCAAGTTTGTACATTCTCTATTGTAAATCAACAAGTCATTAAAAGAGCAAGAGAAGCAGTTATTCCAAACATAGAACCACAAAAGCATCAGACAGCGCTTTGAGGGGAATCCCAACACCTTTAGCTGCTAGTAATTAGTCACAGATAGAACATAAAATGTGATTGGGGATGAGAAAATAACACATAGATTGCAGACTGTGGTTTTGAATCCCAGATTCCTCAGGGAGACAGGAGTCTGTCAGGGAAGGAAACACTTGATTTAAGGCGTTGTTTCAGTAAATTACCTCTCTGAGAAAGACAGCACAGGAGTTTTTAATTGCTCACATGAAATTACAGAGTGAAAATGGTGGTGCTTATGTATTTAGGTAGAGACAGACGCTCACAGTTGTGTTTTTAGTTCTGATATAGCTACACATGTGTTGCTATTATCAAGGTCTCTACTCTGGGCTTTTCTTGCTCTTTGGGGTCAAGACCGGATTATTATAAAAGCACTTTGTGACAGCTGCTGATTTAACAAGGGCATAATACATTTTGATTGATATACATTTTTAGCTGATCACTGATGAGTTCTTGCCAATCAGTTGTTCAGTAATATTTCTTATTGCTTCACGTTAGTACAGAAACCTTGTGAAATAGCTGACTCTCAATTTCCATTCAGTGAAACAATGATTCAGCTAACAGGTTTCTTCAGCACAACACCCATGAGAATATTTGATTTATCCTGTTGAGTCAAAGGCCTCACTGACAGATGTGAAATAAGACCCTGCTTATGATTTCCAATCACATCCTTTTGTCTAATTAATATTTTGTCTATGCTAAATGGGATCACCGAAGGACTGAACAACATCTGACAAATAGCTGTATCAATTCCAATTTGAATTCATTTATTTGTCATTCGATTGCTTCTCTGCATAACTGGCCCAAAGTCTCTTTCGTAATCATGGAGGGTGACATTTTATCACTCAACTCCTATCCAAAACGACTCTGCATGAGTTTTTCTTCCCTGTTTGTAAATCATGGTGATTTGTTTGTCTGTTTGTATGTTATGGTGGTCGTGCTCATCATTCAGTGGCACCAAACAGACTACAGGATTTCTGTTTCTGCTCGCCTGGTGGTGGCTCCAGGGCTTGTGCTGATGATTCTGTGGACAGCTGTATGTGGGTGTGGTGTAGAGGGTGTGTGTGGTTTAGAGGGTGTGTGTGACAACTAACCAGCCCTGTTGTGGGGACAGGCTACGTAATGCCAACAAACAGCAACAACAACAGAAGTAATGCTGCCTGCCTGCCTGCTGGTCTCTGAGCCTCAGCTATGTTGTAATTAGAATGGGATGAGAACACAGGACCAGGGGTGATGGGCTCTAACCAGAACCAAACTGTTTCTCTGTACTGAGGCACTCTGAGGATTACATACAGTATATCAGAATGGGAATGTGGTCTCTGTGCATTTCCCCTCTGACTGCCCTGTTATTGCATGCATCCCAAATGGCACTCTATTCCCTATGGGCCCTGGTCAAAAGTGGTGCACTATATAGGGAATAGGGTACTGTTTGGAACACATCCTCTGTCTCTGCCTGCCACATGTCAATGCTTTCTGCCTGGTCACTGATCCACTGGTCTCAGCCTGGTCACTGGTCCACTGGTCTCAGCCTGCCTGCTCCTCCTCCTCTCTGCCTGGTACCTGGTCCACTGGTCTCAGCCTGCATGCTCCTCCTCCTCTCTGCCTGGTACCTGGTCCACTGGTCTCAGCCTGCCTGCTCCTCCTCTTCTCTGCCATTGGCCAGCTGATCTGCTCTAATCTGGACTCCAGATGTGTCCTGTACTTCTCTTTAGTCACCCTCCTCAACCGCTGCTTAGCTGGCCCTGCGTGTCGAAGTGTGTGTGTTGGTGTATGTGTGTGCATGTTGTTATGTACATGTGTTTGGGAGGAAGAAAGGAAGGGAGTGTATGTGTGTATGTGTGTGTGTGTGTGTGTGTGTGTGTGTGTGTGTGTGTGTGTGTGTGTGTGTGTGTGTGTGTGTGTGTGTGTGTCCTTTTTCAAACCACATTATCTGTCAGTCTATGCTGCCTCCCACTGGTTGGGTGTGATATTACTAGACATGTGTGTATTGGGTTGTAAAACTAACAGCCCAGTGGAACATCTTGGCCAGGGTTTTAGGAATACTTTCCCTGGATGCTCTTTAACAACAACGGAGACTCCCTTGACATTCAATACAGAGAAACCTAGAAGATATACAATTACAAGGAATTTGGATGTGAATATTTTTTCACTCATCAGCTCTGGTTGATGTGTCCCTAGTCACGGCGATGACAAACCTTTCAATAAATGAGTGTTCAGTTATGGGCGCCACCACCACCGCCACCATCTCCAGCTATGAGAGCTGGGACGCATGGGAGAATGCGTCCCAAATGGCACCCTATTCCCTATATAGTGCACTACTTTTGACCAGGGAATAGGGTGCCATTTGGGACGCAAGCAAACACTACAACGGAGACATCTCTTGTAAACAGCAGACCATAATCATATGTAGCCTAAACTGAGACACGATTAATGGAAATCCCCCTGCCAGAAAACACAAGAAATGTCTATGTTTTGGAAAGTGATAAATGTCTATGTTTTGGAAAGTGATCATGATGGGTTTGTGTCTATGTGGAATCTGGATATACATTGTACTAGCTAACTGCCCAATTATGTATAGAAGCACAGACCGGTTTCATCTCATTTGCAGAGTTGCTCAAGTTTCAATGAAACCATGCTCTGTTTAACCCCTGTAAAGCTCTATACAGGGGATTATAGTGACCTGTTAATTGTCCTCCTATACTCATTTTCCCTCCCAGCACATCATGGATTTGACCTCTGTGTAACATCTTGATGATAGATATCAAATTTAACAGTTTCATTGGCTGTAATAAAACAAAACAAAGCCCTGCTTTGTTTTTCATACACCCCGGCCAAATAAGGGAGAATGCTGCCAGATCAGCCAACATTATGGGCTGTGCTTGCTGTGACTCTGGGCTACGCTCCCCACCGGCAAGGAAGAGAGGGGGCTCCAGCTCAGCTCTGGGAGCCTTACTCCTCTTCTCTTCTCCTCCCCTTGTCTCCCCCATCCAGGTCACCTCCACCCCTCTCCATGTCCCCCCGTCCCACAGCCTACCCAGGGGTGGGTCAGCTGGGGAAGCGTCCCCTCCCCGGCCCTAGAGGGAGGAGGGGGGTTTTCTATGCGGACAGAATGGTTTTGTCAGCAGCCTGTTGCTTAGGTTTGTTTGGAGCTTGCGGTCCCCGCTGGAATATGTAACTGAATTCCTTCTCCCGGTACCACAATTGGAGTGTGTTGCCAGATTCCCTGGCAAAAAGGCACTGAATTAGGGCCAGACCTCCTGCTCATCCCACAAACCCTTTCATGTTCCCAAACCACAGCCTGAGCGAGGCGCCTCGGTTTCAACAGCAGCAGACCAGCATATGTTTGCCTAATTCCTGAGACATGATGACAGTGGTCTCCCAGCCACGAAAAGACAGCTTCAGTTGTTTTTGTTTGTTTTTACCCGTTAATTATTATTTTCTGTTGTTGATGACTTCCAATAGTCACTCGACGCCACGTTTTCTCATTACATATGTTTTTATATGCCGACCCCACTCTTACCCCAGACCCCCACATCCCCCACCCTCCCTCAACATGCCCACAATGCCTAGCCCCATGATCCGGAACCAGGGGAGTGGAAAAACCAGAGCCCAGCGGGGAGGCTTTTCATTGGCCAACGGGAGATGGAATTATGGTTGGATATTACCCACAGGCCGCTGTAGGGTGCTGGACAGGCTCAGTCTGCTGAGAGGTGGACACGGTTAGCCTTCCTGCCACAGGTCCCGCTATAATACCCATAACCACCCCTGATGGTGCAGACAGGGTGTCAGTCAGAGGAACTGTACCCAAAACATCACACCATGATGCCTACAGTATATGACCTCTAGTTCACACTGACTACCACTTCCTACAAGACTTTACAGTATCCTGGTAAAGGCTTTGTCTACATCCCAAATGGCACCCTATTCCCTTTGTAATGCACTACTTTTGAACAGTGCTCATAGGGCTCTGGTCAAAAGTAGTGCACCATATAGGGAAGCACCATAGTGAATAGGGTTCAATTTGGGATGCACCTTTGTCTTTGGCTGGTATGGGCATTCCAATGATAGTGTGAAGACCACAGCAGCCAGAGTTAAGTAGTCTTCTCTGGTCGACGTTGTTCATTGTGTGTCCACAATCTAGTGAGCCTTCTAATATAAACCCCAAGGTCAGTCAGTCTGCAACCTATCTATTAGCTAGCTAGGCAGAACGACTCAGTCAGTAAGCTTGGTGGAGTCAGAGTAGAGATACTATTCAGCCAAGAGAAATAAGCAACAGAGTACATAGAAAATAATCAGAATTTAGTGGCACATCATGGTTTGCTTTGAAGGGGAAGGTATTCAAATATTTTCTGCTGCTTTATTCCACTTATCAGAAGCCCTGTGCGCTCTGCCCCTTCGGGCTGGTGTTTGGGAGTTAAGACTATTTGGCTGGCGTGGACTGCCTGTGGCTGTCATTGCATGTGTTTAGTTTCACCACCAGTTCCTATGGCTTATACTGCACCCCTGCTAGTCTCTGAGATGGCGTGTGACACACACTTATCCAAGGCAAATCTGCTCGTCCCGCTCTGCCAACTCAAACAGCCCTCTGTATATTACTGACGTCCAACCCAATATCTTTGGACTTTTAAAGGCGTGTTTTTTCTTGCTTTTTCATGTACAAATCTGACCATAGTTTCAAAAACTCAATCATTAAATCCTCAGTGCTGCTTGTTGAAACATTCAGAGTTTATTTTATTCCTGGATGTACAGACAGCCGCAATACATTTTTAGAAGCTGTGGCAGGAGTCGTGTGTATTTTAACACACTGGCCATATGCGGAACACTGACCCCTTCCATAAACACAACTGTCTGTCTGCTGCGGCCTGCGCACCATGGGTCCACTTCACCAGTCTGACAGGAGGGCTGGGGGTTTGTGTTATGTTGTAGCACTTTCTCTTTGTGGAGAAGTGGGCCGCACTTGAGTTGAAACTCTTGCTGCATTTTGACTGAGACACAGAGACTCATTTTTATCAGACAAGCCAGAGACCTCATCCTTATGTTCACCAGAAGATTGCTAGAACTAACTTTAAAAGGCTGTTCCCGTCCTTCGAACCACCAGGCATCATCCAAAACTAAACATATGACTGTTGCAATATCAATCTTACATTCTCATAACCTCTCGTGTCAGGAAAAAGACTATAACAGTGTTTAACTAACATTAGGTTTTGTATGATTAAATGGTTTTAAACGGTTTTATTAAATGGCCCGCAAAATGAATTTGAGATGCCTCTCTTTTGTACGGGGAGTCCTTAATTCATGTACTGTAGAAAGTCATTTGTTCTGCAAAAAAAAAATTATAATTGGAAACCCGTTGCCTAGAACTTTTCGGGTAACCCAAATCAAAGTATTTCAGCGTTCAATCCCCAAAGTAATAAAGAGACATCACCACCCATATGGTTATCTTTTAAAGTTGTTAATACTTAACTGTTTTGTGTTTTAGGAACTTTTGACACTAAATTGCATGATGTATTCTGAACTAGAACAATTAAAGTTACTTGAACATTAATATTTGTTCTAGGGAACATAAAAATGTTCCTTCTACTTAAATTATTAACCTTCATTACAACTTTTCAAGTGTAAGTATTTCTGATTAGTCATTTTCAGTGGTCATGTCTTAATGTTTAACGTTTTATGTATTTGACGATTTGTCATTTTAACCCACCTTGGCAGTCATTGTTGAGCACAATGCTCATTCCTCTAGCAGTAAAGGGAGGCAGAGCTGTAACTAGTCATTGTTGAGCACAATGCTCATTCCTCTAGCAGTAAAGGGAGGCAGAGCTGTAACTAGTCATTGTTGAGCACAATGCTCATTCCTCTAGCAGTAAAGGGAGGCAGAGCTGTAACTAGTCATTGTTGAGCACAATGCTCATTCCTCTAGCAGTAAAGGGAGGCAGAGCTGTAACTAGTCATTGTTGAGCACAATGCTCATTCCTCTAGCAGTAAAGGGAGGTAGAGCTGTAATCAGGCATTGTTGAGCACAATGCTCATTCCTCTAGCAGTAAAGGGAGGTAGAGCTGTAACTAGTCATTGTTGAGCACAATGCTCATTCCTCTAGCAGTAAAGGGAGGTAGAGCTGTAACTAGTCATTGTTGAGCACAATGCTCATTCCTCTAGCAGTAAAGGGAGGCAGAGCTGTAACTAGTCATTGTTGAGCACAATGCTCATTCCTCTAGCAGTAAAGGGAGGTAGAGCTGTAACTAGTCATTGTTGAGCACAATGCTCATTCCTCTAGCAGTAAAGGGAGGCAGAGCTGTAACTAGTCATTGTTGAGCACAATGCTCATTCCTCTAGCAGTAAAGGGAGGCAGAGCTGTAACTAGTCATTGTTGAGCACAATGCTCATTCCTCTAGCAGTAAAGGGAGGTAGAGCTGTAACTAGTCATTGTTGAGCACACTGCTCATTCCTCTAGCAGTAAAGGGAGGCAGAGCTGTAACTAGTCATTGTTGAGCACAATGCTCATTCCTCTAGCAGTAAAGGGAGGTAGAGCTGTAACTAGTCATTGTTGAGCACAATGCTCATTCCTCTAGCAGTAAAGGGAGGTAGAGCTGTAACTAGTCATTGTTGAGCACAGTGCTCATTCCTCTAGCAGTAAAGGGAGGTAGAGCTGTAACTAGTCATTGTTGAGCACAATGCTCATTCCTCTAGCAGTAAAGGGAGGTAGAGCTGTAACTAGTCATTGTTGAGCACAATGCTCATTCCTCTAGCAGTAAAGGGAGGTAGAGCTGTAATCAGGCATTGTTGAGCACAGTGCTCATTCCTCTAGCAGTAAAGGGAGGTAGAGCTGTAACTAGTCATTGTTGAGCACAATGCTCATTCCTCTAGCAGTAAAGGGAGGTAGAGCTGTAATCAGGCATTGTTGAGCACAGTGCTCATTCCTCTATCAGTAAAGGGAGGTAGAGCTGTAATCAGGCATTGTTGAGCACAATGCTCATTCCTCTAGCAGTAAACGGAGGCAGAGCTGTAACTAGTCATTGTTGAGCACAATGCTCATTCCTCTAGCAGTAAAGGGAGGCAGAGCTGTAACTAGTCATTGTTGAGCACAATGCTCATTCCTCTAGCAGTAAAGGGAGGTAGAGCTGTAATCAGGCATTGTTGAGCACAATGCTCATTCCTCTAGCAGTAAAGGGAGGTAGAGCTGTAACTAGTCATTGTTGAGCACAATGCTCATTCCTCTAGCAGTAAAGGGAGGCAGAGCTGTAACTAGTCATTGTTGAGCACAGTGCTCATTCCTCTAGCAGTAAAGGGAGGTAGAGCTGTAACTAGTCATTGTTGAGCACAATGCTCATTCCTCTAGCAGTAAAGGGAGGTAGAGCTGTAACTAGTCATTGTTGAGCACAATGCTCATTCCTCTAGCAGTAAAGGGAGGTAGAGCTGTAATCAGGCATTGTTGAGCACAGTGCTCATTCCTCTAGCAGTAAAGGGAGGTAGAGCTGTAACTAGTCATTGTTGAGCACAATGCTCATTCCTCTAGCAGTAAAGGGAGGTAGAGCTGTAATCAGGCATTGTTGAGCACAGTGCTCATTCCTCTATCAGTAAAGGGAGGTAGAGCTGTAATCAGGCATTGTTGAGCACAATGCTCATTCCTCTAGCAGTAAACGGAGGCAGAGCTGTAACTAGTCATTGTTGAGCACAGTGCTCATTCCTCTAGCAGTAAAGGGAGGTAGAGCTGTAATCAGGCATTGTTGAGCACAATGCTCATTCCTCTAGCAGTAAAGGGAGGTAGAGCTGTAATCAGGCATTGTTGAGCACAGTGCTCATTCCTCTAGCAGTAAAGGCAGGCAGAGCTGATAGCATTGCAGGATGCTGCATTAGCCTCTGTCATTAAGAGTGGAGTGCACAACTTTGTTCATGGTGGGAATGGTTTGTCTCATTTTTTAAAGTCACTTTACCCGCGGGTTTTGATATCCGTTACACCTTATAGCACAACAAATTGCTTAATATTATTTTAGAAATATACTTTTCTTTCTTCAAACATGCATACCACATTGTGTAAAAGAATAATACAGTTCTAAAATGTTGAATTACCCAAAATTCTCTAAAAACCATGTGGCACTATTAAGTATTCATAACTTGCAAAAACATAATAATCCTATATCAGCACAACACAGATAAATGAAGTGTTTTTTACTCAAAGAGCAGTATGTCTGACTACTACTTTATTATTTGAAGTAAAGATGTGAAACATAACAGAATCAAGTAAGAACAACTTATTTATTAAAGGTTAGATTGGCTTTAAAATATTAAATTATCATAACTTGCAAAAACTCAATAACTTTAGATTAGCCGAACACAAATAAATAAAGTTAGATTTACTTAATAACCTAATATTTGTTTAGAGTACTCAAAAACCAAAACAAATCTTAATGACATTTGAGTTAGTACCACTTTTATGATTTGAGTTCTACTGACCGTTGGAGATGTTTGAGTAGTTACTTTTTACAATTTGTGGGTGGCCAGAGTTGAAAGGCGGCTGGTCAGTCTGAAAGGGGCCAAAGGGCCAGGGGCCAAGGGGTCTGGTCAGTGGAGTGTCCCCACTGGGCTGCTCTACCTGTGGGTATCAGGTGTTGTGGGAGTGGGGGTCTGGAGGCTGGGCAGGCCTGAGGGGGTAGGAGAGTAATGACGCATGCATGTGAGGGGGAGGCTCTGAGGGTAATAAGGTTCGGAGGATGCCGCCATCTCTGAGGGTGGTCCTCCCCTTCTCTCTGACACTGATCCCCCTACCTCTCTGTCTCTCTGTCTGTGTGTGCTCACGCGAAACGCCTTGCGTCCACGTCCCCTCCCTCTCCTCCAGCCAGGGACAATTGGATGGGCTCAAGTGGGGCCTTGGAGTGGCTATCGCCCTCCCGCCTTCCACCCGACCTAGCCAAGCAGACTCCCGGGAGTCCTGGACCGCTCAGGGCTTTTCATCACATTACATCAGATCAAAAGCAATAAGCTAATTACAAAGGACTGTGGGTACACAAGCAGTAAATACAGAATCAACATCATTGATTTAATCCTCTCAGAGGCTAAGTGAAAAACTTTGTCAATGCCGATGTCAAAAATTACAGCCCTGTTTTCCGGAGCAACAGCGACAATCGGATGGATTAAAATATCACATGGAGTTCATTCATGTGAGTCAGGCGATGTGTTGATGCTCGGCACAAAATGGAAGAAGACGAGAGACATTTAATCATAGGCCTTGGCTTGGTGTTACACAGCGCTGAGGACACATCTAGAGTTACTTGTTTATTTGTTCATCTGGGTTTTTTTTCACAGAGGATTAGGTTTTTGTGTGTACGAATTTCTCTGTTCCTTCAATCACTCATTGCAGCGGTTGGAGAGAAACATATGTTTTATGCATGCAGCGATATGCATCTTAAAAGCAGAAGCATTAGGAAAGATACTGAAAATGCAAAAGGTTTCGTACGACAATGATTTATTCATGATGTTCTGAGAAAAGCAGCAGCGTGTTTTAGAGCAAATCCATGTTATCATTGAAGAACCTCTCTCGTCTCTCTCAGTCCCAGAATTAATTTCTCCACCTGAGAACAGGGTCTGTAATGTCAGCTGGAGGTGGGGCTGCTATAACGCTGTTATACCGGTAACCTATTGGAAAACCCTTTTTGGTTCTACTGTAGGTACAACCCTTTTTGGTTCCACTGTAGATACAACTCTTTTGGGTTCCATGTAGAGCCCTCTGTGTAAAAACCCAAAAGGTTTCTATTTGGAACCAAAACGGTTATACTTGGAACCAAAAATGAGGACAGCGGAATAACCCTTTTAGGTTATAGATAGCACCTATTTTTCTAAGAGTGAACTGCTGTAATAAGGCAATAAGTAATATGGCAATTCAAGCAGTCTGGTCTCCCTGGATCATAACCTGACCTAAGACATGTGTGCCTTTTTAATCAGACAGGAGTGACCTGAGGTGGCTGACACCCTCAGCCGATTGTCATGACATGCAATCCTACTTCAGACGACAGGGTACAGCTAACTTGTCCTAGTATTTATCCATCTCTCATCACGAGGTACGCTGCGGACATATCATGGGGAAATATGTGTGTATAAGGAATTGAAATTGAGGCCCTCAGAAACCACTCTCCTCAGGTTATTGTCTTAAGCTGTGCCCTTCACAGAAGAAAATATTCGAAGAGAACATGTTCTGATTATTTGTGGAGGTAGCAGTGGTTCCGTGTGTGCATACAGCGCAATTTCTGTGTCTCTGTGTGTGCGTGCGTGTGTACGTTTGCATGCGATCTGTGCGATGTTGGCTTGCCCCCTATTGTCTGTTGGTCTGTCTCTATGGTGGCAGCCCTCTCTCTGACCTCTCATATGTCACATATTGCTCCCATCCAGCAGCAGTGTTTTCCTGGAATATGTAGGCTAAGGCCTCATCTTGAACTTCACCCCAAACCCATCAGAGAAAGCAGTGTTTGTTGTGCAAGTAAGCCATCTAATGGACAACAATAGAACAAGTTCTGGAATAATTCACCAAAACTCTCTCATGAGCTCCAGAGATATGAGGGCATGTGTGTTTGTGTCTACCAGTTGTCAGCTTGTTTTTATCAAAGATTCATGATGTGGTTAGTTCAGTAACATTTGGCTAAGTCTCCCCAATATCATTTTTTCCAATCTGACCACAGACAATAGTACAACACAGTGTGCTGAGTTCTGCCTTTTCAAGTTGACAGTCTCAATAGGGACTAGTACTCTGGAGTAGTGTAAATAGAGTGGAGTGTCTGTCCTGTACCCAGTGTCCTCACTCCTCAGCAGAGCTAACTGGCCCTTGTTACAGCCTCGTTTCTCCTGTGTAAATAACCTCAAACGGGATGCCATAGAATTCTCCCCACTTCAACTGGCTCTGATTAATGTTTTACGGCATTGAATTAAATGTGCCGGAGACGCAAACCGTGCATGTATAGTGCCTGGCTTCGCTAGAGAGAGAGCTGTAGCTGCTCATGGGAACATTCTATCTTTCTTAACATGTCATTCACATAGTCCTATAACAGCTTCCATGTGTCATTGTTCAGTATGGCTCTGTGGTGCGAGCAAGGTGGCAACAGATTAAAACACAAATTAAATGCATGGCAGTTGGGGAAAACATACCCGCCGTGCTGTTTGAAATCTACAGTCATCACTCAATCAGTGTGGAGGCAGGTGTGTGTATGAGGCTGGAGAGAGACAGACAGGGCTAGCATGGTGAGCTTACTGTACAGCAGTCTTACTGTACAGCAGTCTCATCGTGCTTTTACACCTGCATTGCTTGCTGTTAGAGGTTTTAGGCTGGGTTTCTGTACAGCACTCTGTGACATCAGCTGATGTAAGGGGGGCTTTATAAATAAATTTGATTTGATTTGATTTGTAGGACTGTGACTGTACACACAAAGAGCATTTGACTGTAGGCTGACACTGGCCTTGACCGTATTGTTCTAGTTCTAGTTCTAGTTCTTGTAATCAGAATTTCATATCCACCTATCATATCAGTGTTTCTTTCTAACAGGGAGCTCAGCATAACACCCAGTAGCAGGTGGTTAATGTCATCATTCTGGTTATTCAACACTAGAGTCCATTATAGTCGCTGAGCCTTGAGAAGACGGGGGAAGCGTTTTTAAATGGAATCTTTAATTTTACGGAGCTCTCTTTCACAGATATCCCACTGCACTGGAGATTGTGTAACAGAAAATAGGAATCAAGCTCTTTTGAAAGCACATTAAGCAGAAAGCAATTAACTAACACACAGTAGTTAGTTTCTGTATTAATACTTCAACAGCTGGAGCAGATTGGTTCGTCATTTTATCCCCTCTCCAGCTGTTACTTTACTGACAAGAACATTAAAGAGGATTTGTCCGTTAATAAAGTATATAGATACCTCTCTTAGAATGGAACCCTGAGGGAGACTAGATTTACATATGGAAAACTAAACTCAGGGAAATGAGAATGAACGGATGGACATCTTTTAAATACCCTGCCGGTCAGGAGTCTTTTCAGCACGGCGATCTGATGGGAGCGGTTTCAAAGGCCTTTTTTCTTGTGTAGCAGAATGTTGTCGTTGGTGTACATTTCAAAGTGCTTTATTGGCGCTCTCCGCAGATGTGCTGCCTTCTCGCTCAGAGGAACATTTGTTATGTTGTGAATTGAGGACTAAAGGGTAGGCCCGGGAATGTTTGATGACCGCTCGCTTCGCCTTCTACATCTGGCTAGACTGAATCCAATCAGACTGCATTGTTCTGAGCTCTTGACTATCTCTGTTCTATTTTATAAAGCCAGAAGGCAAAAATCGAATTGAAGTTGTTGCGTTGTGTTTTTTGTCTTCTAAAATGTATTCGGGCAACAGTTTCACATATTTAAGGGATAATGTGGCTTCTATTTGTAGTTTCTGTAAACCAAATGTATTTTGTTATTGGATCAGCCCGGTACTAGTGCCAGTGCCTGCCCTCCGGGGTCTTAGCCGACTGTCAAAACAAACATACCAAGAACAACTTGAGAGAATCTGCCGCTGGTACCACATCCGTCCTGTCTTAAACCAGCTTAGACCACCAGACATGTACTTATGCGCCCAGGCAGTTGCCACACCGTGCCACATGCCTGCTTGATTAAGTGAGTGTTGGGTACGGCTCACTGACTGACAAGCCCTGGGCTGCTGGGATGGGGAAGAGAAGCGACGAGAACTCTCTCTCTCTCTCACTAGTGTTCAGTGGGTCCTCTAGGATGTCAGGCCCATGTCTGTCAGTTTAAAGAGGTAAACCAGGACAGATTGGAAGCAGGTGGTAGCATCTTCTGAAGGGGCAGCAGTCTTTTAGTCCCTGATCCAGGCATTGGTCTCTGTTTGATGTGAGAGCATAGATATAGAGAAATTGAGTATACAGTATCTACACATCTATAATTATAAATATCTCCATTCATTACAAAACAAAAAAAAATGACCTGAAGCACAGTATACTGTAGGGACTTTAGTGTGGCTCAAAGGATGATCATTAATATGATTTTCAGTTTCCTGAATGTGAAGTCTACTAAAACAATGGTCTTGATTGAGCTCTGTTCCTCTCAGTTAATCCAGATGCGTATGAATGAAAGCCTTTCAGATGTAATTACTTCATCAGATGGAACTTACATATTTTAAACACCTTTAAAAATCACTGCAACATTTAGTCCCATTACATTCAATGTTATTAGCAGGAAAAGCAAATGCTTTTCACAACGCCATCCCACCCTACGCCATATTTGTTTTGTTGCTTGGATACTTGTTAAAAAGAGACGGAGCAGTTTGAGGGGAGAAAATAAAATGCATCACAGTTTGCAGCAGAAAAATAAGTGGCAAACATTATGAGAGTGAAAACCATTAAAATAAAACTCTTAATTTATGGTTCTGGTCTGTTTGTCATTTGGCTTGGCTACTGCACTGTTGCATAAGCCCATGAGAGTGGAATAATTACACTGTATTCATGGACACAGCTAGATGGGATTCATAATGGGCTGGTGGAAGAGAGGGAGGAGAAGGCTGAGGAAAAACTGTGGCCCTTTGCTGCAGCCAGCGCCATGGCTCTCTCTCTCTCTCGCTCTGGTCCAGATGTGATGTGAGGACGGGGCCACGGCCCTACGTGGTTCTACTTTAATCACAGTGGGATAGGGAGGGATTAGGGAGAGGAGAGGGAGAGGACAGGAGGAGAGAGAGGGATAGGGAGAGAGAGAGGAAGAGGGGCCGCCGGCCGCCTGTGAAGTCACTCCAACAGGTCCATCTACAAAGGGTCATGCCATCTCATAATCAAGCAATGTGTCATGATCAAACATTTGGCCCGCGTTGTGTCCTATGTGTTGCAGAGCATATGTTGACCAAAGTGTGTGTGAGTCGTGTGGATGATGATATGTTTATGGGGACAGCCACATGAGGATGGGGACATAGTCAGGATGTCTGTGGAAAATGTGGGAAGAGTTGTAATGATTTGAGGTTGACATATTACCTGATTTCACCCTGTCTTTACACACACACACACACACACACACACACACACACACACACACACACACACACACACACACACACACACACACACACACACACACACACACACACACACACACACACACACACACCTCACCAGTAGAGGCATTTGAACTGCTGCTGATATCATTGCTGTGACTCTGAAGCTCTGTAAGACCCTCCATAGGGTCTGGCTAAGACTGCCCTCCTCAGCTGGCTGGGCTGTTTAAACACCTTCATACAGTACAGCCCTCCTGTACAGGATATCCTGCCTGCCTGCCTCGACTGCTGGGGTCCATGGGGCTCAGGGGAACAAGGTGTTATTTCCTCCAACCTCTTTCCTCTCCCTTTCCTCTCTCTTTCTTCTCTCTTTCTTCACTCCATCAGGATGGAGGTGGAAGCTGCTGTGGCCCAGAGGATGGAAGGCATTAAGGCTGCACACACACACACACACACTCACACACACACACACACACACACACACACACACACACACACACACACACAGATAAACACACACACACACATGGGGTGCCGGCTGAAACTTGACCGATTCGCCCATCTGGTGGACATGAGAGCGCAACACGGCAAAACTTCAGGAAACTGGAAGGTATATCAAAAGCATAGCAACACATTTATTACAGCTATTCCCCTCCACACAAAAAGAAACCACACTAAATTTAAACTGAAATAGTCGGCCCTGTTGAGCACATGAAAGACGTTGTTTATTTCGAAGTGTGAGTATTCAAATCCATAAGTACCAAAAAACGTTGATGGTTATGGATAGTGATGGTACTGTTCCATTTTTGTCACCTTTACAGTTGTTTCATGTCACTTTCCTTGGCTGTATGGTTTTATAAATCGTTTTATTGGCTCCCTTGTGCCAGCCAGTTCTCACATGCTAGCTCTTCTGAAACGAATAATAAAATGCACGCATTGTGTTGTTGTGTGCTCCTGGGAAGTATCTCTGACACTGGTTACTGGTTACAAGGCACGACACACAACACACAGGCATGTTGGGTATTCAGTTTACTGTTGTCCCACTGCTTTGTAAGGAGTATTGTGTTTTGGCTCCATACAACATGGTAGAAATAAATCAAACAAAGCAACATAATCCTGGCATCCATGCTGTGGGGTGAGAGTGGTGCAGCCACCCATACCACATATACCACCCATACTACCCATACCACCCATACCACTCATACCACTCATACCACCTAATCCACCCACCCACCCATGCCACTCATACCACCCATACCACTCATACCACCCACCGACCTATACCACCCACCCACCCAGACCACCCATAAGACACACCCAACCACCCACCTATACCACCCACCCACAGGACAGGCTGGATCTGGGACATCTGTATGGATGCATGATCTGCCTGACATTCAATGTCATGCTCCTGCTTTTTCCATTTCCCTTCAGCACTGTACTATAAAGGCTTTATAGCCCAATTCACATATCTGTAAATTAGGGCTGAACATGCCAAAACATTCTGCCCTCTCTGTTCCCTGTCATTAGCTCACCCACTCACTACCTAACTCTCTCTCCGAGTCACTACCTAACACTCTCTACAAGTGACTACCTAGCTCTCTCAGTCACAACCTAACTATCTCTCCCAGTCACAACCTAACTCTCTCTTCCAGTCACTACCTAACTCTCTTTCCCAGTCACTACCTAACTCTCTCTCCCAGTCATTGCCTAACTCTCTCTCCCAGTCACAACCTAACTCTCTCTTCCAGTCACAACCTAACTCTCTTTCCCAGTCACTACCTAACACTCTCTCCCAGTCACTACCTAACACTCTCTCCCAGCCACTACCTAACACTCTCTCCCAGTCACTACCTAACTCTCTCTCACAGTCACTATATAACCCGCTCTCCCAGTCACAACCTAACTCTCTCTCCCAGTCACTACCTAACTCTCTCTCCCAGTCACTATCTAGCGCTCTCTCCCAGTCACTACCTAACACTCTCTCCCAGTCACTACCTAACACTCTCTCCCAGCCACTACCTAACTCTCTCTACCAGTCACTACCTAGCGCTCTCTCCCAGTCACTACCTAACACTCTCTCCCAGCCACTACCTAACTCTCTCTACCAGTCACTACCTAACTCTCTCTCCCAGCCACTACCTAACTCTCTCTCCCAGTCATTGCCTAACTCTCTCTCCCAGTCACAACCTAACTCTCTCTTCCAGTCACAACCTAACTCTCTTTCCCAGTCACTACCTAACACTCTCTCCCAGTCACTACCTAACACTCTCTCCCAGCCACTACCTAACACTCTCTCCCAGTCACTACCTAACTCTCTCTCACAGTCACTATATAACCCGCTCTCCCAGTCACAACCTAACTCTCTCTCCCAGTCACTACCTAACTCTCTCTCCCAGTCACTATCTAGCGCTCTCTCCCAGTCACTACCTAACACTCTCTCCCAGTCACTACCTAACACTCTCTCCCAGCCACTACCTAACTCTCTCTACCAGTCACTACCTAGCGCTCTCTCCCAGTCACTACCTAACACTCTCTCCCAGCCACTACCTAACTCTCTCTACCAGTCACTACCTAACTCTCTCTCCCAGCCACTACCTAACACTCTCTCCCAGTCACTACCTAACACTCTCTCCCAGCCACTACCTAACTCTCTCTACCAGTCACTACCTAACTCTCTCTCCCAGCCACTACCTAACACTCTCTCCCAGACACTACCTAACACTCTCTCCCAGCCACAACCTAACACTCTCTCCCAGTCACTACCTAACACTCTCTCCCAGTCACTACCTAACTCTCTCTCCCAGACACTACCTAACTCTCTCTCCCAGCCACAACCTAACACTCTCTCCCAGTCACTACCTAACACTCTCTCCCAGTCACTACCTAACACTCTCTCCCAGTCACTACCTAACTCTCTCTCCCAGACACTACCTAACTCTCTCTCCCAGTCACTACCTAACTCTCTCTCCTAGACACTACCTAACACTCTCTCCCAGTCACAACCTAACACTCTCTCCCAGTCACTACCTAACACTCTCTCCCAGTCACTACCTAACTCTCTCTCCCAGACACTACCTAACTCTCTCTCCCAGCCACAACCTAACACTCTCTCCCAGTCACTACCTAACACTCTCTCCCAGTCACTACCTAACACTCTCTCCCAGTCACTACCTAACTCTCTCTCCCAGACACTACCCAACTCTCTCTCCCAGTCACTACCTAACTCTCTCTCCTAGACACTACCTAACACTCTCTCCTAGACACTACCTAACTCTCTCTCCTAGACACTACCTAACACTCTCTCCCAGTCACTACCTAACTCTCTCTCCCAGACACTACCTAACTGTCTCTCCCAGTCACTACCTAACTCTCTCTCCCAGTCACTACCTAACTCTCTCTCCCAGTCACTACCTAACTCTCTCTCCCAGTCACTCCCTGCTGGTTCTCCTCACTCCAACAAGGCTTGGGACTCTAATAATGTAATAATGCAAAGGAGTCTTTGATGGGCCAAATCACCACCAGTTGAAAAGGTCATTTATGTTCTAAGAGGCAGAACATGAAGTAAAAAATGAGAAACAAAGGACAGCAAGAAAGCTGAACATTTTGTTAGAAAAGGCTTTCCTTTGATTTTCCCATTTGGAAGTCTGGTATCATAAATAGACAAAGGCAGAGATTATGTACCCCTCTAGTTTTCTACATGCTGCTCTCATCAATGCAAAAGGCCCATATCCATAATAACTAGCACATGTCTTGCTTTTGTCTTTGTGGTTTTTCTTCAGCTATAAATTGAAGGTAGACACTATTTTCCCTCTACTTTTGGGTGACGTGTAAGACAGGTTTAAATGGGTGTAATTTGGCTTTGAAGAGACTGTGTGTGACTCATTAAATGTTGTCTGTTTGCGTGTACACTGCAGTGGTTTTGGAATGGTGTGAGGGCCCTGCAAGTCACCCACCGCTTTCTGCCTGTGTCCTCGGCCCACAAAAGACATCTGGCGCCCATTCCCATAGAAACGGGCGCGCGCCAACACGAACACATTAGGCGTTAGACCAAACGCTTTCTTTCAGCCCTCGTCTAACACGGAGGGCATGACAACCCAAAATCCAAATCTTTCAGAGAAGTTCAACATTTACACTTCGTTTCTTATTTCTTCTCACCGGAAAAAGAAATCTCTTCCTAGACGCCAGTTCAACTCTCTGGAGCTTAATGGATCCTTATTGAATTATGAAATAGACATCGCATGACCATGTTGCACAGCCACTCTCAAATCCGCTGTGGTCGGGAGAAAGGAAACAGTTGATTTTTACAGCACACAGACTAGAGGTGACTTAGTGAGTGGCATATTGTCACTACTTCCCAACTGACCCGTATAACGACTTAGAAGTATGTTTCTCATTGGAACAACATCCCTTCCATACACAGTATCACATAGAGTGGCTGCCCAATAGAATTAAATAGAACAGTATTATACTGCATATCTCTATGGGTCGTCATATATACATTGAATCTACATTCCCTAATGCTACAGTATATTAGATGAAAAGAATAACATCTCATCAAGTAGTTTCCTAATACTCCCACAGGCCTGTTCCTGTTCCTGGGTTATTTGTTTGCCATTCTCCTTGCCTTGCAGAAGTTGTAGTGTTAACATTTACATGTTGTAGGTCTTACTAGGGAAACAACATTCTCCCTATTCCCTACATAGTGCACTACATTTGACAAGGCCCTAGTCAAAAGTACTGAGTATTAATTATCTCCCTCACCACAGAAAACTGTCCCCAGTCCTTCCAGAACAGTTTGTGGTCCTGGACATTGCCATGTAGGGGGGACAGACTGTTCATATAAAGGTATAGTCCCTCCTAAACCCTGGCTTCTCACATTCTGCTCATTGCCATCAAACACTTTCACTTTTTTGTTGAGACCATTAACTTTTCCATTTGTTTATTATTTGAAAAGGCTAAATGGCTGTAGGAATACAAATGGTACCTGGAGACAAGGTTTAAAATTCACACCAGAGGGAATTTCAGACCAGGGCCGTTTTAGCTGTAGCCCCCATTTTTGGTGCAGATTTTTAGTCCATGGTTCTGGTCAATAGACCTAATGGGTAATAGTGATGTTGGCATTTGCAGGACGTCTCAAATGTAGTACCTAAGGCAGATATAATGGACATTTAAGGCCATAAGTCTGTACAGTCACAAGTCATAACCTTAAGACAGTTTTAGATATTATAATCTTCTTGGAATCAATATTTCCATTAAAAGACCATGTCTAGATATGACCAGGGGCAAACACTAATCCTCTGGGCCTGTACTGGAGTTTTATTGCTGTCATAAAAGCATTTAGTTGAAACTGGTGCATCTGGCAGTCACAGTTGTTCAACAGAGATGCTGTTACATCATGGCTGCTTCTCTTTGAGATCTAACTCAAGTAGAGTGAGTCATTTTTGATAAACATCTGCATCATAAAAGAGTGGCCTTGCTCCCCTCTCCTCAGTAATGGTACTTTGAATATCAGTAATGCAACCAAGCCATTTGTCTTAGGAATATGAGGGAGAAGATCAAAGCATATTGTATTGTAGTGAGATGTATTGGGTGCAGACTGGGTGAGCTCATCCACGGTTTCCATGTTGTACTATGTACTGATTAGTAATATAATTGTAATAATCTAATGTCCCTAATTGTTGTTGTCTTCAGACCCATATTGGTATGGAGCAAGTTGGATTCATGGTATTGATCTGAAGGCCAAACTCAATTTTGGCCAAAGCAACATGGCCAAATGGCCACAGTAACATTCAAGTAATACGGTTAAAAGGCCAATGCACTTACAAGATGACAGTCACAAAAGAAGACTGCGAAAAACGGTTGATAATAGTTTTTTATTTTGTAGGCCTCTGTGTGTCTTTCAACATGTTCTTTCTCTCTAAGTGGTGGGTTTGATTAAAGCAAAAGAAAAGTACACCGTGTAAAGAACAGAGCCCCACATTTCACTGTCTGTTCTCTGTAGAGGAACTAAGATAAATTCCCCTCAGGAAACGAAAGGGCTTATAGCATTACGAGAACCCTTGGTGATTTTTTCTGAATCAATCCAGGCTAAAAAGTTTTGTTAGATTGAGAAGTCAATAACATAACTTAAATTGTTTGTTAAATGGGAATTGCATTGCAGCATACCTATACAAACCACTGTGTCCTTCTCCCTCCAACCTCCACGACCCCAAATCTCTTACAGAACCATAATGACACACATATTTCAAAAACACTGTTCTCGCCAAAACGATTATCAATATCTGTCAACTTCTTAGTTTATTTATTTGTTTGTTTGTTCGTTAGTTGTTGCTCGGATGAATTTACAGTGCGGAGTGTTTTTTCTGGGTTGTTTTGTGGTGTGGAGAGAGGTTGCTGCCTGGTTTGACTCAGTATTTAATCCCCCAGAAGTCCCTGCGGAATTCTCTAAACGACGGTCCCAATGTGGAGCACCGCTGAGCTCGGTGCCGAGCCGACAACTCTCTACTCCTCCTCCGCCCTGCTCCTCTGCTCACTGCTAGGAAAAGCTGCCTGTCGCTCTCACTATTGCCAGCCAAAGCTGTTGTTTTACAAGTGGAAACCCCACTGCAATTAAACCCCACTGGTTTGGTTTGGCAGAGCAAGATGGCAGAAGCTCTCTCCTGGCATTCTCCCCTCCGCTTGTGGCTTTCCACGATTAAACAAGAAAACAAACAAACAAAAATGTACACAAACCAGAGGTCTGAAATCTGAAACCCCATATAACCGCAGGGAGACATGGGTGAAAGTTCCCATGACCGTCCATCAGACAGTTCGTATGTCTGTCCGTTCGTCCCTCAGTCACTGGTTCCCCAGACCCAGCTGTAACAGGTAAACAGCAGTGTCAGTGGCCGACCTTGGGAACACATGTGTGAAGGTGCAGGGAGCAGCAGTAGTGATGAAAGCTTGGCCCATGCAGCAGCTGTGCGGTTGTAGGCACTGTTAGTCTCTTTGATCTTCTGTACTCAGGTGTGACAGTGCTTTGGCAGCTTGCGGTTGGTTCTGGCTTCAACTAGGGCCTCTCCTGGACAGGCCCATATGCTCACAGTGAGAGTGTGAGAAAGGGCACCTGCCATAGGCAAAAAGACGCTGAACAAAGTACCTAAATTATTCCTCAAAGACTTTGAGGTAACTTTCCCATTACCACCTCTGGATATTTTATTTTCTGACTGATTTTAGATGACTATAGACTAGAGGCTATTATAATCATACTACTATTAAGGGCTACAGGCCCTTGTGAAAGTCATAACCGTCAGAGTTTTATATTCTGACCCTTCCATTGCCAATGACCAGTTAAGCTTCAAAGAACCGTAATATACCATGGTCTAAAACACATAGTCATCACCAACTCAGTCAGCAAATTCACAGATCGTCTGGTGAACCCTCCTTATGGTTTTTCAATAAATCAGTCCAAGCATGGATTTATGAAAATGACTGCTTGAGTGAACCCGGAGGTCAAACACAAATTAATTGGGTCTTGGCAATAAATCTGGACCATTTCTATAATTGTTGTTGAATGTGCCTTTACAGTTGTAGAATAATACCACAAGAATACAAGCTTATTCTGGTGATACATTAAAGGAAACCAAATATCATTTTTATGGCGCTGTCTGCTGGACACACTTACTTTTAATAAAAACGTACGTTTGATTTCGTCCCATAAACCTAAGTCTGCAAAATAGGAAATTAGCCTATTACCCCAATGGTTAATGAGTTGCATATTTTTCAGGAATCCAGAGTGAAACAGTTATTTAGCAATTTTCTAATATTTTGGCGTCCTGTGGTCATGCTCTGTGTTGTATTATTTCTTATGGTCTAATTAAGACATTAGCCATTATAGAAATTCCTCCAACACTCCCAGTGGATTCAAGCCCGTGTCTTTTGTGTTGTTCCAACTCCCCGGTTGGTGCATCTGTGCTCACTGCTCAGGCCCCAAGGGTTTGTTCCATTACATTACAGATCGCTTTCTTTCTGAGATATATGGAAGAGAGACAGGAGCAAGTGACCTTTGTGAACTGTTTACCCCCATCAGCTTCCAATACAGACAGCTAGCTTGCATGTCAGACAGTGCTTGACCCAGAGTCCATATCACCTTGATAACAGGTTGAGTTCTTTCAGTAAATCATTTTTTTTTACATCACAGTATTTTATTTGAAAATATTGATATCAGACAGATTAAGGGGAAAAACACAACTGACCCTCTACCATCCCGTCTCTTTACAGTGAAACATCAGCGAGGTATACACCGATATAGCTTTATCAATAGCTTCCTCTCATCACTTCCTCTCTTCTCTAGCCTCTTCCTGACTAGAGTTGGTTAATTCTCTAATTTGCTGTTTGACTTTACAAAGGTCACTGTCTGTGTTTATTTCATTAGCATCTCTGCAGCGCTCGTCCTCCCAGAGTGGATAATGAGAATCATGGCCTCCTCTCCTCGGCAGAGCTCAGAGCCCAGAAAGAAACATTCTAGTGTCAGCCAATGTCGCTGCTTGATGGCATATAAATGTAATTTATCAGCGTGTTTATGTTGCCGTTTTAGTAGGACATTTTTATGCCTCGCTGGAGCAGGGATGCTGTGTCAGTGCATAATGACAATGTCACTTCTAATAACACACAGATCTGGTATTGGTATGGCGTCATTCTCATAAACTAAACTCAACGCCATCTGAGGACTGTGATAACTTTATGGTTGTATTTTACTTTCCTTAGCATCACTTTTTGTCTTTAACAAACTACTGCAATGACAGATTGAAGGATGTTCAACCTGGACATTTCTTGCTTGACCGTTATGTTCAGTGTATCGGTGTATCTGATCTATCTGATGCCTTATTTCCAAGCTAGGTATGAGAACATCTGTATCCATGATTGGAGCACTTCCTTGCCATACTTGCTATGTGCCAGACCACAATTCACACAAGACGAGCTCAGATGCATCAACTGTCATGTGGAATGTACTTGGTGAGGTAGATAGGGAGTGGTCCCTCTACATCATCTGTCTCTCATGTCATTTTTAGGCCTGGTTTGAGATGTGCTCTATAAATTCAATGTAGTTTAATTGATTGTAATGCTGATTATGTGGAAATACTACTTGTGTGTTTGTGTCAGTGTTTCTTGGTGTGTATGTGTGTGCGCATGCGTGTGCCTGCACGTGTGTATGGGTTTGGGTACATGTACAGATGTGTTCATCAGCATTATCTCGTAAATCAATCTGGGAACAGTCACCTCTCACATCCCTGCATCTCTCCTCTCCAACATGGCCGTGTATTCTGTTGTTGTTTGCAGTTTTCAGCGTTTATTGCTCCAGCTTTTAACAATGTGTTTCTGTGAGGGTTTAGAACTCTCTCCCTCCCACATAATGACCGTGTGAGGAGAGAGTCTTGTTTTTATGGCAACTTTCAAACATGTTGGCTGTGCTTCTTCCATATCTTACCCTCCCAGAAAGAAACACAGGGAATGTTTTGATACGATGTGGCTCAACATAACAGCTGCTATCACCAAGTTATTGTCAGACTTTATTCTTGTGTCTTTTAACCCAAAACCAAACCCTGGTAAATTACTGATTTCCAAAGTTTTCCTCGTTGATGTGATGTCCCCCGTGTAGCTAGTAGGCCAAAAGAACCCCTGTCAATGATGACACAGACTGACAGCTATGAAGAGCTAGCTAGGTGGATCCTCCTCGGACCACAATGACTTGTAAGTAGGGTTACAATTTCATGTGGCCATAGTGAGGTAGATTGATGATGTTGTGATTGGCTAATATTGACCAAAAGATCTGAGACACACCAGAGAGCCTCCCTCTACTGTAGGGTTGGGTCAGGTCCAGGTTAGCAGTCCACCCATTGGCTAGCAGACCTGGGTTCAAATACTAAAAAATATGTTCAAATACTTTAGCTGTGCTTGATTGAAGTTACCTGGCTACATTTATCAATAGAATAGCCCCAAAACTGTAAATCCGCCCATCTGGCACTCCAGGCAGGCTAGAGCAAACGCTAACAGTATTTGAATGATTTCACATGTTATTTGAACCCAACTCTGTTGGCTAGTCACTGTGGAGGAGCTAATATGATGAGGGATCATTTGAATGTTCTCTCTCTTCTCGACTCCCATCATGTTTTTCATGCCAGGTTATACATGAGTTATGCATTTCCCTTCTCTGTTGTCATCCCTGGTGTTAGGTGTCTTTCACATGGATGATTATAACAATATCAAAAACAGATTGCTCTAGCAATTATCACTTGCCTCTCCCAGTATCTGAAATGCACCAGAGGCCCACTAAAGAAGGGGAAGGTGTGCTATTTTGGGCGAAGACTCAAGACTTTCAACCGCTAACAAGAAGACGGATCATGAAGGGGTGGTGTGGGGATGGCGTTTTGACTTCAGTTTTCTGTAGGTTTTGGATTGTCTTATTGAGGATTATTGTGTAATACTGAATGTTGGTTGTTTGATTCATCCAATATCTTGCACATATTTTTCTATAATATTTTCACAGTGTTGTCAATGGAAATGAGTAAAAGAAAAAACGTGAATTTCAACCTCATGAACGTATCGTTACCCCACCACTAGATTTGCATGTTGTCCAGTAATGACAATATCAGACAATACCAGTTCAGAAGCCTAGCTAGGCTTGAGGTTGGAGCTCGACCACTGTCAGACAGATGTCCACTGTGAATGAGAATAGGCTTGACTCACAGGTTGTGTCCCAAATGGCACCCTATTCCATATGCAGTGCACTACTTTTGACCAGGGTCCATAGGGCACTATACAGAGAATAGGGTGACATTTGGGACACCATTCAACTTCAGAGAGTCCAGCAGCCATTTGTTTGTGTCATCAAGTTCCTCTCAAACCACCAACCAGCAGCTCATAGCCAAGTCCTCTCTAGTCCTCTCCAGTCCTCTCCAGTCCTCTCCAGTGACCAAGACAGCATGACTTCAAGTGGATGACATATTTCTAATGGCAGACATTCACAGAGGAACAATGTTTTAGTACAAGGGTGTAACTTCTAACCAGAGGCCTACCATTCCCCTAGGACTCCCTCTAAACCATCAATCATCGTGTTTATGAAGCTAACCTTTACTCTGACATCAGCTTGATCAATACTGACTGTAATAATACATTGCTATGTTGATCAAATCTATTATTCAGCTTGATTTTTACAAAGTTCTGCCATGTTGGCTATGCACTTTATTGCCTGACCCCTGGTGTTAGAAACCCCCTACCTCCATAACTCTCCCATGGTAAATTGTTACTGTCCATTTCTGAAATCGACTGTTTAGCTCAGGACAACAATCGCCAGAGCTTACATTGGCCAGCCTCATACAAGCTGTCTGCTTTCAAGCTCGGCTGTAACACACATCTCTCATGTGCCTGCCTGCAGCAGGGTTCCCAGGCAGCAGCTAAGGGATCAAGAAATAAAGAAGACAGGAAATAGCAGGCTGGTTCAGGATTCTTCCTCTGATGGTGAAGATGCTCTGGCAACAACTGAGCTGGATAAATCAATACTCTCCGTCTGCCAACACTGGCCCTTTCACATTGGGCTGCCCCATGCCAGGTGGGTTACAGCAGTGGTTTGGGGTGGATGAACCAACAAATGTTTTAAGAGCATATTGCTTCAAACAACATAAAACGTGAAGGTATTTTGGGGTTAAGTGGAAGCACATCTCCTTGTTTATATTGACTTGTTTGTGTTTGTGCCTGAATGTAGACAGATACATTGATAAATTATAATGAGCCCCATTGCGTATAATACCTTGCCCAGAATGCTCAATACACTATAAATAATGTAGAACAGTAGTGGAAGTTGTGCTTAGCCTACCTGTGTACTCACACTCACAGAGAGCTGTGATAATACATGCAGTCGTAACAATGTGCTCTGTTGGAGATGAATCTTAACAAAGTGCTAAGAATTCATCAGTCCCTGGAGAAACGTCTCTCCACAACGAGAGAGAGAGAGAGAGAGAGAGAGAGAGAGAGAGAGAGAGAGAGAGAGAGAGAGAGAGAGAGAGAGAGAGGTAACACAGAGGACAGAATGTTCTAGAGATTGTACTATTTGTCTAAATAGTGTATTTTTATCACTGCACTTTCATGTAGTTAAGTATTTCTTAGAATTCTTCATCTCTTTGTTGCACTTCTAAGAAAGATGCAAAACAGTTACTGATGTTGCCTTTTGTACCTCTTGATACCAGTTGATGTTTACCATAGTAATACATGAATATACAGCAGATACTACTAAAGGCACACTTGTATCCCTAGAAAGCATACAGATAGGTGTCTATTCTGCAATGTAATAGTGTTGTTTTTAGTGATATTTATATGGGCTTTTAAACCCTAACTCCCACTGTTGCTACTTTAGATAAGAGAGTCTGAATACTGACACCGTCTGGGATTCCATGTGTTGTATCTTGTCACGTTTTGAACATATGGGTTGAGGCCTGCTGCTTTGGAGATTGATTGACCAACCAGGTGGAATGTTGATGAATGAGGA
Source organism: Brachymystax lenok tsinlingensis (assembly GCA_030435695.1). Taxonomy (NCBI): domain Eukaryota; kingdom Metazoa; phylum Chordata; class Actinopteri; order Salmoniformes; family Salmonidae; genus Brachymystax; species Brachymystax lenok. The sequence continues at coordinate 32,634 of JAGFMH010000061.1, read as the reverse complement.
CATAAAGCCCCGGAATAAAGGACAAGGAAACATTATTACCAAAGTAAAGGATATGTTCAAATTTGGTAAATGTTTTGAGATCATGGACATCTGTGTTTGGTGTCATGTTGATGTAACATGGTTTCCATATTCAGGTCATTTGCTCTCTGTAACATTAGCTGTAATGGTGGCCACCCCCGGTGCTATGTACAGATACCTGTGGAGATGGTCTGCGGTTCACGGTTCTCATTGCACTTCTCAGTGTTGACCTATGATGGCCAGAATAAACATCAGATGTGCCAGCCAGGTGAGTTCATTGCTAGCTTAACCAGTCAGGGTTGATTCTTCAACTCCTCCTCTTGCACTTGTAGCTGTGTGGATATTCTCTGATGTATTTATTCATTATTCAGTGGATTTCAGTCATCCTCTTTAGTCTCTATATTCTACCTATCAAGACTGACGTCTCAGTTAGTTTCTCTTGGAGGATGTCTAGGTGATTTTGATGGCTTCTCTCTGATGAGCGATCAGCACACAGCTTCATAATGTATTTGATGTGTGTGTGTATAGCGGCTCCATACTAGCCAATGACCAATCACCTGTAACAATAAACGAATGTGCTGCAGGCATGACGGCGGCGTGGGGAGAGATGCAGTGGCAGCGGCACGGCCACTCGCTGGACTAATTAACCAGGCGTATAGACAGGGCTCAGTGCCTCAACCCAAGACAATTCCAATCTGAAGAGCTGTAATTGAAGTGACAAGTTAATTACAGCCTGATTATTATCATGCTTTCATTGTAGCCCCCCTACTCCCCCTTTCCCTCTCTTTTCCCACTCTTTCATATCTCTCTGGATCTCCCCCTCGTTAACCCACTCTTCCGTTTTCTATATTTTCCACACTCTCTCTCTCTCTCTTTCTCTCTGGATCCCTCTTTCCCTTTCTCTTTGTATCTCTCTATCTCTTCTACCACTCTCTCTCTTCCTGTGATGAGTTAATTAAAGATGATCACCCAATAGGTTCTGAGTCTGCGTATGTTCACTCCTCCTCCACCCCCCTCACCTTTTCACCGATGTTGGATGTATAATTAAACTGAGATAAGTTCACTTTGTCTCATTTCCATTTACAACATTTATGAGCTGCACTTTTTAGATTCAAAACATCCTTGCCCCCTCATCACCAGCACCCCCGCCCTCCGACCCACCCAATCTCACCCAACCCCTCTCTCTCCCAGTCTCTGTAATTAGTGTAAGCATATTTCTTTAAACAAGCTACATAAAGTTTAGTGGCAGGATTAAATCGCATCATTACCATAATATGGTTGTGCGATTTGCCCCTATCTCTCTGCTTTCCCGCCACATCAAAGCTGGATGGAGCTCTGGTGTAATTGGGCCATGCCGCCTTGTCAAGATGATTCAGGCTGATGGCTGCTCCTCTCCTCTCCCTGCTCTCCCTGAAAACCTCCTGGGCATGATAATTAATGGAGAAAAAAAGTCAAGTTAACGTGAAGAAGAGAAGAGAAGAAAGAAAAAAAACTTTGGACAGCTCTGCATGAATATTTTACATATTCAAGTTATCTAGAGTTAACATTAGCAATTTGATGTATAATGCATTGATTAAGAAAGAGCTCTCCTTGTTCCTGTTTCACAACATCAAAAATTGACATTTGTTTTGTCCTGGAGCTAGCTAGGCTTTTCTTTTCTCCTCCATCCAGATGTGGGTTTTATTCTGTTTATCACTTTGATTTCCATACCTTGGCCTTATGAGGGAGTCTTATCATTTATATGTAAAGGTACAGTATATACGTTTGTGTTGGTTCAGTGCATTCTTTTTAAATTCATGTCATTGTTGATGATGTTCTTACCTAGGACAGGTGTCAGTCAAGGTGCTCAGATGTAGTGAATGGTGAAGCCTCTTTCCCTGTAGACCTCCCATAACAAACACTGTCTAATGTTCCTGTAATCAGATCATTTCCCCCCATTGTCTCAAGAGACCTGGACCAGTGGCATAATCATAACCTCATCGTCATAGCGGAAATCACTTCCTTTCCTTGATGAGTATTATGACACTAGGATTACAAAGAAACATCCATTTTAATTTGTTGGTTATTGTTCTATGACACACTTTGGTAATGAATAAGGCAATAATACTTGAAGCGCAGACAGATGCCAAGTGTCTTGCATCCTTCACAATGGATATCGCTGAGTGAAGTTTGCCTGGGTCACCGATGATTTGTTGCAAATGAGTCCCATATGTTTTATCTCTGTGTTTACATATGAATGAATCATAATGACAGAGAACACATAAGGGAAGGTTGGGGGGCGGGTGGAGTGGGTGACGGGCTGAATATCGATGAATCCTCCATATTGGCGGAGTGAGAGAGCGGGCGGAGAGAAAGAAAGGGACATGCCATTCATCTGTCCATCATCTGTTCATCCAGCGGAGGAGAGGAGACAATGGTGATGACAGGGGGTGACAGAGGCTGTTTCCCAAATGGCACCCTATTTCCTACATAGTGCACTACGTTTGACCAGAGCTCTATGGGTCCTGGTCAAAAGTAGTGCATTATATAAGGAATAGGGTGTAATTTGGGACACACCCAGAGAGACAGCTGGCCGTCCCACTAGTCCCACATGTGATTCGCCCGCCGCTCCAGGCGGTGACACCTCGCTAAAGGAGTGCTTGACTAATCAAAACAACAAGCCAGACGCCCTCCCTGCACCGCACCGGCAGAGGGGGACGACGTGCCAGTAAGACGCCAGCAAGTGGCACGTCAGACAATACCTTCTCCGTCACCACCCCCCCTCTCCTCCTCTCGTTCCTCTACCCCTTACCCGCCAATGTAGGGCACTGGGGGTTGTCAGCTAAACCAAGTAACCTTTCCTCCTTTTCATTTCTTTCTCCCCACATTTGAATATGAAAAGCCTTCTTTTCTTACGCAGTCAAAGGACCATCACTTTAATGACATTTGGCAGTCATTTGATTTATTAGGTTTTTAGAAGGGAGAGAAATCTACTAAATATTTCATATGCCATGCTAATCCTTGTAATATTGCCGGCTGAAGCCATGTACCTGCATGGCAGTGGAGTGAGGCGCATGGATTTCTACCTCTGTCAGATGACTCTACTGAATAATACAACAGCCTTATTGAAATATTTAGACTTTGATTCCCATTAAAAGAATCTTTAAAACATGAGATTTACGTACATGTACAGTTTCCAGAAGAAAGGAATAGGGAGATATTGTAGACAGCCATCACAACACACTCACACATGGAGCCTAACGCCAGTCTGAGTACCTGTGTTTTCCTCTGCGCTCCTCTCTAAAGTGGGTGTTTTGGTAGAAAACATTCTGGATTCTTTAAAACAAAGGGCATGCTAGCTACCCAGGCAGAATGAATGCCTCACAATAAGTAGCTAGTTTGCATGATTGCATGTGTTGTGTTTTTATGCAATGTGGAGGCAAAAGTACAAGCGATGAAAGACACACATGTATAAAACATTGGCTTAAGAAATCAAAAGAAATGGGAATCTAGTTTCATCAGTTTTATCCTTTTCTCGACACGACACTCAGCTCAACACTGAGATTTACGTCCATGTTTGGCATCCAACAGCTAGACACCCTTCTAACACCATACTGAGCACGCCTGTCTTTTTCCTTTTTCCTTCAAAAGTCTGTACTGTCAATACCTGTGTGATTGTACTATCAATACCTGGATGATTGTACTATCAATACCTGTGTGATTGTACTATCAATACCTGGATGATTGTACTGTCAATACCTGGATGATTGTACTGTCAATACCTGGATGATTGTACTGTCAATACCTGTATGATTGTGCTGTCAATACCTGGATGATTGTGCTGTCAATACCTGGATGATTGTACTGTCAATACCTGGATGATTGTACTGTCAATACCTGGATGATTGTACTGTCAATACCTGGATGATTGTACTGTCAATACCTGGATGATTGTACTGTAACAAAAATGTTAAAATGTACTCATGTTCCTTGACTGCATTCATTCTATTCACAAACTGGAAATCTAGAATTATAACGCTTGTTATTGATGAGAGACAGTGCTCTGTACTCAGGCCTATGGCCACTCCACAGGGCCTACAGAAGGCCTATGTTCAGGCTCTGTGGGCGTGTAAGCCTGTGTGTGCCACATGGTGTCTAGCTGCTTGCACTCTCAGGGCATAGCTGAGGTAAATGTGTTTCTTCTCACAAGCCTCTTGGCAGCCATCTTGCCTTCTCTTTCATATCCATGCTTGACCCCACTATGACAACATCCCTCTGGGCATTGAGGCATCGTTGAGAGATAGGATGAAAGCACCCAGCCTGGGCCTCCATGACAGCACACATAACAAAACCATATTTGAACTCTCTCTGCCTCCCATTGTTTGGTACAGCTAAAGGCCAGGGGTGGTCAGAGCCGAGAGCTGCTGCTCATCGTAATGTGGGTATCACACGTGGCCACAGTCTGAGTAATGCTGCCTCTACAATTGGACTGTGTCAAGAACCACAACTATCCAAAGACTGAAACAACAACAGCAACAGTAAAACAGTAAACGGCAGGAGATCTTACATTTCGAGCTAACCAACCCAATCCAGCCAGTATGCACAGTCCCACATAATGCACCACCATAGTCTTTATGCAATACACCAATACACTATAAACATGATACAGTAAATACCAGAGGCATTGTTAAACCAGTGATAGAGCGTGTCTTGGCTGTACAGTTCTCTCCAGAGAGACACTATGATCTACCATTTCCTTCTCCTACTCTTTATTCTGAGAACAGTGGATGTACTGTATCAGTGGCACTTGTCATATCAGTGTGTATGATCACAAACGTACGCACTCAGAGTCAGGATCAAAAAGATAATGTACAGTGTGTGCTTAGGGATGCATTGGCTCTAAAATAGAGATCCTATCGCTGAGTAGCTCATCCCTAGAAGCTGTGTGTAGGAAACGGCAGAAACCCAGCAGAGAGTCTACACTCTAAAAAGAAATAAACATTTCTGGAGTATCCTTTATGGGTTCTTCAAATTGAAACTGTGGGGGAACCCCTATAAGTTCTTCAAATAGCCCTTTAAACGGGTTCTTCAAAGAACCTATTTTAATAGATTCTTAAATAACCTTTTGAAGAACCTTTTGAAGAACCTTTTGGGGTTCATTTTTTATTTATTTTATTAATAATAATATGCATAACAATAACAACAATAACACAATATTTTTGTTCTCAGTGTTTATTATGATTTAAACGTCAAAGCAGAATAAAAAATTCAAAATATGAGGCAAACTCCCAGCAGAGCCCCAAGTCCAATGGGTATGACGTGTTGATGTTAATGTGTTGATGTTCTCCGTATCCATAGCCAGAATGATGTTAATGTGTTGATGTTCTCCGTATCCATAGCCAGAATGATGTTAATGTGTTGATGTTCTCCGTATCCAGAGCCAGAATGATGTTAATGTGTTGATGTTCTCCGTATCCATAGCCAGAATGATGTTAATGTGTTGATTTTCTCCATATCCATAGCCAGAATGATGTTAATGTGTTGATGTTCTCCGTATCCAGAGCCAGAATGATGTTAATGTGTTGATGTTCTCCGTATCCATAGCCAGAATGATGTTAATGTGTTGATGTTCTCTGTATCCAGAGCCAGAATGATGATAATGTGTTGATGTTCTCTGTATCCAGAGCCAGAATGATGTTAATGTGTTGATGTTCTCCATATCCAGAGCCAGAATGATGTTAATGTGTTGATGTTCTCCGTATCCAGAGCCAGAAGGATTTTGCAGTGCATGGTGATCAAACAGGTTTCCTGTTATACTCATCAGAGGTGTACGGGGGTGAATCCAAACAATAGTCTGTGAATCCAAACAATAGTAATTATACAGATGATTACCTTGGATTTTGTTCAGATTTTGTTCAGATACCTAGACACAAAAGTGACCAGTTTAGTCATCTGCACCCAATACAGCTAGCCTTCAACATATTCTTTTAGCATACAGTACATATTCTTACCTCTTTGTTGATTGATATCCACTGAATTGTGTCCATTTTCTGTTTTAGAAATATTTGCACAAATAAGAAAAGATAGATGGTATCATCATTAAACAATATCAATTTAGTTCATACAAGGGAGAAACATTACCTTCAATTGAGGAGATCTTTATATTTTTCAGTTACAGTAAGTGCCTGCTCCTGCTCCTGCTGTCCTTTCAATTCAAATACAAATGTTTCAGTTGGGCAGTTAGGTTCTTACAAGAACCCCCACCAACTGAGGAGGTTCCTTGATCAACCCCACCTACTATGGGGTTCTTCAAAGCACCTTTTGGGGGCACTTTTCAGTGCCAAGAACCCTAAGTTACTTCAAAGAACTTTGAGAATCTTAGAAGAACCCTTGTTGAACCCCTCATTTTTTGAGTGTAGGCAAGAGGGCCCTATCAGCAGAGAGAGAGAGAGAGAGAGAGAGAGAGAGAGAGAGAGAGAGAGAGAGAGAGAGAGTCATTGTGCAGGCAGTCCTAGTTGGAGGAAGCTGATCAGAGCTGCTGGGAGTCTAATTGGACATAACAGGCATCAGTTGAGCGGGGTGGGTGGGGAGGAGGGGCTTCCTTGAAGGCACAGGCAGGTAATTTGCACACAGTGATATTCACGCTTGACAACTGGAGGCAAACAAATGAGCCTGGGGAAGGAAGGGAGACAGGATGGGTGGCAGCCACCAGACACCAACCGCCAGCCACGCTCAGTACCACTCTCTGTCTGTGTTCCAAATGGCACCCTATTCCCTACATAGTACACTACTCTTGACCCAGGGCACATAGGGCTCTGATCAAAAGTAGTGCACTATATAGGGAGTAGGGTGCAATTTGGGATGTAGCCTCTGCCTGCCCCACTTGATTTGCCAGCAGGGCTCAGTGAGCAGCCAGCCCAGGTAGCAGCAGCACCACAATTAGGCCTGTACACCCTGGCTCGGCTGCACCCGCTCCCCAAATTGTGAAGAGGAGAGGAAGTGACACCCATAAGGCTGCACATTACCGTAATCCAATGTAAATGAAGGGCTATGCAGAACCAGAGAACCAGAGATCCCACCTGAGACAGGCTGGGGAGGGACGTGACCGAGTGTGCCAGGCTGTCAGGATTGTGTCAACACGGCTGTTGGCTGTTCAGACCTGTTCAGTCCAACTCTGCATGCATAATGGGACAAATCATTACAATGTCAATGGTGATCATGTAAATAGGACAAGTGTGATGGTGGAGACTGGGGAGGACAGTGGCGTGTATTCATGGATGCCAAGAGAAGCCAGGCTTCCCCCCAAAAAACAAGAAAAAAACATAAAATAAAGTGGCTGAATGTATCTCACCGGAGAAAGCATCAAACCGTGCGAAACAGCGCCCCTCTGTCTCTGTATGTGTAGTCCCTCTATCTGATGCTGTCTGGTCAAAAATAGTATGATATTGTTGCCGTCCATAGCACTGAAACAGCGAGCACTTGGCCTCCCTTGATAAAAAATATATATAAAATCAGCGTTGAGCTAAACTGAGCGAGCTCAACTGTGATTGGTCCTGGAGCACCAAAGAAAAGTAATAGGGGAAGACAGTTTGGATTTGGCTTCACACTAATCACATCAAAAGCCAAATGTCATTGACAGAAGAAATTTGTTTTTTATTGTTGCATCTCATTGTGTTGTTGTCCTCCAGGGGCTAGCTAGCTAAAATTGTCCCTTTTCTAAATTATCCATGGATGTAGATAGTTATTTGGTTGTGTGGTTTTACTTCATTCTCCATAGGCCTACTGACCAATGATTATAACGGCTATTCTGATCCAACCATTAATTCATACATTGTAGCTAGATGTAGTAGTAGGGAGACATCTTCTGTTTTCTTTTCAACTTGTGGTAGCCTAACTCTCCGTTGTTCTAAATCAATAGTTGTTCAGTTGTCCGAAAATTCCGGCTACATTAACTTGCTTGACCATGCTGTAGGTCATGTAACCGTTTGTTACATACAATATGCTTTGTGGACTTCACCGGACAGAGGTTGCTCTCCGGTTTTGTGATAAAACAAAGGTGTGGTTGAATTTATTCTGCCACTGTGTCTTCTTATCGTCTCGGCCTTAGGCCTATATATCACGGTGTCAAGGCATATGAACTAACAGGTTATAGAGCAAACAGCACAATTATCACAACACATAGGTTGTAATATGGCTATTTTTCCTGGCTTGGCTTCCCCAGTGATTTTACCCACACACCACTACTGGGGGGAGAAGGGGAGGAGAGAGGAGACGAGGGGGAGGGATGGGAGGAAGAGTTAGCAGATAATGGTGGGGATGATGATGAAGATGAAGACGACGATGACGAGGGTGAAGACATGGAGTATAATGGTGATCTAGATACTGTACATGATTGAGATTACAATACATGAAGATTTATTTGAGACAAGTTGGACAAATGTGGACACATAGACCCACTGTCAGACAAACAGATTTCCGGTCCCTTTCTCCCAGAGTATCTCTCTCTCTCTCTCTCTCTCTCTCTCTCTCTCTCTCTCTCTCTCTCTCTCTCTCTCTCTCTCTCTCTCTCTCTCTCTCTCTCTCTCTCTCTCTCTCTCTCTCTCTCTCTCTCTCTCTCTCTCTCTCTCTCTCTCTCTCTCTCTCTCTTTTCGTGGTTTCCTCTGTGTGTCAGGAGGGTATAAATCAGTCATGTCTTGGTGGTATGATTCAGTTTGAATAGCAGAATATTATCTTTAATAAAAATGAGATTTACTAGAAGGGCGGCCTGCGGTATAATTAATAGGGTGGCAGGGTTGAGCCGTGACTGTACACAACAAAGATGATGATAGAGCCGATGAGAGGGAGAACTTAATCATTCTGTTAAATCCATCGCTTATTGTCATGTCTCAGCTGAAACTCTGTACTCAGATTCTTTGCAACATAATAAGTATGTATTTTTTGGAGGGTCCTATTTGCATGTCGGCTCTGATAAAATCTATGAATAAGGCACTGAGATTATGATGACTGCTCTCTTTCTCTGTTGATGTAATTTGTCATTACCTGCATCAGTAGTGTGTAACATGTGATGTAACAGCACATTTGTGTTGTTCATAACACACAGCACTAACATCACATTTGTATTGTTCATAAAACACAGCACTAACATCACACTCATTAATCCTTCAGAGGGACAGTGAGGTTCCTTATTAAGTTTGAAACTGTGGAGGGACAGACATAGCCATTGTCAGTGATGTTCAACCCCAGAGCATACGGTTCAGCGTTACAGTAAGCTCAGAGTCATATCAGCTATACATGTACTCATGGCTGGGAGGAGTTGAGAGAGTGACACAGATAAGCCTCACAACTCATGTTGGCTCGTCATGTGTAACGCATGTCAGTGGTACAGTGGCTCACTGTGTTTGTGTTTGTAGCAGGGGGTTAAATCATCACTGCAGTCAGAGGGAACGTCCTATCTGCCACCCATCATCATTATCAGAGCCTCCTGGTGCCAAAGGCATTAAATCCCCTCCACCACCCTGCACACATTCACCCTCCCCGCCCCAGCGATTGAGACCGCCACTGTCATTAACCTGAGCTGACATTTCTGCAGGCCACTCAGCCCGCCACCCCAGATCCCCACTGACAGACAGCAATACACTGCAAACCTGCTAGCGACATAGACGTCCACCTACATGAATGTTAAACCAGCCTTTTTCTGTCACCGCTAGGCTAGCTAGCCTTAGTGTTTCCCTGGCTATACTACCAGGCTCAGAGTGTTAGGCCTTGGGAGGGGCGAGGTAAGGTGGTGAAGTTGGGCATCAAAAGGGAAATTGGTGGCGCTTTTGTTGTATGTCATTTCCGTAACCCTGCAGTGGCCTGCTCGTGAACTCAGTGACTTTCTAAATGGCTCCTGCAGTACAGTCATACTGGCCTGGATGTCACCTCTGTCACCTCTGTGTCACCCTCTGAGTGAGCAGTTTCTTTCCCTCCCTGTCACAGATGCTGCCAGTGGAAATAAAAGACCAGCGGCGTCTCTTTCTCTCTCTGAGAACGGTGGTGACACCCTTTTTAATGAAGCCATGTAACTTTGTACTGTAGGAGTGTAACACATGATTTACAGTACAGACAGTGATGTTTATTACAGGCTAGTTCCACAACCCTCTCTGTCTCGGGTCTGATGAAGTGGTGGGTGATGGGTAGTAGGAAGGGGAGCAAGTCTCCTGGGTTCTGACCAGACATGTTGTCCCTCTTTTCTCCTCTTTATTTAGCCCAACAATTAGAAGAACCCATATTCTCCCAATCGTCTGATGGTTCCCTCATCTCTGCAGAGATATATTTATCTGAGGATAATTGGCCATTAAATCCTCACTTGACAACTGTGAAAATGCCACCTCAAGAGTAATCTAGCTGCCAGGAAATGACAACAGTTGGCAGGGCTGTCGAGTCAACTGCTGCCGGCGAGCCACATCAGACCTGGGCTAGCTGGATGGATCTATTCCACGCATACACACACACACACACACACACACACACACACACACACACACACACACACACACACACACACACACACACACACACACACACACACACACACACACACACACACACACACACACACACACACTCACACTCACCATGTTTAGTTATATTAAACAGGCTATTACTAATCTGTTTCCACCAGTCAGACCTGTTCACAGCCTTGTGATTTCTGCTGGTAGGAAACCTATCTATCTTGACTATGATCCTGATTAAAAAGACACATCAATGCTATAAAACAGTGTAACAGCATCATTTGAGATGTTTTTTTGTCAGTACTAATGACAAATATAATTTTTGTTTTATTTATTTCCATTAACTTTACAAGCACAGGGCTTTAATAGTTGTATATATTCAATTACTGGTAGAATGAGTTCTTTGAGGGCTGTTATGTAAAATTAAATTCCACTTAGCCTAGTGTCTGACTGACTTGTTGATCCTAATCTGGAGGTTGAAAGTGCCAGAGTTTACCCGCATTTCGACGCTGTTGGAACCCCGGCCAAGGCATGTCAAAAGACGAGCACTTCGCAATACATTTTTGGTCCTTTAGTCTGTTCAAGTGCCTTGGCTATCGCTCAAGCCGCTAATGCACATCAGACAGAATAGATAGCTGTAATTATACACAACGATGGAAAGGAAAACAGAGCTTGGATATTGTTTCAAATATCCAGCCCATTGTTTGCCCCTGGGTGAACCTTTTCCTTTATCAGTATTTTTCTTCTTTTAGTAAATTTGTACCAGATTTTATATTTTAGTTGTAGGTTTAACAAGGGAGAGAGGGGATGAAAAAGATTGGATCACGGCGAAGCGTTTGTGATTCATCCATTGAGCATGGAATGGCAGTGGTGGGTGGTGTTGTCGATTTGTTTTTGACGTTTTGGATGGGGGTTCGAGCCAAGCTAAGGTTTTTCTGGCTGCAGTTAAAGTGCTGACCATGACAGAGTGATTACGATTGGAATGTGAACACTCATCACTCATGGTGGAGGTCTAGGTTCTCTCCTGTTCCTCTTAAGCCCATTGTCTGTTTAACATGTGTGTGAATGGTATGGACTGTAGATAGACGACTGAGATGTTTGTCACTGTCAGCAGAGTGGGAGCATATAGGGACAAGACGCCCACCATGTTGATCAGGGCCTGTATTCACAAAGCGTCTCGGAGTAGCAGTGCTGATCTAGGATCAGGCCCCCTTCTTATTCATTATGGTTTAAAAGGCAAAACTATTCCTAGCACGAATGAGAACTAAAAGTGCTCATGTCCAGCCACTGGGTCTATTTTCATGACCATCCAAATAAAATACTTTAAGATATGTAAGATATGAATACACCTCAATGGCATGCTGTGGTGATCCCGTCCCTCAACGGTAAAGTGCTGACTTCCACACTTTCAGACAGAGTTATGCAGAGGTAAGGTTTAAAATCACTCAGGATGTGTTCCCTGTCTGTTCACATGTCATCCGTGTTGCCTTCCAAAGGTCACTTAAGTCACATCCTTCTAAAAAAAATGTGTTTGTAGAACCACTCAGCCTAGGACCAGTCAGGAGGAGTTGAGAGCTCTCTGTCCCTAGTGCTGGTCTATATTCTGTGTGTGATCAGGGATGTCAGTGACGACTCCTCAAGATGAAATAGTAATAATACTGTTCTAATAATTTGTGCCCCAAAAAGGGGGATTCACTCTAAAAAGCTCCAGACTGTGTTGTTTATTAATTCAGATACAGTGTTTAATTTTCACAATCCATGTAATAAAAAATTCCTGACATTGTCTTGAGTGCAATCTTATGTAGGAGCGATAATGGCACAGGGAGGATCGAGGAAGTGAATGGGAGGTATAACATAAAGTATTCACCGGAGAGGGAGATGGGGGCTATTTCTGTACTTCTACCTGGTGACAACAGCTCACTGTAAGTATGTTTTAACAGTTTGTCGAAGGAAGGAGCTCTTGTTTGTTCGTTCTCTTGTCCCCCAGTCAGTTCTCCTCTCCAGAGGCTACCTCCCTTCTCACAAACAACATCTCCCTCCTTTTCCCAGTCAAGTCTCTCTGTTGGATGACCTACATATTACATTATCTTAGCATGGAGGTACACCAAGACTTACATGTTGTGTGTGCATAAAATGTGGTGTAAATGACTAGAACAAAAAGGAAGAGCGTCTGCGTTGGGGAAGGAAATGAAAGCGTGTACCATTGTGGGGGACATGTTGCATCACGAGACGCTGCATGTAGTCTAAACACCACCATGGAGGGACATCTTGTCATTGATGTTGGATCGTAGCATGGGTGGTGTGTTGCCGCTCCGTGCATGATAGTGATGACTCTGTCCCTCGCACATGAAACACATTCCGCACTCCCCAGGGACCTCCCGGCAGTCACTTTCTGCTCGATCCTCTCCACAACACCACAAACACATGAGCATGTCTCACTGGTAGAGCATTGAAGAACATTGATCTACCGCTGCTGTCCCATCTCTACAACGACATCCACAGCAAATCGCTGAAAATGAGTCTCATCTGTGTGTCTCGTGGTGAGCAGAGTAAGAATACGTTCATGCTCTTGGACCATCCTACTGTACTTCATATAGGCCTACCAGTCTTAACGTACTCGCTTCTGTACTCAACAATGCACTGAGCCTTTCCACAAACACACCAACCACAGACGTTAGCAGCATGTACAGTATGGCAAACCTACTCCATAGTGTTCTACTGTTACACCGAACACACCTCAGTTTCCCTTTGAAAGCAGCAGATAGACCATCTGAATCTGGTGCCTTCACGTCTCAGCCACAGCTACAGCTACGAAACTTCAGCATGTCCCACATCACTCCACTCCTGTACCACTTGTGTAACGTGTCATGTGAACGTCTGTTAATTTCTAATAAAACCTTGCTTTTCAAAGAGTCGGAGGAGGAATTAAGCCCTTCGTTCCCCTTCCTAAAAACTAAAAGTTTGGCGTTATCCCTGTAAGCGGAGCTAAATGAGAACGCTAGTTAAGCCCCATTAGGGGCCTGTGTGGCTGTGACGATCTCATTGGAAGGAGCTGGATGAAAATTGCCTGGATTAATGTGTTAATCCAACTCTTTAAAATGCTAATGTCCATTTTATGCCCATTAAATCTCAGTGTGCATTTTCTTTGATGCGTGCAATTTCTATCAATTAAATACAGAGGAGTGAAACAGGCAGAAGGGAGATTAGTTCCCTTGCTTCAAGCATGAATTTCTCCATTTGGATGGTTTCATATTTATCTGGAAATGGAAGTATAGAGAACAGAGGGGGGATGTTTAGAATGGGTCTTGTGGAATATGACTGAGTAATGCTGTGATTGTATTACAGACTCTGTTTTGGGATTTCTGCTTTGCTCAGTTGGAAAGACAAACACTGAAAAGAATGTATCAGTAAATATAGTACAACATGTACAAACTAATGTTTTATGTGATTGATCAACTTCCTCTTTGTATGTGAGAACTGTACTGTATGTTGGTAAATTCATTTTGATGTTGACTACAGCAGTATACCACCAGGTTTCATTTTAAATGTCATGTATTTGACAAATGGATTTCAATTGAGTTTTATAGTTTTACACACACTGGATTTGTCTTTATTTTATGCACAGTGCTATGCAATATCACAGCTAATACATTTGACTACAGTTCTGCAGCAGAGCTGTTATGAAGACAATAAATATACTGTACATCATATCAACATCACAATATCAAATTCACTTTATTCTTTGATTCTATTTCTCAAAGAAATGTCTTAAGAAAATAACAATTCTTGACAATGCACCACAGTCACATTGCCAGACACACATTAAAGATGAATATGTGATTTAGAGATATCTTCTTATCGTTTAAATAATCAATTTCCAGATGATTGTGTTTGTCTGGGGTTAGCGCAAGTACAGTACAGTAAGTCACAGATATTGATCATGTATACCGCCACAGTCACAAATTAACCAGACCTTTCATGTGTCTGATTATAGCAGGCAGCAGGGAGAGAAAGAATAAGTATTTGGAGAGATATTAATGATGTGATGGATGCTGTGGAATGTTACCGTCCCACAGATGGAACAATGGAACTCACAGATGGAACAATAGAACGTCGGAACCATGACTCTCGGATGCCCTCCATGTTGTGCAGTCCTTTAAAGACTAGGATTGACACGGTTTGTCAAATCACTGAGTGCGGTGTGGCTAGCCATAAACTGCTTCCAGATTTGTCACACACACACAGTACATAAACACACACACACACACACACACACACACACACACACACACACACAGGCTCATTGTTCACAGTTCAACTAGGTTCCAGTAAACTGGGAGCATTTATCATGTGAGCACTATTTTGAGTTGGAACATGAAGAATGATTTATGAAGGCATTTCTACTTCTCTCTACCTCACCCTCCATCATAAGCAAAATACGTTGTCATAAAGGTAAAATACACTTTGCATTACATGTTGAAAACGCACCAAACCATCTTTAATTTACTGTGTGCTATTTTGACATGAGTGTTCCAATTTAGAGGGGGGTGGGTGGGTATGGTGGGTTTGGGAGGGCAGGGGTTACAGTATATACGAAATTTCAATCAGATAAACTCCTAAAAGTAATAGTCCATACAAGCCATTGAGATGACTGAAGCAAACCCCATTGCTTAAATTGTCCCTCCATTGCTTATGAAGACACACCCGGCACCAAACAGAAGCACATCAGGCAGTGCTGACTTCTATCAGGTTGTTTCCTGGGGGGTTTGCTGACTGTTGTCCCACTATACCCTCCTCAACCCTATCTTCTAACACGAATGTTAAAATAGACAGCCCTCCCCATTGGCACATCCCCTCCTCCATGGTAAGCATATGTGGGCTATTCAACTGGATGAGTCATTTATTAAAATCGACCTAATTTTCCATTATATATTAAATCTCTGCCTCAGTAATCATGGCTCATTTCATTGTAGCGAATTAGGCGCCCACTGCTTTGTGAGATCAGAGGCCTGGAAAATGAAGCCTGCGCCTCGTATTAGTGAGTGTTCACAGGCTGCTAATGGTCGGGAGACGGAATAGATCACCAGACAATTCATTACAGTTCACTGGCAAAACTGAGCACCCAAATATGTGTGCATGGTCAGAGTGCCATCTGTGTAACAGCCTCCACACATATGAGGGCTCTGGAGATGGTCTCCATCATTTCCATTAAATATTGATGTGTTGATGTATAGGGAGGGAGAAGGATAGAGAGACCTTCTGTGTCTAGGCGACAATCTACCAAGGTGACACTTGTCTAATTTGTATCTTTTAAACTAGGTGTGCACTAGGTGTACCTACAGAATAACATCAGTTACGTTAGTGCTATGACAATCCTACAACTCCAGCATCTTTAGATCACACCATCAACCCTGTTGCAGCATCAGTACACTGGCGATCTTGTCCATGGTAAATTATATGACAATCCTACTACCACAGCAGCCCAAGACGATGGCAACCCAATTGTCGCAACAGTACACTGGCAACCTTGTCCATGATAAATCCAGTGAACAATATCTTGTTTGATACAGTTGGATAGAACTGGCATATCCCATCCCAGCCCTCTAAAGTGTGGCCAAGCCCAGCTTTCTCTAGCTGGCTGGCTTTCTCCTAATTAGATGTCCTTAAGCTAGACCCTAGACTGAGGAAGTCAGGATAAAGGCTGTCAAAAGCCAAACCTAGTGCCATCCTGCTGCCTGCACCCCACCATGTAAGGTCAGAAAAAAGGACAAAGTTGCTCCAAATAAATGCACATTCATGGACATATTGCATCGAGTTTATTCTCGTAACTGCTCGACAATAACGGAACATAAAGTGGATAAGTATAAATCTGCAGTCTCTCAGAGTGAGCCAAACCCCTGAGACTATTTAGTGTGGAGACAGACAAAGCCTGGTCATTGTCATGTTGTTCAGCTTGTTTTGGGTTGAAACAAAATTAGCAGCTTCAGAGTTTTGAGGTCCGGGAGCGGCAGGGACAGCACCCTCTCATGTTGTTCTGAGGCCGCCATTTGTAATTATGTAATTTGTCTGTGCTGTTTTCCAGCAAACAGGAAGTCCCTAAACCAGCGGAGGATTTGGCAAGGGCCGGGTCTCCTCAGGGAGGATAATGGGTAACGGCTGATGCGATTGGACAGATCCAAGCTGGTGTGGTTATCTGACGGTTGGGAGGGATATTTTCTCTCTCTCTCTCTCTCTCTCTCTCTCTCTCTCTCTGATTGTACTATGCAACTGGCTTGGACAGCCTGCCAAATATCCTAACCAGTCAAAGACATATCCCACAGAAACATTTTCATACCTGTAGTTCTTTGCTTCTGACTTCTCTTCTGAAAAATGAATCTTAGTCTTTTTTGCTGGTTTAATAGCAGTGAGCAAACTGACATTTGGTGTATTACTGCTGCCATGTGTAGATAGAGTGTGATGGAGGCAATGAATGAGGTGATCATAATATTGAGGCCATTAAACATTATTAACAAATGTCATACAGACTATGGTCCAAGACCCATTTACATATGGTCCAAGATGTCCACAAACGGCTACGTCTCCTCTCAGACTTTCTTACTAAGTAGACTGTATTGCATGGTGATAATGCCCAAGATGTGCTATACCCCAACTACCAGTGAGAGTATTTGAACATAAAGTTCCCTATCCATATCAAGTAGAAGCCATGATAGCTGTCAGTATATGATGCGCCATGACACCACCATCTAGCAACATAATGTCACATGGTGATACATTTGTTACAGAGCTTTATGTCATAGATATATGGTGGGGAAAAGACCATTATCTGCAGTATACACAAGTGTCAGAACTCCCAGTTGACATGAACATAATTCAGGGCTGAATGGTGTCCCTCATGCCTTGGCATCACAGGCCTATTGCTATAAATAATTTACCGCCTACATGGAGAGATGATCAATACCGCCTACATGGAGAGATGATCAATACCACCAAGCATTATTACAATACCTGTGCAGTTAGATAATATCATACTGTCCTTTATACCTAGCCTCTACTGCTCTCTATCCTAAAGGGTTGTACACTAGGACAGCCTTGGCTTACTTGACTTGCTCTTTGGGTAGCATACAGTAGGTCGTCCATGAACTTCCACGAGTGGGCTCAGGGTTGTGTGATGTTCTCCACTTATTTCCTGGATATTGTGACATCCATGCTAGGGGCTTATCAGGTCCTGGCCCCTGTTAAATACAACTGCTCCTAGTCACTAGTGTGGAATGTCAAAATAAGAGTATAAGACAATGTGACACATTAAGTACATGTGGAATCATATCCGTGAGCTAGTGGACAGCCACACGTGAGTTGGGTTTGTGATGATGGGAAAGCAAAAATCAGACTTAGCTCTGGGCTGCCGAAACAATGTAGTTAACCCTGCAGGACATGGTTCTACTTGTGTCCCAGCCATCTAACCATTTCCCCTGCTCTGTGTAAGACGGTCTACAACCCTCTATAACAGCACGCAAAATGACATTAGTATTCTTTGAGACAGACAGACTGTCAGGCTCGGTTCCAGCACTCAGTGTTTGTAAGCGTCAGATCTGAGACGACACAGCAATATCAATAAAATACCTAATTTCAACCTTAACATGAACAACTGTACTTCTTTCAACCTACACTGTGGTGGGCATCAACTGTGCACTGAACAATGAAAGGTAATTATGTAGCTATGAAAAGCCCCACAGTAATGGGCCTGTGTTTTATTTTTGTAACTTGAAGTGAAAATACATTTTGTGGCTGACCAGCGTGTCTGTCTGTGTTCTTTTTCTGGATCCTCTGTGGGTTATGCTCAGGACACACCACCACCACCACCACCACCAGCCTTCCCTGTCTTTGTATTGTGATTATTCCCATCCAAATGAATTAGACACAAGGCGTAAGAATGAAGGGAACAGAACAGAACAACGCAGCCAGACAATCCTGCTAAAACCTGGAGGAAAGGAAACAGGAGCAGGCTGCTCAGATTGTGTCTGTGGATTAATTATTCACGGCGTTGGCTTCTCTATCCAATGACCCCAGTAAAGAAGCACAAATTATTTAGTGAGCTGCCAGATCGGCGTTTGGTGTGAGGGCATGAAGCATTCGTTCCCACTGACTGAGGTATCAGAGGAGGCATGTGAGCCCTGCTTAATGCAGACACACACAGGCAAGCAGACACACACACACATTGAGCTGCTGCATGATAAAGAGAGTGTATTCATGGGCACGATCAGATCCGGGTACAAGGGTATGGTTTCCATCCCTGGCCAATGTCCAAACACACACACAGACACAAACTCCAAATTAGATGAGTTGAGTAGGGTATAATTGAATCGCTTGTTTGTTAGCAACAGTGACTAAATGAGTTTTTAGAAACCAGAATCCAGATGCAACTGAAGCTGAGACCTCGAAAGACCTGCTCTGTGAGGGATGCTGACCTTATAGCCTTTGCCACTGAGTTCAGATAGTCGTGAGACTTTTACTGGTTACGCGTTACTTTTAAGAGGTGGAAAAGCTGCATGTAGGTGTTTTCCATTAGGTTCATTAGGTCACTATTGGGTGAACTGGTGTTTCTAAACAGCAGACTAATTTGTGAGGTAAACAGGTGGAGTAAGACAGACCAACACCGTGGGTGTTGTTGACTAGTAATAACACATCCTTTTAGTCCGCTTCTGGTGTCCTTGTAGAAATCAATTCTTATAACTTCATCAAGTGACAAAATGGTGAAATCAGATGTCATTTTCATTTTTAGAGAAGTATAATAGTCACCTGTCTGTGATGTTATTTCTGCAGCACACAGTGACTTAAACCAAGCGGTATATTTTTCACAGCCACTCAAAAGGTGTCATAATTTCAGTGTGCCCATGAGAGAGAGTGAGAGAGAGAGAAAGAGTGAAAGAGAGAGCGAGAGAGAGAGAGGTGTTGGGGGAGAGGAGAGGAGAGGAGAGGAGAGGAGAGGAGAGAGAGGAGAGGAGAGGAGAGGAGAGGAGAGGAGAGGAGAGGAGAGGAGAGGAGAGGAGAGGAGAGGAGAGGAGAGGAGAGGAGAGTGAGTGTTACCCTTGATCTTGTTAGTGGTGATTGGGGTCTCTCAGACCTCACACTGGGCTGTGGGTGTAATTGCCTCTGGCAGGCCTGTAACATGGGTTAGGGAGAGGAGAGTGCCATGCCTTTGTTTGTGGCAGTCACCACATGTCTGCCTGTGTGGCACTGTACTGCCTGCCTGCATTCCCAGGCTTGGGAAACAGGGAGATGATTGTTATAGCACTGGTGTTGGCTTTTAAAAGGCCTTTTAATGGGAATGCATTTCACAGGCGAGCGCAGCAAGGTTTCAGGAAACCAACATCACAGCACCACTGAGGCACAGGAGTTCAGCTCAGACTGACGGAGCCTCCAACCGTGGAGAAAGCCTGCCACCTACTGGTGATCGAGAGGATTCTCAGGAGAGGCATTTCTTGACTTAATAATTATCACCATTAGCACATTTCAGTACATTGTTAAATTATAGTTCATTATAGTTATTATAATATTGTGTATCTGTTGCATGGCAAAGACAAGTATTGTCTAGTAGTCTATTATAGACCTATGTAAAACAGTTATTGTATGCTATAGGATAATGTTGATGTACCCACTGAATGTAGATGATATTTCCTATTCTGTTTTAAAGAAATGACTTTGCTCTGACAGTATTGTATTCTAAAATCCCAATTTCTATGTTATGTTGTTTTAAGTCAGTCAACCACTGTTACCTTTCAGGGGCAGTGTAATTACATTGTTATGTTCCTGTTGTTTATAAGGCATTGGCCTCATTTTCTATTTAACAATGCTATGTAGCCTCATACACTAACAACACATTGGCCATGTCGTCTGCGTGTAAACATGGTTGTAAAGTCATTACTAAAGATCCCTTCAACACGTGACCTTTCTGTTTACCTATAGGCACTTTGACGCTCTTTCTTAATGAATGAATTATGGAGTAGCCTCTACAAATGAAAAGCGTTTGCTGCCTAATGTGTTTGCCTAAATAATACTCAAGAGTAGGCCTACCTTTAAGTGGATAGTGTAGCCCTGTTCCGCCTGCGGTAAGTGTCTGGTTTAATTTAATTCAATAATCCCGATAGGCCTAGATGAAATAAATCCCTTATGGGACACTCATTTATTGAGTAGTGAGATCATGTGAAATGAGGTTCACATAGAAAAAATTAGGACATTATGGTTGATTGAGCTTTTACAAAAAGCAGAAATATTAATACTGAGATATTCTTTATGTTTATAAATGTGCTTTAATGAATGAAGGCAACCATGTGGAAAACAATCAGCCACCAAAATGGATGAGAATGATTGTGGGGCTTAGTGAGAGAATGAATTAGCATTTCACCCACTCCCAATGCAAATTGTTTCACTTAAACTTTTTAAATACCATTTTGTGTTCTGACTTAATTTTAATAAAACCGTTTTTAGATAAGAAGCGTGAGGCGTGAAGTTGATGGGCAGACTGTCTGTATCCGCAACAGACATGGACTTGTGATATATTGATTCAAGAGAGAAAATGAGCTCATTAAAAAAGAAAGAACAGTGTTATGATCTCCTCAGTAAAATAAGAAACAGTTTGTGCTGAATTGATATTATTTCAACCATAGAAATATCCTTATCAAACGGATATTTCAATCAAGTATTTTCTTTACGCATGAATTTTCTGTCGCATAAAATGTATTGTCCAAACTCATCATTCTCTTAACATCGATTTAGACAAGTGCATGCATATAACAATGGCAAAACAACTATGAAAGAAACACATTTAATTTCGAATTAAATAGCCCAATTAAAAAGGCCAGTTTGTAGTATTTTCATTTTAGTAAATTACATTGTAAAACATAGCCATTAGTAAATTAGGCCTATAAACAGAGATGCGAGAATATGGGCGTACTTGATATATTTCTGACTCATTTAGAGGCCATCGGTCCACTCTCTACTATCCTCTGTTCACTATAGCTGATTGTACAACTGGGTATTTATGGGAACGCCGATCCCATCATAACTATAACTGTAACTGTAGCTGTAGCTGTAACTGTAGCTGTAGCTGTAACTGTAACTGTAACTGTAACTGTAGCTGTAGCTGTAGCTGTAGCTGTAGCTGTAGCTGTAACTGTAGCTGTAACTGTAACTGTAACTGTAGCTAGTAACTGTAGCTGTAACTGTAACTGTAACTGTAACTGTAACTGTAACTGTAACTGTAACTGTAGCTTTGAATATCGTCTCTCTCTCTCTCCAGTGTTTTCTATATTGACACCAGTCACTACTCACTCTTAACTGGGTAAAATGGAATGAGTTGTCATGCCAACCCTCAAAGGTAATCACAGTAATGGACTTCTAAGTTATTGACATACACACATAAATAAATGTTTCCAAAGAGAATAGCTCAATGACTTGCCTGCTGCTGCTAACTAATCAATCGTAGTGGCTGCATCTGTTGATGAAAGTTTGTGGAAGTGCTGAGTAAGATATACGTGTATATCGATGCCTGGCAGTTCTACTGCCCTTATAATGAGTGACAGTCACCGCTCCACCGGGACACAACTATTATGCACACAGACTAGCAGACTTCTTGGCAGTTGAACGCATAGCGTGCGCATCATCACAAACAGATGTCACTCAATTTCCCCATGACACACAAGCAAGGAAATACATTGGCAGAATGTCCATCGACAACACAGCGAGGAGAAGCAGGGTTCATGCCACTGGAATAGACTGATAATTACAGGTCAAAGGAATGATCTAATTGATAAAAAGTCTTATGGAAATGTCATGTTCCTCTCCTGTACACCCAGCTGTCTTCCAGGATTGGATATGAAAAGACCATAGCCTAATGACGGTAAAAACAACAGTGATGTAGGCCTATAGACCATTATTCTACATTGACAAATGTGTTTAGAACATGCCCTATTGCACTTTTTCTTTGGATGCATATTCTTGTGACTTGGCCTATAGTGAAATGTTCTTTCCAGACAGATCTACATTGTTTATAGTCCATAGGTATGGCTTTTCTTTATAAACCTCATATTAGAGTAAATGTATGATTTCGGAGAATCTCAGACCACTTTTTCTGAATCTCAACAGACACTCAAACTCAAATATTTTTAGTGCCTGGGCTTATGACAGCACAAGAACTGTCTGCATTGGAGATGACAGACCACTGAAGCCGGGATTTTTGGATCACTCCTGCTGCCGAGCAATATTCATAAATTTAATTTCCAATCTGCTCTCCTTTTATTAGTTTGGGTGTTATTAAATGAGATTGCTTCATCTTAATATATTTCTAGGGCAGAAATGTGTCTGGGAGCTGATATTCAAATCCAATAACACGGCCTGTACTTAGTGCATGGCACTAATAAATGCCAGCCTAGCTGTGGTGCATATGCAGAAGGGTCTCACTCGCTTGAGTCACAGCAGGCAATAATAGTCAGTGTCCTTCAGAGTGATCGTACTGGGCTGATGTCTCCCTCCACCCCTCTACCCCTCAGTCCCCCTCTCCTATAGGTCTGAGGAAGCCCAGGTGACCTGAATAGAAAAAGCAGGTGTCTACACAGAAGTAGAGTCTATTTCCCATATTGATTTGGCTGGATATGGCTCTGGACATGGTTTTTACAGAGAGAAGACAGTGGCTTTGATCCTCTCCTTTTCAGTATATGTCTGCTGACCTTTGAGACTTGTTGTATTGGCATTTGGAAAAACAACACTGAGTGGATCATTCATTTCAGGACAATAAAAATGGCACTATGTGCCTCTACTCTGCAATGAGTGACATCAGCTGAACATTAGTAGGCCTACTGGTTGCTAAAGGAGACATATACCCCCCTCGGAGCAAAGAAAGCAGGACTGTAGAACGTTGGATCTCCTCTTTGCCCCTTCAGGGTTAAAGCATTGACATGCCTCTCCCTCCCATTTTACCAGAGGAATCAGACAACTGCTCATGTAAAGGTTGCAGCTTAGGAAGCTTAGCAGTTTCACAAAGTGACCTTTACCTTTATTATGAATATTTCTATTTCATTATTATATAGTGAAATCTATGCACATGATCAGCACAATGGATTTCATTTTCATTAGTTGTGTAAAATGCCAGTCAGTGAGAGTTAGGCATCAGGGGTTGACCCAGCAGATTCCACTAACCCCCTTCCCCCATCTCTCCCCCACTGCCAGCAGGATCTGACAATTGGAATTAATATGCGTGGAGATCCTTCTGCTTTGTTTGCTGGCTGAGGCTCTCGCTGCCTGGGCAACTTTATCAGGGGTAACATTATCGAGAGCTTTGCCAGGAGCTTCTTCATCATGCTCACATCCGTGTCTGCCCAACACTTGTCACTGTCAATCACAAGGTGATAATACACAGATGATTCTCTCATTTGGTTTAATAAAATCTCCAGGCTTATTTGAACTGCAGTCATTACAGCAAATAATTGCTGCATTGAGATGTTAGCCTGGCCCTAGCCTGAGGGATAAGACAAGACTATTGCTATATGAAGGATCTGGTAGATTTCTTTTTGTTGTGTGTGTGTGCATTTTCCGCTCACCTTCCGAAAATGAATATTGCATTTGAATCCAGCTCTGGCTTTTCTTATTTAAACTAACATTGTTATTACTTATTATCTGGACGTGGAGTCATCCGTTCTCACTTTTTTTATGTCTGTGCTGTCAAGGCAAATTTCACCGGTGGCTGACAATTGCAATTTTTAACTGTCATTTAAACCAAATTGCAGATCTGAATCGGCGGGTCTCAAACTCTCTGAAGGAATGGACTGACAGGAGGCATAACTACAGGACATATTTCACCTCAGTTCAAATTCAGGGGCCTACTTATACTGTCCTTCTCTTATTGGAAGTTTATGTACAGTTGAAGTCAGAAGTTTACATACACTTAGGTTGGAGTCATTAAAACTCGTTTTTCAACCATTCCACAAATGTCTTGTTAACAAACTATAGTTTTGTCAAGTCGGTTAGGACATCTACTTTGTGCATGACACAAGTCATTTTTCCAACAATTGTTTAAAGACAGATTATTTCATTTATAATTCACTGTATCACAATTGTAGTGGGTCAGAAGTTTACATACACTAAGTTGACCCTGCCTTTAAACAGCTTGGAAAATTCCAGAAAATTATGTCATGGCTTTAGAAGCTTCTGATAGGCTAATTGACATAATTTGAGTCAATTGGCGGTGTACCTGTGGATGTATTTCAAGGCCTACCTTCAAACTCAGTGCCTCTTTGCTTGACATCATGGGAAAATCAAAAGAAATCAGCCAAGACCTCAGAAAACAAAGTCTGGTTCATCCTTGGGAGATATTTCCAAACGCCTGAAGGTACCACGTTCATCTGTACAAACAACAGTACACAAGTATAAACACCATGGGACCATGCAGCCGTCATACCGCTCAGGAAGGAGACGTGTTCTGTCTCCTAGAGATGAATGTACTTTGGTGCGAAAAGTGCAAATCAATCCCAGAACAACAGCAAAGGACGTTGTGAAGATGCTGGAGAAAACAGGTACAAAAGTATCTATATCCACGGTAAAAAGAGTCCTATATCGACTTGACCTGAAAGGCCGCTCAACAAGGAAGAAGCCACTGCTCCAAAACTGCCGTAAAAAAGACAGACTACGGTTTGCAACTGCACATGGGGACAAAGATCGTACTTTTTGGAGAAATGTCCTCTGGTCTGATGAAACAAAAATAGAACTGTTTGGCCATAATGACCATAGTTATGCTTGGAGGAAAAAGGGGGAGGCTTGTAAGCCAAAGAACACCATCCCAACCGTGAAGCACGGGGGTGGCAGCATCATGTTGTGGGGTGCTTTGCTGCAGGAGGGACTGGTGCACTTCACAAAATAGATGGCATCATGAATAAGGAAAATGATGTGGATATATTGAAGCAACATCTCAAGACATCAGTCAGGAAGTTAAAGCTTGGTCGAAAATGGGTCTTCCAAATGAACAATGACCCATAGCATACTTCCAAAGTTGTGGCAAAATGGCTTAAGGACAACAAAGTCAAGGTATTGGATTGGCCATCACAACGCCCTGACCTCAATCCCATATAAAATTTGTGAGCAGAACTGAAAAAGCGTGTGCGAGCAAGGAGGCCTACAAACCTGACTCAGTTACACCAGCTCTGTCAGGAATGGGCCAAAAGTCAACCAACTTATTGTGGGAAGCTTGTGGAAGGCTACCCGAAACGTTTGACCCAAGCTAAACAATTTAAAGGCAATGCTACCAAATACTAATTGAGTGTATGTAAACTTCTGGCCCACTGGGAATGTGATGAAAGAAATTCAAGTTGAAATAAATCATTCTCTCTACTATTATTCTGACATTTCACATTCTTAAAGTAAAGTGGTGATCCTAACTGACCTAAGACAGGGCATTTTTTACTAGGATTAAATGTCAGGAATTGTGAAAAACTGAGTTTAAATGTATTTGGCTAAGGTGTATGTAAACTTCCGACTTCAACTGTATATAGACTGACCATGACCATGTTAAGACTAAATGTTATATAAAAACACAATTAATAGGTTCCTAAATAGAACCAAATATATTTGTAAAATTTGACAAACAGTTACTGACACTTGCCAATGGACCTGTCTCAAACAGCTGTATTGAATGGTCCGATTTAAATGGTTCTGTGATGTTGGGTCGTCAGATCAGATGCATGTCTTCGCGCTGTGTGTCTGTAGCCTAACTCACAGCTGCACTTTAAACCACTGTGAAAAGGGGATCAGAATAGGCTACTCATGGTTGCCACAGTAGACAGGGAGATTTCATGGAACTTGATTAATGAATTACTAATGTGAAAGGGTACCATTAGCTCTACAGACTAAGTTTAGATTAATTGTTTTGTTGCTGTAATTGTTTCTTACATAAGACTGAAAGGCAAATAATGTGTTAAAGTGATGTTGAAATCTATATCTGTAGTCAAGATTAATTTGATATCAAAGTAGTAGACAGGTCAAAGGACTAATCATTGTGTAACCATTTTCAATCTATCAAATGTCATCTCAATAACACTGACCATAGCAGCACTCTCCAGTCTTTCATGTCCTTACTAATGAAGGGCAACAGTTGTAGAGAATAACCATTGACCTGGTAGTGAGGGTCGGTTTGAGAAAATTACCCAATGACTATTACCATACACATTATTATCAGTCGGGGAGATGTTATCACACTTTTAAGGGACATTTCAGGAAATGATTAAGCCCAATCTTTCTTCTCTGATTGTTTTAATGTGTTTGTCTAACCATGCAAAGGTCACAATAGTTGATTATAAAAAGAATCAATGCCAAAGACAAAAAAGTCATTAGGAAATCAATGGGGTAGATGTTGTGTGACTTTCTCCATGTCTGAGATGATCCCAATGTTGGGGGAAGGCAAAACAGACATCAAGTTATTTATGTAGTTGCTCTGGTCTTTGATTTGTATGAGTCAAAGGAGTCAGTGACCTTGTGTTGTTGACTGCCCCAATAAAGAAACTGGACGCTAATTGCCTTTGGCACTGAAGTGAACTTGAGGACAAAATAGAATCAGATAATATAGCAATAATGAAGGCAATAATTCGTTTTTAGTTTCAAACTTGGACAATGTCATTTCCTCTAATTAATTCAATCGGTGATGCATTAAATTAGTTTTTTTCTTCTGAATCCTAATTAAGCTTAATTGTCAGCAAATCAATCAATCATCATCATGCAGCAATGGCTACTGAAGCATGGACCAAAAATAAAACAATGTGATTACAAACAAGAGGCTTGGATGTGTCAACCTCTCTGGACCAAGTCTGTGCATCACACCAGGACAAAATACTTTCTCCTATGGACTTTTATTTCATTTTTGTTTCATTTTTGGAAACATGAATTTGTCCCTGTCCGACTCCGCACTCAATGTTAGTTGTCAATCACTGTGACTTCATTAAAGGATTTAACAGGATAAGAAGTCACATACTGAAGACCGGATAGGTGCAGTGAAATGTGCTCCAAATGTGAAATGTGAAATTAATAAGTGAAATGTGGGTAGCAGAGCGTTGGGCCAGTAACAGAAAGCGTTGGGCCAGTAACAGAAAGGTATCTGGTTCGATTACCTGAGCCGACATGGTGAAACATCTTTCGATGGGCTCTTGAGCAAGGCACTAATACGCTCCAGGGGTGCCGTACTACTATGGCTGACCTGTAAAACAACACATTCAATTATCCTGTAGTCCATCAAAAGGTCAATGATACAGAAAGATCCATTCTGGGGGGCAATGGACTGTTGGAGTCATGTAGGCAAAGATAGTTGTACTGCAGTCTAGGTTCCTCATCACAGGAGACTTGGCCTTATGGACATAAACCACTCTGCACAGAACATGAGAATAGCTAATTTAGCATTTTGATTTGTTTGACAAGGTAGAGGAGCAGACATCTCCTCTACCTTGTCAAACAAATCAAAATGCTAAATTAGCTATTCTCATGTTCTGTGCAGAGTACTCTCACTTATCAAGAGATAATTTGAGATTACCTGCACTAGCCATATTTATATTTTTTGCATTACATTACAACATTTGCTAACTAATATTAGATTAGCTAGTTAGCTAGCTTCTTACATTCAGGTAAACCAAATATTATCTATACTCTCTGGCTAAACAAACTGGTTGACATCAATACATGCTCAATTCCTTTGTTGTTTCGAAAAAAATCTGTTATTGAGCTAGTGAAGTAGTACAATAATACTTTGGTTGGTTACTACTTACTCTGCCTAACTGCTGCCCCACTGTTGTCCGCCATTATTTTAGAAAGTTGGATCGCGTGATCCTCAGGGCCCAGTTTTTCAAAAGATAGCTGATCGGATTTCGTCAATCGGATAGGATGTTGTGTTTGCGTTTTTCAAAGGTGAATAAAGATAGTTTTGATCCCGAAAATCTGGATTATCTTGATCGCACTGGAAGGGTGCATTACCTTCATACCTGATTGTACGAACTGTACTTGCTGTTGGGACCTGAAACCAAGGCTATGGAGGACTACATTGAGGACTCCCTAGCTACAGGATTTATCTGTCCCTCTTCCTCTCCCGCTGGCGCAGGGTTCTTCTTCTTGGAGAAGAAGGACAAGACCCTGCGCCTGTGCATTGACTACCGGGGACTCAATGACATCACTGTAAAGAACCGGTATCCACTACCACTAATTTCCTCTGCCTTTGAGCCGCACCAGGGGGCCACTGTGTTCTCCAAGCTGGATCTACGAAACACCTACCACTTGATGCGGATACGAGAGGGATGAGTGGAAGACCACCTTCAACACGGCCAGCGGCCACAAAAATATAAGGACTTGAGGACTTGTGAGGCGTCTGTTTCTCAAACTACACTCTAATGTACTAGTCCTCTTGCTCAGTTGTGCACCAGGGCCTCCCAATCATCTTTCTATTCTGGTTAGAGCCAGTTTGCACTATTCTGTGAAGGGAGTGGTACACAGCGTTGTACGAGATCTTCAGTTTCTTGGCAATGGAATAGCCTTCATTTATCAGAACAAGAATATACTGACGAGTTTTATAAGAAAGGTCTTTGTTTCTGGCCATTTTGAGCCTGTAATCGAACCAACAAATGCTGATGCTCTAAAGAAGGCCAGTTTTATTGCTTCTTTAATCAGCATAACAGTTTTCAGCTGTGCTAAAATAATTGCAAAAGGTTTAATGATCAATTAGCCTTTTAAAATTATAAACTTGGATTAGCTAACACAACGTGCCATTGGAACACAGGAGTGATGGTTGCTGATAATTGGCTTCTGTACGCCTATGTAGATATTCCATAAAGAATCTGCTGTTTCCAGCTACCATAGTCATTTACAACATTAACAATGTCTACACTGTATTTCTGATCAATCTTATGTTATTTTAATATACACAAAATGTGTTTTTCTTTCAAAAACAAGGACATTTCTAAGTGACCCTAAACTTTTGAACAGTAGTGTATATGGAATACTTATTGCTCTATAAGTCAAATATGCATTCCATATAAAATAATTCTCATTGTGGCCAATTGAATGGGTGGAGTAAAAGGCTAGCAACACTCCATACTATTCAGTGCCCGTGAAAAGACACCATATACAGTATACATTCTACAGACCCTACTGAGTATTCCATACAATACTTTTACTGCGGCACCTAGAATAGTTTTTGCTCTCTAAGCCAAAGTGTAATCCATATATAGTGATTTGCATTGTGGCCAATGGAATGGGTGGAGTAAAAGGCCAGCAACACTCAGTATTATTCAGTGCCCCATGAAATGACACCATATACAGTGCCTTCGGAATGTATTCATACTCCTTGACTTTTTCCACATTTTGTTACGTTACAGCATATTCTAAAATGGAAAAAACTAATGACAAAGGAAAAACAGGTTTTTAGAAATGTTTGTTAATGTAATAAAAATAAAAAAACATAAATACCTTATTTATGTAAGTATTCAGACCCTTTGCTATGAGACTTGAAATTGAGCTCAGATGCATCCTGTTTCCATTGATAATCCTTGAAATGTTTCTACAACTTGATTGGAGGCCACCTGTGGTAAATTAAATTGATTGGACATGATTTGGAAAGGCACACACATGTCTATATAAGGCCCCACAGTTGACAGTGTGTGTCAGAGCAAAAACCAAGCCATGAGGTCAAAGGAATTGTCCGTACGAGGCACAGATCTGGGGAAAGGTATCAAAAAAATTTCTGCTGCATTGAAGGTCCCCCAAGAATACAGTGGCCTCCATAATTCTTAAATGGAAGAAGTTTGGAACCACAAAGACTCTTCCTAGAGCTGGCAGCCGGGCCAAACTGAGCAATTGTGGGAGAAGGGCCTTGGTCAGGGAGGTGACTAAGAACCCGATGGTCACTCTAACAGAGCTCTAGAGTTCCTCTGTGGAGATGGGAGAACCTTCCAGAAGGACAACCATCTCTGCAGCACTCCACCAATTAGGCCTTTACGGTAGAGTGGCCAGACGGAAGCCACTCCTCGGTAAAAGGAGCATGACAGCCCGCTTGGAGTTTGCCAAAAGGTACCTAAAGACTCTCAGACCATGAGAAACAAGATTCTCTGGTCTGATGAAACCAAGATTGAACTCTTTGGCCTGAATGCCAAACGTCAAGTCTAGAAGAAATCTGGCACCAACCCTACGGTGAAGCATGGTGGTGGCAGCATGCTGTGGGATGTTTTTCAGCGGCAGGGACTGGGAGACTAGTCAGGATTGAGGAAAAGATGAACAGAGCAAAATACAGAGAGATCCTCAATGAAAACCTGCTCCAGAGTGCTCAGGACCTCAGACTGGGGTGAAGGTTCACCTTCCAACAGGACAACAACCCTAAGCACACAGCCAAGACAACACAGGAGTGGCTTCGAGACAAGTCTCTGAATGTCCTTGAGTGGCCCAGCCAGGGCCCGGACTTGAACTCGATCGAACATCTCTGGAGAGACCTGAAAATAGCTGTGCAGCAACACTCCCCATTCAACCTGATAGAACTTAAGAAGATCTGCAGAGAAGAATGGGAGAAACTCCCCAAATACAGGTGTGCCAAGCTTGTAGCGTCAAACCCAAGAAGACACGAGGCTGTAATCGCTGCCAAGGTGCTTCAACAAAGTACTGAGTAAATGGTCTGAATACTTATGTTAACGTGATATTTCAGTTTTTTATTTTTAATAAGTTAGCAAAAATTTCTAAACAAATTTTGCTTTGTTATGGGGTATTGTGTGTAGATTGACGAGGGGAAAAAAAAACAATTTAATCCATTTTAGAATAAGGCTGTAACCTAACAAAGTACCTTCCGAGGGCACTGTATATATTCTACAAAACCTACTGAGTATTCCGTACAATAATTTTACTGCTGCACTTAAAATAGTTTTTGCTCTATAAGCCCAGCCTGGTCTCATAGACTAAAAGTAACATAGTAGATGTAAATCGGGGACAGTCAAATTCGTATGATATTTTAAGTTTGTATGGTTACATGAAACAAGTCATTACTTAAGGCAAAAATGAAAGGTTTGTTAAACGTAACATATTATACTAAATGTAGTTTATCTAATTTACATACAGAATAATACGAAATGCTCTGAGATCAGTTTGGGCTACTGCATAGCAACCAATGGTTTATATATACACTAGATAACAGACAAAGGGTGCTGTTTGGAAGCTAACACACCATCTTGTGTAACAGTGTATAGCTTCCGTCCCTCTCCTCGCTCCTACCTGGGCTCAAACCAGGGACCCTCTGCACACATCAACAACTGCCTCCCATAAAAAATATGACACTCGTACAAAAAACTTGTGAATTCAATAAGACTTTAATACAGAGTAATTAAAGTCGAGCTGACCCGGGAAACAGCTGATTCTATTGATCACAGAGCTCTGATTTATACCCTTACAGTATATGAGTACAGCCCATACGTAAATGCAGTACCACCCTTTCTTATCTGCCACCATTATCTTTCACTTTGAGTCCTTGCTTGTTTACGCCCAGTAACACCCCTATCTGTTCCAAGTTTAGATTATATGGTGGCAGGCCACCATATAATTATTGTTATATCAATAATACATTTATTGTGTACATATATTACTTGTGTTGGCCATTCTGCTGTCATCTTTTAGACCTTAATGGATTAAATTAGTATTCTATCTCTACTTGATGTATAGGATTATTTCTTATGGTTTCAATGCATTGTTCTCTGTATGTGAAAATAGCTTGTCTTGACCTCTTCTCACCACATTCTCTCTGTCTCAGCATTTGCTTGCTGTCGCTCACACCTGACAGCTGTTTGGACTCTGTTAGTAGCTCTGCAAGCGCCCAAGCCCAATCCTATATGTTCCTATTCCTTATAAATCCTTTTGCTTCTGGTTCGCCTGTCTAATTTTACAGACCCTGTAACTTTAATCTATGTCTGACTCTTAACATATGTATTTATGGGTCTCAGCTTTTCAGCCTTGTCACTAGCCGAGACACCCTTTGACCTATGTTCTGCTCACAAGTGGCAAAATAGACTAAGTGGCATTCTGAGAGATGCGCTTGGTGTACTCTGTCTCTGCTCAGCATGTATGTTCATAAACTACTTCCCGTTGGCCCTATGGT